>JAHHUM010002332.1:474737-589875 GCA_036173005.1 Crenichthys baileyi
AAGAGTGATAACAGGTCCCTGTTGTACACACAACCACAGCAACACCTGAGGTTTTCCATGTGACAGCAATGATATTTCAGGGCTGGAATTTTCTGCATTTTAACAGAGAATTGCAAACCAGGACAACAAAAAACAGATGCTGCTGAATATGTATTATCATATGGTGCTAAATCCGTGAGCATGCCAGCCAACTAAATAGCCAAAGTGCACCATAGATCTTGTGGCATAGGAAACGATACCATGTCAGCATGATTTTTTCTCACCAAAGTTTGTCTGCTATACAATGTCTTATTGACTTCAGTAGAGAAATTAAGACTGTGTTTGCATATCAGAAAAACTTATAGTTAAGAATGCAAGTAAATTAAATTTGATCATTCATCAAAAAAACATTTTCTTTAATATTTAGCCTAATTTAACATGAAAAATACCCAGTTTTTGTAAGCATTGTTGTTTGAAGTTTTGCCAAAACAAATCAATAGGAATCTTAAACTGTTCTTTAATGGTGCCTTATAAAGATTATTGAAATGCATGCTTCTTTGGAAGCATGTGACTTGTGTTTTCAGGGTCCTTATTTTTCAGAATAACAGTACAGTATCAAACATTGGAGGTGGAAAACCCTTGTGGGATTAAAGGTAAAATTTATTCTTTCAGAAATTAATGCATGTGCATTAGCTGTTCTACTACCGTTCCCTTTAGAGGAACGTGTTCGATATCTGTGTCCTAGCTGGGTGTATCCCTGTGGAGGAATTCATGTTGGGGTTCATGGGGGGTGGGGGGCTCATGGGGTTGAGATCGGAATTCATTGGGGGGTTGGGCCTGTTTTGTCTGGTTGGCGAGCTCATTTGGACCAGGTAGACCCCTCATTTGTTCGTGGCGCCACCTCCACCGCGGTGAAGTTTGTTTTAGATTGGAGGTTGGACATTCGCGCTCCGCGGATTCAGCGGTGTCAGCCTCCTATTTGGGCCGGCACGGGCAGGCTGATTTCGAGCAACTGCTTTCTGCTGTTTTGCTCCTCCTACACACGGTGGTTCGCTTAGCGACCGTCAATAAATGTCTGAACCAAACACTCGGGAGAAACAAAAATGAATAACTTTCATGTCTTGTGACCCAGTGACACAAAAGTCATGTCAATTATCTTTTATTTTCAATACCTTTTAGGTCACATGACCCAGTGTTACAGAACTATTGTTAAATCATTCTACTAGACTGAATAATTGAGACACACTTCTTTTAATCTGATTCAATTGCAAATCTATTTTTTATGATTTGTTTTCATTAAAATTCATTATTTTATTTTCAATAGCTTTGAGGAAACGTGCCTTTCACAAAACTAATGTTAAATCATTCTACTAAACATGACAGATGAAACAGTCTTAAAGCAATCTAACAGATCTACAGTTTTATTTCCAACAATTTATAACATTTTCTTTCTAACATCTAACATTGGACAAAATTCACACTTTGCACTTTACTTGCATGATGGACATTCCCAGCTGCCTTTCTTAGCATTTTCATATTCTGTGCCGTTTGTGTTGAGGTACTGGGCATGGAGCCATCTATCACACATCGCACTGGATCTGTTAATACCGTTGTGGATGCTGATGACTGTGGGCAGAAAGAATTTCCTGTAGCGGTCGGTCTTACAGCAGATCTGAAGAAGCCTCTGACTGAAGACACTATGTAGTTGTAGGACAGTCTGATGAAGAGGATGCTCAGGGTTCTCCATAATGCTCTTCATTTTATGAAGAATCCTTCTTTGCACAATGATCTCCAGAGGTTCCAGAGGAGTCTTCAGAACAGAACCAGCCTTCTTTATCAGCTTGTTGAGCTTTTTTAAGTCACTGGCTCTGATGCAGCTTCCCCAGCAGATGATGGCAGAAGAGATCACACTCTCCACAACAGACTTATAGAAGATCTGCAGCATCTTGCTGCAAACACTGAAGGACCTAAGCTTCCTCAGGAAGTACATTCTGCTCTGTTCCTTCTTGTAGATGGCTTCACAGTTGCATCTCCACTCCAATCTGTTGTCCAGGTGAACACCGAGGTATTCATACTCCTCCACCACCTCCACTTCTTCTCCAATGATGGAAATAGTGTTTGACTTGTTTGTTTTTACTTCTTTGTTTTATTCACGTTCAAGATGAGATGATTGTTTCTACACCATGCCACAAACCGGTCCACCAGCTCCCTGTACTCAGCTTCCTGTCCATCTCTGATCCACCCCACAACTGCAGAATCATCTGAGTATTTCTGCAGATGACAGGAGTCTTTCTTGTCCTGGAAGTCTGAGGTGTACAGAGTGAAGAGGAATGGTGAGAGTTCAGTCCCCTGTGGTGCTCCTGTGCTGCTGACTAGCTGGTTAGAAACACAACCCTTCAGTCTCAGAAACTGTGGTCTGTTTGTCAGGTAGACTTTGATCCAGGAGATTGTTGAAGCCTCCACCTGAGTCTTCTGGAGTTTCTGACGAAGCAAATCAAACCTAATTTCTTGAGACACACAGGTGGAAGGGGGAGGCAAAGGGAGCATCAGCATCTTCTGATTTGGTTGGGTTAGGGTGAGGTTTATGCATTTGTGTCACTTTCAGGAATTTAATTCTCCAAAATCTCAAAAGGTGACAACACAGTCTCTTCAGATTATATTATAAGGTCATCTATACTATAACCACAATTAATATTTCATAATTTCACTGTAGATTTCTGGAGAAATACACAACTACCCCAACAAAGTACCCCAAATGCTTCTTTTTGGTGAGGTCGAAAAGGTCCAACATCTGACACAGCGGTTGTCTGAAGGTTACTTTCTGTTTTCTAATTTCTCAGCGGTCCCCAAGATGGGTTTCCTTTCTGCTCTAGGCAAGGCAAGGCATGTTTCTTTATTTAGCACATTTCAGTAGCAAGACAATTTGAAGTGCTGTATATAAAAAAAGAAACATAATAGGAAAAGTACATTACAGTGGCATACAGGTAATTAAAAAATATAGAGAATAGAATGAGTGATAAAAAATGAGAGGAAAGTTGGACTGAAAACATACCAACAATGTTTAGATAGCACAGTCAAAGGCCACTCTTAACAAATAAGTTTTTGTTCTTGATTTAAAGCAACCCGGGGTTTCAGCGCTTTTACAGTTTTCTGGGAGTTTATTCCAGATTAGTGGAGCATAAGAACTAAAAGCTGCTTCTCCATGTTTGGTTCTGGTTCTAGGTTCTAGGTATGCAGAGTAGATTTGAGCCAGATGACCTGAGAGGTCTGTAATGTATTTTGGTGCTAAGTTATTCAGTGATTTATAGACTAACAGAAGTATTTTCAAGTTTATTCTCTGAGATACGGGTAGCCATTGTAAGGACTTTAGAACTGGGGTGATATGCTCCACTTTCTTAGTTTTGGTGAGGACGCGGGCAGCAGGGTTGTGGATCAACTGGAGCTGTTTGATCGACTTTTTAGGCAGACCTGTGAAGACACCTTTGCAGTAATCAATTCATTATTACTGTAATATTATTGAATATCTGCTTATTATATATGCTTTAATCATTTGACTCCTAATAACTTTAATACAAATATTTTGAACTTAATTTCTGTCTTTTGGTGTCTCAGTCACACACACAAGCTCCATAGCCGAACCTACTTCTGTTTGCCTTATACACTTGGCCGCAGTCAGGTCCCCAGCCTCGTAGCGAGTTACACAATGCATATCATTGCAGCAGACATGGTTAATTGAGGATATTTAGAAAATTATGAGGCATAGTGATTTTATGAAATTCGCATAAAATGCTCTGTTCACTTTCAAAATGGGAATTAGACTTAAGGCTTTTTTAGACTTTTATTGTCATTCAACTGCAAATTCATAATGTACATTTGAACAAGATTTCGTTGCTAGGCTCCCAATAAAAACACAGGAAAACAAGTAAAAGCACGACTGTATAAATATAAACATATGCAACAACGGGAAGAAATGTGGCATGTGGAATGTGGAATAATGAATAGGTTAGAAAATTATGTACAGAGAGAAAAGTATATGTAGGGCAATATGAAAAGTGCAAGTATCCGTAGCAGCTGGATGAATTGTAACAGAGTTCACAGTGACCATGTAAAGTGACTAGTGTATGTATGGGAGGGGGGATTATTGGGAATTTATCAGTCTTATGATGTGGGGGATGAAACTATTGCAGAATCTGGTTGTTCTGCATTTGAAGCTTCTGTACCTTTTTTGCCAGAGGGCAGCAGGGAAAACAGTCCATGGTGGGGTTCGGAGGAGTCTTTTGTAATTGTCTGAGCCCTGGTCGAGCCGTGTTTGCGAGCAGTGTCACAGATGGAAGGAAGCTCTCTCCCAATAATTTTTTTTTTTGGCTGTCCTCACCACTGTTTCTACACATTTCAAGTCTGAGGCGTTGCAGGCCCCACACCAGACAGAGATGCAGCTGGTCAGTATGCTCTCTATTTTCCCTCTGTAGAAGGCTGTGAAGGTGGGAGGGGAGAGGTTTGCTCTTCTCATCCATCTCAAGAAGTGTAGACGCTGCTGTTCTCTCTTCACAAGAGCAGAGGTGTGGAGGAACCAGGTCAAGGTGTCCGTGATCTGCACCCCCAGGAATTTGATGCTGCTGACTTACTCCACTGCAGCACCATTGATGAGGACACTGTCGTGTCGTCTGCATACTTAATGAAATGGTTGGTTCTGAACTGGCACGGCAGTCCTGGGTCATCAGGGTGAAGAGCAGTGGGCTTAGCACACAGACCTGGGGGGTAGCCGGTGCTGAGAAAGATGACGTTGGAGGTGTTTTTGCCAACCCTTACAGACTGGGATCTGTCTGTGAGGAAATCCAGCAGCCAGTTGCACAGAGGGGTGTTGAGTCCAAGGGGGGCCAGTTTGCTCACCAAGTTCTGGGGGACATTTGTGTTGAATGCTGAGCTGAAGTCCAGAAATATTACAAATTATTCTTCTCCAGATGTTCCAGGTTCAGGTGGGGTGTGGAGGAAGCAGCATCCTCTTTGGAGCGGCGAACACTCTGGAGTGGATGAAGTGTCTGTGTGTGTGTGGGGGGGGGGAGTTTGGAGATGATGCCTCTCAAAGCACTTCATCATGACGGGAGTGAGTGCGACATGGCAATAATCACTGAATGAAATAAAAATAAAATGTTGAATTTAGGGCTGTTGTGAACAATTATTTTATTATGTTGGTCCAGTGTTTGCTAATATTTTAATTTGAATGTTTGACTGCTCCATGTTCAGTATCTTTCTTGGCGGCACGTCTTTCCCCTTGCCTTCTTCCTCCATAGCTGCCAATATCCCTTAAGGGCCTTTCAGACAGGACGCGGTTTGTGCTGTGCTTGCCGCTGGGTTTAGTGCATTTGTGCTGCGTGCCGCTAAGCCTGTGAAGTCTGAGTGCTTCTGCAACCAAGATCTGACCTGACCCTTTGGAAAATGTGGTCATGTGGGCGTGTGACGTGGTAGTCGCTGGGAGGGGCTTGGAACCAGATCATAACTGCTTGCAGTTCTAGTTCTAAAGGTTTTTCTGAGTTTAAACTTTGCAAAAGCTGTAGCTATTGTATCAGTATCAGACAAAAAGTTATTATCAACTCACCCACTGCTGTTTTGCCTACTTACTACTTTTTCCTACTAACAGAATTCCTAGTGTCAGGTACCGCATTTAATTCTCGTACTCGTACTCGTCATATTCCGCTTTATCCTGGACCGGGTCACGGGGGCAGCAGACTCAGCAGAGACACCTAGAGGTCCCTCTCCCCAGACACCTCCTCCAGCTCCTCCGGGGGGAGCCCAAGGCGTTCCCAGGCCAGCTGAGAGACATAGTCCCTCCAGCGTGTCCTGGGCCGTCCCCTGGGCCTCCTCCCAGTGGGATGTGCCTGGAACACCTCCCGAGGAAGGCGTCCGGGAGGCATTCGGTATAGATGCCCGAGCCACCTCAACTGGCTCCTCTCGATGTGGAGGAGCAGCGGCTCTACTCCGAGCCCCTCCTGAATTGCCGAGCTCCTCACACTATCTCTAAGGGAGTGCCCGGCCACCCTACGGAGGAAGCTCATTTCAGCCGCTTGTATCCGGGATCTTGTTCTTTCGGTCATGACCCAAAGTTCATGGCCATAGGTGAGGGTAGGAATGTAAATCGAGAGCTTCGCTTTTCGGCTGAGCTCTCTCTTCACCACAACGGACCGGCACAGTGCCCTCATTACTGTGGCAGCCACACCGATCCGTCTGTCGATCTCCCGCTCCATTCTTCCCTCACTCGTGAACAAGACCCCGAGATACTTGAACTCCTCCACTTGAGGCAGAAACTCCACTCCAACCTGAAGAGGACAAGCCAACCTTTTCCGGTCGAGTACCATGGCCTCTGACTTGGAGGAGCTGATCTTCATCCCAGCCGCTTCACACTCGGCTGCGAACCGCCCCAAGCACATGCTGTAGGTCTTGGCTAGAGGGGGCCAGCAGGACCACGTCATCGGCAAAAAGAAGAGACGAAATCCACTGGTCCCCAAACCAGACCCCCTCCGGCCCTTGGCTGCGCCTAGAAATCCTGTCCATAAAAGTTATGAACAGGACCATTGATAAAGGGCAGCCCTGCCGGAGTCCAACATGCACCGGGAACAGGTCCGACTTAGTGCCGGCAATGTGGACCAAACTCCTGCTCCGCTCGTACAGGGACCGGATGGCCCCTAATAAAGGGCCCCCAATTCCATACTCCTGGAGCACCCCCCACAAGGCATCACGAGGGACACAGTTGAATGCTTTCTCCAGGTCCACAAAACACATGTGAACCGGTTGGGCAAACTCCCATGAACCCTCGAGTACCCTGTAGAGGGTATAGAGCTGGTCCAGTGTTCCACGGCCGGGACGAAAACCACACTGCTCCTCTTGAAGCCGAGGTTCAACTATCGGCCGGACTCTCCTCTCCAATACCCTGGCGTAGGCCTTACCAGGGAGGCTGAGGAGTGTGATCCCCCTGTAGTTGGAACACACCCTCCGGTCACCCTTCTCATGAAGGGGGACCACCACCCCAGTCTGCCAGTGCAGAGGCACTGTCCCCGACCGCCACGCAATGTTGAAGAGCCGTGTCAACCATGACAGACCCACAACATCCAGAGATTTGAGGTACTCAGGGCGGATCTCATCCGCCCCCGAAGCCTTGCCACCGTGGAGCTTTTTAACCACCTTGGTGACTTCAGCCTGGGTGTGGAAAGAGTTCAATCCCGAGTCGACCGCCTCTGTTTCCACCAGGGAATGCGTGATGGCAGGATTGAGGAGATCCTCGAAGTACTCCTTCCACCGCCCGATAATGTCCCCAGTCGAGGTCAGTGTTGGCGAAGCACTGCCAGAATCGCTTCGAGGCCAACCGGTAGTCCTTCTCCCATGCCCGAGTTTTTGCCTCTGCCACAGCCGGGGCCGCAGCACGCTTGGCCTCACGGTACCCGTCAGCCGCCTCAGGAGTCCCACAAGCCAACCACAGCCGATAGGACTCCTTCTTCAGCTTGACAGCATCCCATACTGCCAGTGTCCACCACCGGGTTCTGGGATTGCCGCAAGGCACCGCAGACCTTACGGCCGCAGCTACGGGCAGCAGCCTCGACAATAGATGCGGAGAACATGGTCCACTCGGACTCTATGTCTCCAACATCCCCCGGAATCTGGCCAAAGCTCTCCCGGAGGTGGGAGTTGAATACATCCCTGGCCGAGGGCTCCACCAGGCGTTCCCAGCAGACCCTCACTATGCGCTAAGTGGAGGTTAAGGAGTGTTTAAACGGATACAGGCTAGTACACGATGTGATTGTTTTATTTAAAAAAAAGTATTTCGTTTAAGTCAGGCACTGCAAATGTTAAAGTTGCTTTCACACTGTTTGTTATCTTACTATGTATGTTGGTGTTTGTAAAAACGCATTTTACATTTGTTTCATTGTGAAAAAATTAATTTCCTTTCTTGAAACATCAAGTCCTGTTACGTCTGCAAAGTATACGTGTCGCTTATGACGTCCCCAGTTTTGTTAAGCATTCGGATGAAGGATGTCAAATGTACAGTGTGCTGTTGAGTTATAAGAGCGTCAGTTATTTTACTATGGCATCACCATCACTTATTATTACTAGTAATGATTGTCTGACCATCTGAGAATAAAGGTACTATGCTTTATACATAGCCTTTGAGTACCAAGTGGTGAAATTCGCAGCAGAATTATTCTGAATACTTTTAAACCCATACTTTTTATCCATTAAATCTACATCTGCACTGTTCATGAGATTCAAATAAAACAAATTCTGTAATAACTATTCTCAAATTCCAGGTGGCGATAACATTGAGAACAACTCCATCAAAACTCAAATGATAAAGATCTTGAGCATGGGCAAACAATGCTCGTCCTCGTCATTGTCGAGGGCCTCTGTGTAATCACTTTTTATTCTATGGATATCAAGTCCACATAAATTTTAAACATTTTTGCTTTGAAAAATATTTTCAAAAACATTCTGCTTTTGTCACTATGAACTCAAATTGCACATGGACTGGAGGTGCAAACAGCAGAGATTCTCGGTTTTGCAAAGCATACAAGGTAATGCGGACAGGACCTCATGCATGTATCCATTTCAAGCTATTGGCTTGCAGAGGAGAGTGAATCTTTTTTAAAATCCAGACAGAGTTTGTGCATAGTATAACATAGTACAGCATGGCATGATTTGAGGCCAACACATACTCCACCAGCACAAAGAATTCTGTTCTTTTACTTAAGGTGGCAAGAATAAGAACAACTTTCTTTTTGGCCTTGACATTATGTACTTCAAAAGAGCTCAAGTGCAGAACTCTTGGAAAGTCCTGATAGGTCCCTCCTACTGCAGCATTTGTATGTAATAATTGTTGAACATCTTACAGGAAAAATAGTTCTGTCCAGAACAAAAATAAGTAAGAACTTCTAAACCAGGCTACAAGAACAGAATAACATAATTTTGCTCTTGCAGTCCTGGGAGATAGAACGAATGTCTCTGCTCTTGCGAAGTATGTAAACACCGTAAGTGATGTTATTATCGGTTAACTGGTACGTCATATGAGTAGAAACGTTTATTTCTTAAAATGTATTTCTAAGTGTACTGTACACAATGATTCTGTGCTAATTGTGGTGGGAAGTCAGGATGCTTTAATATTGTGGCAGATCAGTGGAAATGTGATCAAAGTGATTAATGGGGACTTCAAGGGGAATATAGATATGTTGCTGATGCATTGCTCTGCTGTTGTCCTTGTATGTCATTGCATTACAAACAGGATTACAGAGATGCTGTAAAGTTATCCTTGTCTTTAGTTATTCTGTGCATTTTAGAAACACATGCAATGCCTTGGAGCCTAACAGTAAGCCCCTCTACTGTATTATATTCTGGGACTATTAGCCCTGTACAGGATGATGAATTATCTCAGCATAATGAATGTGACAGTCCTGCTTATGAGCTTCTCAATTTATTTACATTCACATTAGCTGATGTTAACAGATTCATCTATATGATAATGTGTACAGTAATTACTGGGATGATTTCCTTTATGGCCTTCTGTACACTGCAGTCCTGCTACTGTTTCCTTGATGTGTTTTTCTTTGTGCCTCTGTGTCCCCGTCATGCAGAAATCTGTCTGCTCACCAAGGGCAGACGGACAGCAAGCGTGCGTGCAGACACCTACTGTCGACTCTTCTCTCTGTCTGTTGACCATTTCAATGAGGTGCTAGAAGAGTATCCTATGATGCGACGTGCATTTGAAACTGTAGCCATCGACCGGTTGGACCGCATTGGTAAGACATTCATTTTTCTCCTGTTTCTAATTGTTTGACTCTGTTGCCCGTCATCATGCCTTGTTGTCTTGTCCTAATCAGATTCCGATTGCCCTTATTTTCTCATAAAAGCATTGTGTGTGCCATCTTGTGTTGCATGACCTGTATGCTACCTTTTCTTTTACTTGTCTCTTTTTTCTTAAATAACATTAAACACAATTCTGTTGTAACCAGTATTAATCCTTCTAATGAGCAAAAGTAGCATTTTGTGGTTGGATTAATTGGAAGGTGGTGCATGTCGCTGTCCGGGAGGGAGTCTGGTCGCCCTCTTCTTTGGTTTGGTGTTTGACCCCCACCCCCCACCCCCCACTGGAAGCCACCGAGTGGATGAAAGCTAACCTCACATGCATGTGTGTCTGGCTCTCTGTACACTCATCTAAACTCCTGGGTATGAGCAGCACCCCACCCAATTACAGATTTCCAACAAAATTAGGATCAGGAACAAGAGAAATGTTACCATCTGGTGCAGCTCAGTTGGGTGTTAAGCAGGCTCCTGATCAGTTTAACACACAGTGCCTTGCAAAAGTATTGATAGCTGTTCAACTTTTTTTACGTTTTGTCATATCGCAACCACAAACTTTTATGTATTTTATTGTTGATTTAATTGATGGATCAGCAGATAGAGCTTACACAAGTAACCCTTCCTTTAACTTCACCATTTTATCCAAGGTCCGCTTGGTTAAAGTGCATGCTTCCTGGTCTCTAGCATATATCATAATTTCTCTATTGGGACACCATACATTTTCTATCTATTTTCTAATTTTCTATTTATGTCTGAGGCCTTCAATGCTGCATTTACACTGTGATAACTCACAGTTGAACTATATTTACTATACACAGGTAAGGTCAAAATTAATGCCCCTGGGAGAGTTTGGATTTAAGTAATATTTAAATTTTACCAACATGTTCATTCTGACCAAAGATTAGATTGACGCTCACAAAACGGCAACCCACCTCCAAGACCTAAAGGTCATCACTAAAGATAAATTGTCAAAATACCAGTAGAAACTTGCAAAAGGTTGGTCACAAATAACAACCAATTAAGATTATTAAGAAATGTCTCAATTTTCAATTCCTTTCAAAAATAAAACGTTTCGGTTGACTGGAAAGCATTTTAAATCTAAACCTGACAGGGGTAAATAATTTTTGCCTTAGCGGTAATTTCAGAGGGAAATCAGTGGAGCTAGACTTTATTCAAGTAAATCAAAGTATGGGGAAAATATACATTTTATTATAATTTATTAGTAAAAATGTGAACTATGCATCCTTTTCCCTTCAATTCACAATTATATGCTTCTTTGTTTTGGTCTGTCCCAACAAAATACAATGAAGGTTGTGGTTTAACCTCACAAAATGTGGCATTGTACAAAGGGGTATGAATATTGTTGCAAGGCACTCTACTACATTATTAACAAATAGGTATTTTTCTGTCTAACTGATAAAAGAATAAAAGATTAACTCTGCGACAGCAGGTTAAAATGAGAATAAGTAGTCATAATGTCAAACCACACAGACTTTTCACAGTCACAAAAGGGCACAAATATGAAAAAAACTGTTTAATAACTGCTTTCAGTATATTAATGTAGCTTGCTTGAAATCTGATCAAACCGCTCCATCTGAAACATAAATGCTTGAATCGCTTTTCGGCCAACTCACATTTGCAAAAGTGACAACGCTGCAATTGTTTACTGAGTATTACTCCGAACAGTCGATGTCACAGAAAGTGCTGTGCATATCACAGGAACTAATGAGATTACTGCCGATTTGGTTAATCTTGTTAGTTACTCCCAGAATGCTTCAAATATCACCATATCTTTTAGATATTAGCATGTAAACCAAACAAATATACTGTATTATGAGGAAATGTATTTATTTTTTTATGTGACATGAACTGGATATTGAGTGGTTCTTGAAGTTCCCATGTAAAGTTATTACTGATTCAACAATCTAAAAATTTACACAGCTTCAATCAGATTAATTCAAGAAGTGGTTTTTGCATAATCACTAAATACACGTTATTCAGAAAACGACTCAAATGCTTTTTGATATATTTCTGCAATATAGACTAAAACATTTTAAATTTACATTAAAATATGGTTTCATTGATATAAAGACAGTATGCGAATGTTGTTTCAGTATAGTGGTCCGGCTCGAAACCTGAATCTATTTTATCATTTCGGGCTGTTCTTGTCAGTGGATCAGTTTGCCACAGATACATATTTCCATGTTTTCAAATTGCTTTGTAACACAAGGTTGAATCAAATCCAGAAGCCCTTAGTTATCAAGTGAGATGAATTAATTAGAAATCTACTATTGATATCTATTAAATTTGAAAAATTCTCCTTAGAGTTGTGCTTTTATACAACCTTATCTGAAGTATGAGACAACGTGCTGACTGACTGATGCATGGATCAATCAGTGAACTGTTATAGTGGAGTAGACCCAATATGGCTTAAAAATGGTACCTACGGAGCCCTTCAAGTACTTGGTGTCAAAATAAACTCAGAGAAATGCAATAGTATAACCCGACTAGATAAAGGATAAAAGCCATCTAAACCAGCCTTGACCCTGTGTAAGAGCACCCCACCCCCCATTTTTAATTCATGAATCATTGTCTGTGAATTTAACTTGCCAAAATAAGGCCTGATTACCCCCTGACCAGTAAAGTAAACACATCACTTTGACCTGAAATGAAACCTGTCTCACAAATTGAAGTAGACTAAAACATTGCAAAAAGCAAGACATCATTACCTGATCTAATGAAATTCTGGAATAGATGAGAAGTCACTGACATGAATCAATCCGGAAAGAGTTACAAAGCTATCTTGAACCGCAAATGGAGAAAACATCAATCAATGTTTAATCTTCCCGGGAGTTCACAGTCAACTGAAGTTACTCCAACTAAAGTTACTCTGACCTATCAAAGAGATCACAGAAGAAGCCCAGACAACATCTATGGCATTGCAGCACTTAGTTGAGGTCAGTGTTCATGATTCAACAATAAGAAAGAAACAGGACAGAAAATTGTGTACAGAGAAGAATTCCTGACCAAAACCACGACTGAGCAAAACAATCACAAAGGCTGGTCTCACATTTGCTAAAAATTATTTTGATGATCTACAAGTATTTTGGGAAAATATTGCGTGGACTGACCAAAACAAGGAACAGCAGGCATATATTTGGTATAAAACTAAAATTTCAGGAATGGAACATCTCACAGTCAAACACAGCATTTCAGAAAAAAAGAACTTCATTCAATCAAACATGGTGGTGGTAGAGGCATGGACTGATGCTGCTTTGTTGGTTTCAGAACCTGGACAACTAATCCTAATTGATGAAAACTGATGGAAATTCTGTTCTCTAGCAAAAAATCCTAAAGAAGAATGTCGGGCCATCAGTTTGTGACCTTAGGGTGGTCTAGTAAAAGTCTGAACTTTATATCGTCCGTTTGAGATTAGGTCAAGGAGGCAATTGCTTTTTAACATAGGGCCAGGTTAGTTTGGATAGCCATTTTCTCTTAATGAATTGACTCATCATTTGAAAAATTTATTTTTGTATTCACTCAGGTATTTGAAATAACGTCTCACAAAAAAACAAAAACAGAAGAAATCTGATGGTGCTGTCAAGATAAGAGAGACAGCTAAACACAGAGGCACTGAACCAGTAGTACTTTCTATGGTACAGAAAATCAAAGTGTGTTCACAAAGTTAATGGCAAAGATAACAATCTCAATGGCTTCATCAAAGTAGGAGACAGAGCCAAAAGAGAAAAACTCACCAAGAAGTACTTTCTATGCAAAAGAAAGGCAAAGAAAGTGCAAATAGCTAGTAGCATCAACAGCTTTGTTTATTGCTGTAGCTAAACACAAAATAACTAGGCCAGGAGATCTTACTATGGACCAGAGGGAGAAAAAGGTTCCTCAAAGTTGACAACAGGAACAGCATTCGTAGCTCTGTCCAGAAAACAGATGGAGGTAAACGCAGAAGCCTTCTTTATATAAAATGGAGCCCAGTTATTCAAAGCTTCATATGTAGGATGAAAAATTTTAAGCTCTCAAACTGAAGGATGTTTTTCTGACCTCTGGTTTTATTTTGGCACCTTGCAGGCTCTGTAAAAAAATTACCAAATGTAATTCTGAATAAATCTGCAAAATTAAAAATAAATGTGTTTATTTTTTTTGCAAAAATTCCCCATTACATCTGTAAGGTATCAGTTGAAATTGTACAGTACCGAAAATTAAACATTTTCACACAGAAAATAGCTCACCCTTCTGTACTTTCAGTATGAAATACATAACTCAAAGGAGAAAGAGTAGCATTTTTTTAGCGAATGTCCTTCAGGGAAGCGTAGGGTTTGGTTTCAATGTGCCCTTAAATGTCAGCTGGTTAACTTATATTTGCCCTTTATTTAAGAACTGCCAGATGATTTCGCTTCCCACTATTACTAAATATTGGACAGTGAAAGCTGTGCACACTGACACAGTTGTGTCAGTGTGCTGCAGAGCAGATTTGTCCTTTCAGACTAAACATGAAAGGGGTTTTGTCTCATACGATGGAAGATATTTTGTCATGATCAGTGCTGGTTGTATCGTTTCTACATATTGACTGCATTTGGTTACCTGCTTGTCTTGCTCTTAAAAAAGAAAAAAGAAAAAGTAACCATGCTTTGAGAACAATATTATGTTGCACATTTGACGTTATCCTTTATCTATCTAAAAACTGTTTGACCAGGAGTCCATCTTGAGACGAGCTCATCTCGTTTTCAAGAATGCCCTGGCCGACGAGTAGGCACCAGGTAAACTTCTTATTCTGATTCTAGTATTTGGACAGGGCCAGATTTAACACATTCAGCCTTGCTAAATAAATCTAGTCTGAAAAAATATCATCACAACAGCTTTACTTGTTGCTGAAGGTTACATTACCTGTTTAATTTCTGCATTCCTAACACATAACTCCAGTTACCCACACTAGAACTTCCTACATTCTGATGGATACTTTAAAACGTCAGCAACTAAGACAATCAAAGAAACAAAAGAAATCTCATCCAGTTCCACATGCCATTTTTATTTGAAAACTAATCCTCACTGAAAAATCACAGTTTATGATTAGCTGTGATTCTCGAACCTTTCTATTTTTTTATGAATCAATTCCTGAAAGTGTATTCAGAATTATCATACCTCCAAATTAGTAAGAATTTTACTAATGCAACCCACATACAGTTCACTTTACATTCAAGGTCCCATTTCATTATTTATTCATGTTTTCACTCAACCAATAGTTTGTTTCTGATTGTCTGACTTGGAATGTCTGTTCTGTCTTGTGTAAAAAAAAAAGACTGGTGAAGATCTGAAGAAGGTGTGGGTAATGCAGGTCCTTGAGGGCTGGTGTTTCTCTGCTTGAACACATGTGATGTCAGTAAAGAGGTCATTAGCAGGCTCCTGCAGAACTTACTTGGATTCTGAGTGTAGGAGTTGGACTACACCAAGGACACAGGGCCTCAAGTACTGCAGCTTTGTAACTCTCCCATAAAGAACAAGAGTCTTATCTTCTATTTTAAACATCTTTTTTAGTGTAAGATATTTCAGACTGGTGGGGAAATAAGCCTATGATGATGCTATAAAACAGAGAGGAGCAGTACAATTTTCTAAGGTGTACTTTGTAGTAATTATGTAATCAAAAATCTAAACAAGAAACAAATGAGGGAACCTTACAATACAACACATTTAACCCCTATATTTGCGTAATAGTCCAACAACAGCATTAATTACTAAAACTTTCTTTTTCTGAAACCTGTAAATATAAATCAGCATTAATGAGACCTTCACAGATGTGCAAGTTCCAATTGTCATGTGCATGGCTGCACCTCCGTACCATCGCAGATGTTGCCTTATTGACTGTGCAGCGATAACAGCCGGCTGGTCCCTCCTCTTTAGCCCGGAGGATTCAGCATCCAGAGTTTCCAAAAAAATAGGACATTTTGAATTGCTGCATCCCAAACTTTTCCACTTTGACCCAGACCATTTTAAATGAGGAGTAGCCAAGAGAAAATAGTGTGAATACAATGTTTTCTGTTTTTATGGCAGAGTCTGATCATGTGTTGGTAGATGCAGGAACCAAAACTGGGATTACTTTTAGACAACAGTGTAATTTGACTGCACAATTAATCATTTTCAATGCAATGTGTGTGGATGTGTATATTTCATTTTTATTTTAGCTTTTACCTATGTGTATTTCCTCACAGTTTACAAATACATTTAATTTGGAACACTAATAATGAAATCCACAGATTCTAGAAATATTAAACTATATGACATATTGTTCCTAAGTTTTCCCCTTCATTACATTGTTTTAATAGGTTGTTGACATTCTTTTAAAACTAATTAACAGAAATGCACCGATTTTTGTCCAATTTCCAAAGTTTTTACATGCTGGTACTGACTTTAGCCAATTCCAAATTGTCTTCAAGACCAGCAATTAACGACATTCTAAATATTTTTGTAATTAATCATTGATATTTAATTAAGAGTTGATGTCCAACCATATAATTGATGGAGAGAGCAGAGAAATTATCTTCTAAATCAATTTGTCTCAGCTTCAGAGTTTTACATTTTGAATTGTTACTATTTTGACATTAGATACGTATAGCTTACTACACTTCGTAGTGTCAGTCTTGCTTCATTTGCTTTATGTGTTTAAATGATGTGTTGCTAGGTTTTTCAATATTTTTAAATATTAATATTAAACTTAGAATTAATAAAGATACATAATAGCTTTATGTTTTATGTATCAAAAGCTTTGTTTACAATTTTATGTGGTTTTTAATACATCATAATTTTCTTTAAATTATTGTATGTTGATTTTTACATTAGTAGTAAGAGTATGAACATTTCCTAATTTGTAGAAGTGTCTCGTACGACAAAATGCAGTTTATAAACAGCATTTTTGTTAAATTCGTTATGAGTTCTGCCTGAAGATTTCCTTTTTAATAAATATTCTATTAGGTGTATTAAATCAACAGTTTCCAACATTAAATGTGTAACCTTAACTCTTTATCTCCTTTCTGGATTTTTTGTTGTATAATTTATATAACATTAACACATCAAAATAAGAAAATGCTTTTCTTTAAATTATGCCTTTGCTTAGACATTCACAGTTACATAGACAGAGCCACACAGCACCACAAACGTTTGGAGATGAATAGCTGTGCATCTGTGGCAATGCTGGAAAATGGAAATATACCACCTTAAAGGAGCTGATAAAGTGAAATATTTTTTTCTCACAGAAATTTCAATAAAGTGTGTATCATGTATGAACTGTAGTTCTTCAAGAATATTTTACCCTTAAGTAACCTATAAACAAAACAATATATCCAGCAAAGATTGGAGACTGAGAAAAGGAAAACAGTAACAAGGAGAGTAAATAGATGAGACAGAGGGCATATTGTACTGTTTAGAATATGTACAAGTAATATTACATGATGATGTTGACATTTTATCACAAATATATTTAAACCAAGTTTTTTTTTATTCACTGAAATCTTTGCTTTTTGTTTGTTTGTTTTTTTCTGAATTTAAACTGGTCCCTGTTTCAAATCTGTTACTGGCAGACATAGGAGTTATCATTAAACAGTTCACTTTATAATAATAAATACGTGTATTTTCATTCCAATCTACAGAGTTTGAACCTATCACCTTTAAAATCGCCATGTAAGCCAGCTTGTAAGTTGACAGTAGTTTACCAGTCAGCCTGTGGTGTTTGTTTTGGCTCTTTATTACCCGACCCTGTAGTGATGTTTTAATCCTAGTCATCCGCTTCAAACAGAGCACAGGATTCTGAAAACAAAACACTGCAAAAGTAGCATCAATCCATTATCAGCAGCTACAGCTAATAGCCCTATCTTAAAGCTGAATGCGTGGCTTACCGGCAACCTTGAGTGCAGCAAATCCTGCGAAACTATCTGGAGAAATGTGTCACCATGAAGGACAGGATTTAATGATTGACTGACTGAAGTGAAAGCCTTCACCACAGTGAAAGTCCACTCTGTCTTCTTTACTGACAGTGCTTCATGGCTTGTCAATATAGAAGGACAACAATAATTACAGGAAACATGTCCTCTAAGGACAGCCAGGCACTCAAAGAAAACATGCCAAGAATATCTTTATTGTAAATCTGGTCAATATGAAATCATTTGATGTCTTCTGGAGTTGTAATTATTTTGCCAAACTTTTGCTCAAAATCAACAAGGACTTGATGTTTAATAAGTAATTAGTCCCATTTATTTTCATAGCCCAGCCATTTTGACAGGCTGGGAAATATTTCCTTCAGGCACAAAATGTCCTTTATTGAGCATGCAACACTCTCTTTATTCTCTCAATTATTAGGGACCCCTGGTAAGGGGTAAGGGGTCCATTTTCCTCACTGTTCTAATGTAGCCTGGTTTTTCAAAACAATGAGATGCCTCTGCTTTACTTGAATGGCATTTTCTACTGACTCTTGACTAACTAGAAGTGAGCGGCCCTGATAAACCTTTAAAAATATATATTAAAAATGCTACAGTTATATTTATTATTTTTATTGAAATTCCTAGGGCTGCCACTCATGCTTTTTTTTAGTGAAACAATTTCTAATCATTGGAATTTTTGTCTCCAACATGTGAATTTACTTCCAAAAAAGCTTGGATTTTACTAAATATTTCAGCACGAAATTTTGCTGCTGCAATAAAAGATTTATTTCTTTTAGGCTTTTTACACGTCTTTACTTACTGTGCCAATAAGAGTTCTTCTTAAGTGATGCATGTTTCAAAAGAACATTATCTTAGCAATTAAACCCTCTGTTTGTTTTCTAACCATGATCGATGTGTAGTCGCATAAATTACAGTAAAAGTACAATTATTTTAGAACTCTAAAGCAAAAATGTTTCCTTGTGTTAAAAAGGTAATTATTAATCTAGATGCCGTGGTAACATGCATTAGCTAAATTGTCAGAGTTATTTAATAAACTGTGATTTAATTTCATCCTCAGACTGTAGACTTTCTGTTTTCCGTATTTAAATAGTGACCAGTATTGTGGCGTGTGGGTACAAATCATCCATAACTCCTCTGTGTTTTGACCTCACCACCCTCATATACTATGTCATCATGTCGCACCTTCAGTAACCTTTGTCTCTTATATGTCCTTTACGTTTCTCAAACTTCTCATAGTCATGATTGTTAAATGTCTTTCAGTTTTTATAACAACGTAGCAGTCCTTAGTGGGTCTATAAAGATGCAGCTCGTGAGACTGAATTTAGTGCAATAATCTGATTTGATATATTTTATAAAAACAATGGACCCCCTAAGCAGGTTAGAACTCAAATTTAAAAATGCTTTGGTATGACTGAGGCATACAAGCTGCATCTTTGTCACTCAGAGTCTACTTTTCTCTTTTGTATCCAAAGTTATCCATTGGTTTTTGTTAAATCTCCTGATTGCGCCTCAACAGGGAAGAAGAACTCATTACTGCTGCAGAAGTTCCAGAAGGATCTGAACGCCGGCGTGTTCAACACACAGGAGAACGAGATATTGAAGCAGATTATCCGTCAGGACAGGGAGATGGTGATGATGGTGGACCGCAAGCAGTCAGTTACCGGGATGAACTCGACTCCAATGTCAGGAAACTCCATCATTAACTCGCCAGCCCAGCCGCCCTGCTCCACTGTTTTTGGCACCGCTCAGCTACAGCAGTCCTCAGTACCTATGACTTATAGTGCTTCAGCTATTGCCAACGCCTCTGTTGCTCGCATGCTGCCAGTCGCTGCCGCTGCCGCCGCCGCTGCACAAGGAGGGTTCCCAGCTCCCAGTCTTTCCCAAATTAATCTGAATTCCTCGTCACAGACAGCATTGCAGCAGCAGGGAGCTATCATGTCACCCTGCTCCTTCACGGCAGCCATGTGCAGCCCGCCCGTTCAGACCCCGTTGGCTAGCCGGAGCTTCCAATATGGTTCACCAACGGCTTCCCAGCTGTCACTTATCCAGCAGCCCATTGGCCAACCATCTCTGCCCATCCAGCAACAGCTCGGTCAGCAGCCGACTGCTTCTACTGCGACCTCAGCGCCGCAGCAGAAGGTCCCTTCACCTCAGCGGGGAGATATCCACAAGAGCACACAGGCTCTTCAGTCTGGCAGCTTGAGTCGAGATGTCCGACACCTGTCGGCCTCCCAACCATCACTGCCACATGACACGTCTCTGGGGCCCAGAGCTCATCCCACCTCTGGGGAATCTCTGGCCTCCATTGTGCCACCGACAGCGGCAGCCATCCAGGGAATAAGTCTACAAGGCGGCATCCGCACTACGGTTCCCCAGCGGGTCAGTCTGTTTCGCCAGATGTCGTCAGGAGCCTTGCCCCCAGTGCGTTCAGCTGTTTCAGCAGCGGCGGCAGTGGCAGCGGCGGCATCTTCATCCACGACCCAGCACAGGGAATCCCCTGGATCTAGAAGAGATTCTGTTCTCAGCAGTACAGAGACTGAGCAAGACAAAATGCGATTTGCATCAAATTTATGATTCCATACTCCCCTTTGTTTACTTTCTTTTTTTTAAACGTAATTGTGTTTCAATTCATCTTTAAGATGGGTATAGAACAAAAGAGGTAAAAATGAGGAATTTCTGAATTTATTTGTTTCTCTCCAATTTTCCTCTAAAGTAACCTCATAGAAATCTTATATGTATATAAACCCTTGTATGATATTTTAGAAATTTTTGTCTCCCTAAACTTAAGAATGTATATTATACAGATACATGTGAGTGGATGTTTGAGAGTGTGGATGTGTCCAACTGCAAGTGTGTAAAATCCAACTATAATATTGGCAAAGGCAATTTAAAGCTGTAGTATAAAAATGAGTCTTCCTTTCTAAAAAATATATGAAATGATATATCATGTATGAGTTTTTTTATTCTTATTTTTATTAATTTGTTTTTCTTTCACTTTGCTTTCTTTTTTAACTGTATTGAAATGTGGATTTTTTTTTTTTACTTAACTCAAAAAGAAAAACTGTCGTCTCCTGTTAAACAGCTTTAGGCATCACTGTGTAATTATTAATGCAATTAACTCTGACAAAAAAGTTCAAAAAGCACATGAAAAAACCTAATAATTTTGCTGGGACTTTGCTTCAGTGATCAGAATAAATACTGTAACTGAGTATTAAGTTGCTCCCAGTGATGAGAATACAGTCTGCTGAGCCGTTATATCCCCAAGGCAGGCTCACATACAAACCATGACAGTGTTATGGGTCAAAAGGGAATAGGTAATAGAAATGCTGCTTTCTTTGTTTATTTCTTTGGTGAGGACGGAGTGTGGGGATGGATATGGATGGATGATGTTGTTTTTTTTCTATTTCTGATTTCAGATGGTTGAGATCTTACATAATGTTGTGTAAAAGAAATCTGTGTATATTTATAATATTTATAAACTAAAGATTATCACCATTATGCAATAGACTGTGACATAAATATCTATATGTGTGCTGTAAATAGTTTTGTAGATCTAGGATTTACAGATACTGTGTTGTGCATTCTCTATCATAACAATGTCTTACTTCTATCATCTATATGCGACAGAGGTTAAGTGACAAAATACGTATGTTTCATAAGAGATGAGCAAACCTTAATGCAAGAGCTAGCAGAACTTAATGCAGAGAAATGTAGGCTTATATTTATGGATATTTATGTTTCCTGCTCTTTTCTCTGGCTGTATGCTATATTTAGGTATAGCATCAGTTATGGATTAGCATCAGTACATAATATTTAGAACTAGATTTGTGTTTTCTAATCCAAAGTAGATAAGTTGTTACCATCATCCCACTTTCTGAAAGACACAAATCAAATTTCCAATGGTTTTTACTAACCTTACTGCTCATATTCAAGGGTAAAAATATTCTTTTCATTCTTATTTATTCTTATTTATTCTTATTAAAAACGTCCATTTGAATTGTCCCTTGTTTGCAAGCTGAGGTTTATGGTGTTTTACACTATAATAGTATAGCGTAGAAAACTACTTGGGTTATATTTGGGTTATTTTGCTTGCACAGTCCTAGATTAAATATGTACGATGGAGTATTGGGGCCAAACTAAGATAATTTTTATGTATTTTTTGGAGATTTTGAGAATAAAGTCTTAATATACGGTCTTCTGGAATAAAGTCATGAAATTACACGAAAAAAGTCCTAACACTGCAAGAATGAACTCGTAATATTATGAGAATAAAGTAGAACTTTTATGAGAACTCTTACAAGAAAGTGCAGTCTTCCATCTGCGTTAAAATGAGGAAGGTTGATCATCTTGTGAAGTTACACTTTTGCATTGTTTTCAAAAATAAGGAAATACTTTTAGCACATTAGCATCAAATTATTATTAGCATCCGAACTTTGAAACGACAGTGTGTATTTCAAAGAAAGAGCTGCACTGACTTGGAAGAAAATACTTCTTTTGTGGAAGAAGAGCTGTCTCATTAAAACTTTATGTTAGTTTTATTACGACTTTATTCTGGTAATAGTATAATTTTATTCTCATAATGTTATGACTTTATTTTTGTTTCCCCCCCAAAAATTTTTATTTTAGTCTGGCCGTAATACATCATAAATATGGACCAATCCAGCCAAGGATTTATTTTACACCACACTGTTTATCAATATTTTTGATATCTCCCATATTGGTTTGAATAAAACTCCATTAAATTAATTGTAAAATTAATACCGTTAAAGAAAATAGCTTCTTTGCCTGTCTGACTGACATAATGGCCCATTCTTTGATCAAAAGGGTAAGGCCAGCAAGCCAGCGAAAACTTACACAATAACTACTTAGCTTGAAAAAGGCTAATGTTATCTCAAGTGAACAAACTTGTTCTTTAGAGTGAAAAAAAATGAAAAACACAACCCGCTGACATTACCCTTATTATAAAAAACAATTTACCTTCATACAGTTTTTATTTCATCCTGTGAAGGAGGTTCAGTGAAGGCTGATCACCATACGCTATACTGTACATCAAAATAGCTGTCTTCAAAGGATGATGAGGCTTCTTTTTGTCTCTTTCCTAACCCAACATCTGGGTCACAAATGTTGACCCAAAGTTTGGTTAAAATGACCAAATTTCTATTTCAACAGCATTTCATTTACAGGAAAAATGGCCTTCAGTTTTTAAAGTGCATAAAGACCACTAAATATTTAATCAAACTGAATGTTGAACCTAGCTATCACCAACTAATAGCACCAACAAGTTTATCTTATGTGATCAAACAGGGCCAGCTAACATTGTAATTATTATATTTTACCACCTTAACATTTCTCGTTTCATCCTGTGGAAAAGGATCAATGACATTTAATCAGGTCATTGTTTAATTCAAAATGGTCAGTGAATAATGATGCTTCTTAATCTCTTTCTACCATAACAAACTGGATCACAGCTTTTGTCCAGTCAAAGATACCCACTTTACCTAATAAACCTAGAAATAAAAGGGAGAAGTACAGATTTAATTGACATTGCTTTTTATTTTCCTATTAATCACATATTATAATTAGCCTTTTTACAACAATAATAGCCTTTAACAATAACCTTAATAATGCTCAATGTGTCTTACTTCCCAGTCAAAATATCTATGTTTTCCCAGCAAGGGGATCATAATGAAAATAAACAGGGCAAGTTAAAATGAGCCCACATGGTCATAGTTGTTGATAAATCCCAATAGACCAACTCTTAAGTCCAGAGTTTATATTGTTGATATATGGTGGACAAATTATTACATAATATTTAACCAGCAGACAGACCATTATGGTTTTTAGCAATTGTATCTGAGATGTGTGAAGAGATAACTTGCTATGATTCTGTCCCTAAAAATGGAAAATTGACCTACAAATAAGGGTAGTGCTAGTTTCTTAGATTAATACTGTTTGACCAACTCCTAGTCTATGCGTAATGGTGTGATCTGTCAGGCTGAATGTTGTAGACTCTCTTCAAGTCTTGGGCATTAGGTGAATTGCGTGTATACAGCCATCTCCAAACACACACATACACACACAGCAGAAGAAAGAGGAGAAGTAAAGTCAAGCACCCTTCTTCAAATGAGCTACAAAGACATGCTTAAAAGATAGGCAATACAAGAGGGCTTTGGTACTGTAATCTTGGTGTATTTAACTAAAGCATATCACAGACACTTTATAAAGACCTCAGGAAATTGTATTAATGGTTAAAAAAGGAAGCCGATCAAGAGTGGAGGATAAAGAAAAGCTGGTTTGCATTAAGGTTTCTGTCTCATGTAAATTCATTGTGTGGGCTTAGGTACTTTAAACTGACCCGGACATTGAGGCATGAAAGTTTAAAGTTAAGCAAGAATAACACATTATCTGATGACTCAAACAAAAGCAGCTATCGTCTGCTTGCAGGTCCATTCCATGCACATACAGTAGGTTGTACATTGTGCTCAAGGCCTTACTGCTGTCTCCTTAATCAAATGTGACAAATTCTTAGTCATGCACAATTTCGATTCAGAACTGCCGCTTTTATGGCACCAAATCCCATCAGTTCACAGTGACTAAGCCCTTTTGAGATACTGTTTTAAAAGACTACAAGTCTTCACCCCAGACTGTCGATAGTTCACTAATCCAGTCAACCCACCACTGTCATGAAAGCATGCGTCTTCACAAATACCTAAATAGAAACTATCTCGAAAATGTTGACGTTAAATGTTAATGTTAGATTCTCTTTTGTTCACTGTCCTTCTGCCTAGATATTATCTGTGTGTTGAAACAGAAGCATTGACTTTTTTGCATTAACGGTCTGAAGTATTTGTGCCTAAAACTTTCGCCATGTTCCATCCTTTTTTTGTTGCGGGTGTGAGCTCGCCGCACACTAGCGTCACTTCTGCACACGGCTGCGCGTTCACTCTTACTATACTCTGTGTGTGTTCTGTGTCTAAGTGTTTATAGACGAGGAAGTAGTTAATAATGATGGCCAAATGTCTCAGTGTATGCAGCTGGTGTCATCACTCACAGTGAAAACTGCTGGAGGCGGTTCTTTTTTATTTTCTAAAACTCTCAAATTATATAGAAATGTCATGAGGCAATGTACAGTTTAAAGAAAAAGTGCAATCTGTAGACATGCAGATACATCACAGACATGAGACATTGCATATATTTGGAGCACCTTTATACCTTTGTTTGTAGCTAGCCGCTGATGTAAAGGTTGAGTGCTGATGGATGAAAAGAAACTGGCCAAAGCAAAACATTCAAAGTCTTTGTCTTTGTTTTTAAATTGCACTTTCTGACTTACTAATGAAAAGACAGGGGTTCTTTCAGCTAGGTTAGGTGCTGGATGAGGTAGAAAAGGGAGCAATAAAAGGAGTTTGTGCTGCCCTCATCTTGTTTGAGTTTCTAAACGGGAGCGGGTGGGGCGGTGTTCTATTTGCAACAGACAGCGCTTAATCGTGAATATGCCATAGTGTATAGGAACTAGTACGCAGTCGAGATGAATTGCAGCACTGTTGGTTTGTGCTGTTTTTGATACTTGCCTTTGGAGGGAGAGCTTCCCAACTATGTGCTTTTTTTTCCACAAAGAAATTGCTACGAACATACCGGAATGGGCATTATCAGTGACGTTTAACACAGAATAACGAGCTTACTCATTAGCAGTTGAGAGACTGTCAACAAACCAGCACGTATATTATTTATATATATATTTCTTTGTGGTAGTTTTGTTGGTATGGGGGATTGACAAGAAGCAAAAACAACTGATAACATTCATGTAGGATGAACCAAATTTTTATTTGGTTTTGATGATAATAAGTTTTATATGTTTACTGATGATGGTCACTGTTCAGCTCATTCCCATAATCCAAGGTTTAGAGAAAACAAATTGTCTGTTGGTTACTTAAAATGGAGGAAAGAAGAATAAATGTAAAACTTTCTTACGATAATATGCAGACAAACAGTGTTTGTCAAAAACTCTTTTTGAATTTTTTTTTCATTTATTTTGTTTGTAAATAATAAACCTTGAAAATATAGAAAATAAACGACATATTGTCATTTAAAATGATTGTGACTCATTCTCTTGCATAAAACATGCAGGAAGATTGTGAACTCATTTACAATTTCATTATTGGAGAAGAAGGTGCAGGATTTTTAGATGTGAAGCAGTAATAGAAGGGTTCAGAGAGTATCTCTGTTATGTGTGTGTTAGCAGTTACAGACAAGGTGATTATGGCCAAGAGGGCTTTCTATTCATTATCTAAGCTTGACAGGCAGCTGAACTCTCATAAGAAGAATCCATCCTTTTGAGTTTTAGCTGTGAAGATGGCCATAAACCGAAACTCCTACAGATATTATCTGTGTTCATCATCATTTATATGCTTCAGGTTAAATTCGCAAAAACTATGTTTTTGGTCAGGACATTTATCTATTGGTCAAAAATGTTTTTCCATGGGTACATTTGGGAATAAAAAGGAAAGACGACTCCAAGCAAAGTGTAGTAAAAATGCTTTTTCATCGTTTCTGTTAAAGCTGCATCCATCCATTCTTTTTCTATACCCACTAATCCTTAAAGGTCTCTCGGAGGTTGCTGCCTATTTTGCCTCTGTGCAGGACTGCAATAAATAAAAGTAATTAGGAACAACGCAAGCAGTTAAAACATAAAGGAATGTCATCAAGCAAAATTAAAAACTGTATATACACTGTTGCCCATTGAAAAAATTGCCTTTCAGACTAATTTCTTTTGATGTTGTGGCTTAACTTCCACTGCAATATGTCTAGAAGACTTTATCTGTCAAAAATGAATCATTGTCCTAAATTAAATTGTCACAATCATTTCATAAGAAAAGGTAAACAATATTTTATTCTAACATGTGCAACATTGTATATGTTGCTCCTTACATCTACAGCAAAAATAAAAAACTGTTATCTTTTAAACACAAGTAACAAAAATTGATTTCCAACTGTGGGTTTATTCATGCTTCTCCTCTGTGTCCACATAAAGTAAAGTTTGCACCTCATCTGGTTTCATCTTGACTGTAACAAACTTTGATTAGTAAAAGTAAGGCTCTGGGGATCCCAACATCTATTGGAACAGTCAGTCAGTCATTTTCTACCGCTTCTTCCATAGTGGGTCACAGGGGAGTTGGTGCCTATCTCCAGCAGTCTGTCGGCGGGAGGTGGGGTACACCCTGGACAGGTAGCCAGTCCATCACAGAGCAACACAGGCACACACAGGAGAAACAACAACTCTTATTCACGCCTAAGGGCAATCTAGAGAAACCAATTAACCTAACAGTCCTGTTTTTGGACTCTGGGAGGAAGCCGGAGTACCCATAGAGAACCCACGAATGCACGGGGAGAACATGCAAACGTGTTATTTATAGTTTGGCAGTTCAACATGTAGATCATTGGCCATCTTGTGAATATGGATCTACAAAACATCTGTGCATGTTAAAGTTTGGAAGTCCTAAAGCCAAAATGGTGAACACACCCAAAAACTGGTAGTGAACAACGTACCTATAGAGCGTATAAAATATAAAAAAAATTGGTCAAAAATGATTAGAAGCTCAAACTGGAAGCAGAGAGTTTGGAAGTTGTAGGACCACAGGGCTAATGGTAGTGAAAGGCTGCTCTGTGCTAGGGTTGTAAAGCTGTCTCCAACAGCCTCTTGGAATATCAGAACATCAAAGATCACAGAAGATCACAGTGTTAAAAAAAGCTGCTAACATATCACAGTAAAGCTCAAGATATTTAAAGGAAAGCTGGAGTTTTAGGGGTACCTTCCAAAGGAGAAAATATTTTGTTTTACATGTTAAAAGAAAACTGAAACATGAACTGTATTCCAGTCTCCCTTTATGATGGCAATCCTTACATTTTTATGTTTGTATGGGTGGAATTTTATAGTTAGGATCAGTAAGAGTTCCTCCACTTTTCAATAAAACAACAGTGAAGTTATTGGATTTGATCTGATGCTGATTCATTCAGCTGTAACTCAAGACTGACATTTGTCTCAGCTCATACAAGTCCTTATCTTAAATGTAAATGAGGTTGCATTAGCTATGACACTTTTTTCTTTTTTATCTGAAATAACTTGGGAAACTCATTCAGTTATGTTAAGACAGATGATGACATAAAATGTTAATATATTTTGCATTTCTTTGATCTTGTAATTTCAGTATTGCATTTAAACAAAATGCAACCTTTAAATATGGCCCAAACTTGTCCCTTACAGTAATCCTCTTGCATAGAATATTTCTGTTTGCATAGAATATTTAATATTTAAGTGGTTTATTTAGACTGCAGTATTGCCATAAACAAAATTATGGCACTTTTTTTTCTTGCAGACCTTCAGAAAAAGCCTTGCCCAGACATACAGACAGACAATAGTCTAAAAGATGCCTTGCACATCTTATGAGCCAATTTAAGTAAACGTATGGGTCTTTGAACTGGAAAAGGCCAGAAAGCACAGGAATGAGATTAATAAGGCAACATACAGCTTCAGATGTACTTGAAGATGTACTTGAGTGTTTTAGAATGTGTTAGTCATGTAAGAAACAACTTCAAGATTTTTTAAAGACAATAACTGAAGTTTGACTTTGTTATTGTCATCATTTTTGTCACAGATTTGACCCACATGCACAACACACTCAGGAGACAGGAAGAAGTTTAAAATGTTTGTTGTAACAGATCTAATAAGTGAGTCAGGGGTGTGGGAACAGGAACACAGAACGAGTCTTCAATTGCACATGGAGGAGGACAGGTAAGATTATTATACTGCTGGAGGATACTGGATGTAGAGAAGGAAAATCGTGCTTACAGGGGATGAGATGATGAACGGCCAGAGAGGAATGAGTGGGGTCTGAGAGTCGGTGATCAGCCAGAGGAAGGTGAATTTGATCCGGGATGCTTGAACTGCTTCTCGGGAGAAGGGTTTGATCCAGGAGGAAGATGAGCTTGGCACAGCGTGATGGGTTCTTACGGAGTGGCTTCGAAGGTGAACATGGTAGAGGGTGAGCAGGATTCGATCTCAGGAGAGTCCAAGGAAGGAGGAGTCAGTACGCTGCCAGCTGGAAACCTAGTTCAAAGGAGACAACTTGAATTCATGCAGGTAAGCTCAGGAACTAGGAAACAAGCTGGAACGGGATCCAGAACACAGGGGCATCCTGAGGGAGAACACATTCAAAGGTGAGATTATCCTCCTTGAACAAGGAATCAGGAACATCAGAGGGCTAGAGTTTTACCACAGTTGGTTAACACTCAGGCATTGAAGTGGTGGCAGCAGACTTCTCTTAAACCTCTCCTGATGAGGCTTAATGTGCAACACCTGTCGCAGCACTCAGCCACCATGTTCAAATGCCACCTATGGGAGGAATAATGAAGCAGCAGGCAAAAGAGGAGACAAAGTCTCCCAGACCCCGACATCACCCCCCCTTCAACGGCCGCCATCTGGTGGACGGAAGCGAAGACTGATAATCATAAATTAAGGAAGGATCACAAATAAAAGAACGGGGCACCCAATAACGGTCCTCAGGACCGTAGCCCTCCCAGTCGACGAGGTACTGCCAATCACGACACTGCCGACGGGAGTCCACAATCCTTCGGACTGAGTAGACAGGGTCCCCCATCTGCCCCAAGTCCCATGTGGGTGGAGGGGGCTCGGCCGGAGGGCACAAGCTGCTGGTCAGGACAGGCTTAATCTGGGACACATGGAAAGTGGGATGGATATGAAGGATAGAAGGTAAATAAAGACGGACTGTGGTGGGGCTTATAAGTGACTCGATCTCATATGGACCAATAAAGCGACGACCAAGTTTCTTGGACATGGATCTTAGAAGGATGGGATCACGGGAGGAGAGCCAAACGTTCTAACCGGGAGATTACTGAGGTGTGGGTGTACGTTTCCTGTCTGCATATCGTCGATTTTGTTCTGCGGTACGTTGGAGGGCTTTGACCGTGTCAGACCAGATATGTCTGCCACGGTGGATGTGATGGTGGACTGATGAAACCGAAATTTCTTTCTCACCAGATGGGAACAATTGTGGTTGATAGCCAAGTGAGACTTCAACGGGAGACAGACCAGTCATACCTTGAGACACTGGGAGTCCAGTAACGAAGTCCAGAGCGATGTGTGACCAACAACACTTGGGTATGCTGAGGGGTTGTAGCAATCCAGTAGGTGGTTTATAGGATAACTTGTTGCGAGCACAGGTGGGAAATGCGAGTACATATTCCTTTATGTCCTTATGAATTGAGGGCCACCAAAAGCATCTGGAAATGAGTGCAATGGTGTGACTAGAACCAGGGTGAGCGGCGAATTTAGCGGAGTGAAACCAATGGAACGGACTGAGAATGGAACGAAAGTTTTATTATGTGGACCGGTACCTGGGTCTGGTTCAGTCTGTTGGGCTTGGAGAACAAGATTTCCAATCTCCCATGTGAGGAATCTGATGGCGCAACTGGGGGATGAGATGGCTGCTGGTTTCTTGTCGGAGTCTTCGGATGAGAACTGTCATGAGAGAGCATCAGGTTTTACATTCTTGAAGGCAGGACAATAGGAAATGGACCGACAGAAGAACAAGGACCAAAGGGACTGGCGGGAGTTCAAGCGTTTAGCAGACTGAAGGTAAGAAAGATTCTTGTGGTCGGTCCAGACCAGCACGGGATGTTCAGCGCCCTCCAGCCAGTGGCGCGACTCCTCAAGAGCCAATTTAATGGCTAAAAGTTCCCAATCACCCACATCATAATTTCTTTCTGTAGGTGATAACCTACGAGAGAAAAAGGCACAAGGATGAAGCTTTCCATTAGAGTCAGAACATTGAGACAATACTGCACCCACCCCTGTGTCTCAAGCATCAAACTTGAGTGTGAATTGTTTAAGTGGATCTGGGTGGATGAGGATGGGTGCTTGAGAGAACTTCTCCTTAAGAGCTAAGAAGGCGGAGTTAGCTTCAGGGGTCCAAATTAATGTGGTTTTGGTTGAAGTGAGAGCAGTCAAGGGGGTGGCTGTTTGACTGTAGTTGCGTATAAACCTGCAATAGAAGTTGTCAAAACCCAGGAATCTTTGGAGCTGTTTACGGGTGTTAGGAACGGGCCGATCATGGACTGCTTTGATCTTGTCCGGGTCTGATCGAACCTGCCCACCCTCGAGGATAAAGTCAAAAAGGTTACAGATGGTTTATGGAACTCACACTTCTCTCCCTTAATATCATTCACTAGAGCTTGGAAGACGGCAGGAGCGTTGCAAAGACCAATGTTGTCACGCGACCCATGAACAGAGGCCACAGTCCTCGACGCAGTCGTCACGGTTTCGGGTTCTAGCCCATTGACCTTTGTTGCATGTCTTCCCTTTTCTCTCTACCCCATTTGCTCTCAGTCTATAAAGGCCACTAGCGCCACAAAATTAAACAAAAAAAAAATCTTTCAAATTTGACATAGGGAAGAGTTGAATATATCGAAAATCCTTTCTTGGTAATGACAACCTTAAGATGTCTCCTATTTGGAAAAACTTCTCATATGCGATGCTCATATGCAGTAAGACAACCCACACCATCACCTTTCCTGCTCCAAACTTCACTTATGGCATGGTGTTTTTGGGGTGATATGCAGAACCCAACTTCCTCCAAACACGGTGTGTGCATTACCATAACCCCGGATATACACAGCCTCTATCTACACTTCGCCCTTCACAGCCATTCACTCCAGTCCTGATTTACTTTGGAAGCGATCTGCTGCAAAGCCCAGAGGTGCTACAAGAACCATGTGCAGATTGCATAATAAATCCCAATGATAAATGTAGAAGTCATACCAAAACAACTTATTCTGTGGAAGTTAAAACTGTTTTGTATCCAAATATCCAAATGTCTGGTTTCCTGTTGGCGCAGTGTGATCTATGTAGATTGACTCTGATCCGGCTCAAAATGACCTCTGACCCCAGCAAAAAAAGAAGCGGGTTAAATTTTGCCAGATGGTTGTGCGCACGCTGCCACCCTGCGGTCCCCTGTGGTGCCCTGCCCAGTCCTTGACTTCTCTCACAGAAATCTTAGTCAAGTCATGGCCAGGGGCACCTGGTGAAATAATATTCTTTCCACCATCGGATTACGGCTCCAATGGCACTCCTTGGAACATTCAGATGTTTGGAAATGCAGCTGAAACCATTGCTATTAGTATTTTTTTGCAACAGTGTCTTTGCTTTTACTAATTAAACCAGTCTGTGAAATACTTTGGTAATGAGAAACCATTTTATAGGCCATCAGTTAATATCAAACCTACTAATTTGCACAAATTAGCAGGAATGCTTACTGAAAACTGACAGATTTAAGCTGATTTTTTGGCTTTCGTATGTAGTTTTGCTTATCCTTTTCTTGATATGTTCCATATTTATTCCTTGTGTCATACCACTGTGTCATCCCACTTAATTACACACTGTTTTATGGGAAATTTTTTATGGGAATTTTTTTTGTCTGGATTACTTGGACTGTTGTGGATTTTATGTCTGTGGTCTCTTTATACCTACTACAGTTACTACATGCTGTACTATGTCACATAATGGTTTGTGGGGCTCCATCATTTCCAGTTCTTGTCATCTGTAAATGCAATTAAGAAATTAGAGAAACACTGTTTGTTATACAGATGCAATAAGTGCAACAATGCCGAAGACACTAATTATCTGAGTGAGTTTGACAGCCAGACTGGGCTGCAGACTTCAGTAATAACTGGCAGAGCCCTGATTGTTTAAAAAAGGATCAGATGAGCTTGAAGAGTGGATCGCTTTCACAAAAACATCAACAGAATTTCATTATGGGTCTTGTGTCCCTATGATCTAACTTCATTTAGCTGGAGAAATCAATAAAACATAAAGTTACTTGCCTCAACTGTATTTTGTCCCCAGCAATTATCTGCAGACTCCAGTGACATTAAGATATGACTGGCTTCCTAAGGTGCTCATGAAAGGTCATACCACCTGAGGAATGAGGAATTGTAGAGTTCTAATGTGATTCATTTATTACTCATCTAAAGATTCATCTTATTTTTCATTTGACCCAAAGTCGCCTGATTGCATTTACACAGGATACCTCCCAACTATGCTAAGTCAGCTTTGCTTTGCCATTATCCACAAAAGCATTGAGTTGCACAGTGATCCAGCCTGCTGGGAAAAACATCCTGAAGCCAAAACAGCGACAATGATTATAACACAAAAGCTTCCCAGCTGCTGTGTGACCTCTCCAACCTCCTACTCTGTTTTTTATGCATTTGTATTTAAACTACATATCTAAAAAAAAAATAGCAAAACAATCCTTCGACTGATTACAGCCTGACCTCAAAACTCTTTTTCTCTCTGTTATAGGAAGGAAGAAAATTTGTTTTTATTCCAACACCTGACTGTGATGGAAAAACACACTTTTTGCTGAAAATCCACCAAAAGACTATAGAGGAGCAGTTGATTACATTTTGGTAAATCTTGTTCTGTTTATATAACCCATGTGAGCTGCAAAAAGATAAAGGTTGCAGTGTCATGCAGTAGAAATTAAGTCAGCATGTTGGGAAGCCTCTTCAGGAAAGCACACAGCAGGAGGAGAATCTGCTCGATACTGAAGTCTGACCCAACTGAAAAGTCTGGCATGATTACCTCATAACTATAATCATTGCAATCAGTGTAAAAAAACATGTTATTATTTTTAAATCACATTTAAATCTAAGCCTTCTGTGAAAGATGCCATGAAACAGAGACTGTAAGTGCAAAAGGCACCGTAAAATACCTTTCTAAATAGTACATTTTAGAGGTTTATGCATGCTTGGTCAATTCCATAGAATCAGATGAGATGCAAAGGCTGAACGGATAATCAGATCCTTACAGTGATTGGATTATTGTAAGGTGTCTAAAATAAAAATTGTAAACATACAATGTGAAAAATTCCTATTTTGCAAATGTCCCAGGGTAGGCTTCCCTACCTGCCCTAAACTAGCATCCCTAAAACTAGCATCCCATAAGAAAGTAAGAAAACAGAAGATACTCTGATTTACATAAACACAGTGCTTGTCTACTGACTCATATGTCCTCTCAGGACTAAGAAGAACATTGAAAACATTCCCTAGAACCAGGAGAATTTGTTTTTTATTTTAAATTTTTTTTGCATTATTTCTTTGCAATGGCCACATGTGTGGTGAGTCACTGCAACCTTTCCAAATGACCCTGCTTTCACTTAGCGTTTAACCTCAGATATAACAGCTGGACTTCTGCGATGACCTCACGGTGGAAGCTTCTTGTCATCTTGGAGGTCATGTCCAGCTTCTCACACACACACAGAACAGACACACATAATAATAATAATAATAATAATACTCTGTTTTCAACCTGGGGAAATGTCTTTATCTGTGCGACATTAGCAAATCTCTGATTTCCAACTATGAGTGAGAAAATGAGAGAATTGAAAAGAGGACTTACCCAGGAAATAGGCTGACTAATAACAACACAAAAGATAAAATAACCACTATTAAATCAACATTTGTTAAGATTACATTTGAATTTTGTAATATTTTACCTGTTCTGGGTTGACCTGTTGGAGTGATGCTCACCACTCAGAAGCCTATTGATGAACTGCCAGCACACAGTGTTTGTCATCAGAAGACAGCTCTGTCAATCAGTTACACCTGAGGGATTTCTTTGCCCTGAAGCTCATTCGTGCATCCTGTTTTCCTCCCCTGACCCACCAGGTAGAAAAAAGTGTTTCTAATTTCGAATCACTCAAGGGAAATTGCAAGAATGAATGTACTGTCAAGAAACATTAGGAAGTGAAACTTAGTTTATTGATGACACCGTCTTACAGTCCATAAAAGATTACGCCCACTGTGTGGAGGCCAAAATAAGTCCTCTTAGAGAGACAAAATAATTCCCAGAGTTGATTTGTAAGAACCTTTTCTAAATAGATGTGAAAAAAATAAAGAAAATATTGTACAACTTTAAAATATGCAACTTTTAATTTACAATATGAATGCCAAAACCTGCAAATAACTGGATCTGTGGGTGCTGCAGCAATTAAATAACTCTAAATCATCAGAGCTGATGTGTTCCTGAAACACAAATACTGTTAGTCTCTCTGGAATGAGAACTCAGTGCAATATAAGTGAAGGTTAGTACAGTGTGGATGGACTGGCATTCTAAGGTGTTAGTCTTTCTGTCATAAAAATGACTTTGCCACTGTCTGGAGAAAGTCTACGCTGGAATAATGGAAGTCAAGTCTCAGATTCAGGAGAAGAATTGTGGTTTTTCATTCTGGTTGTAGAACCCTGGGCCTGGTCTTTATTCTTGAAGATTGTTCATTCCGTCCTCATATAAAGTCATATTCAATTAATTAGAATATGAGTTCTGATGAGCCTCAGATAAGTACATTTGACATTTAAGCAGGTATTAAATATACTTTTCATTAAGCCCACATTTCTATTTTAAAAATGTTTTTTTTATTGGTGTGATGTGATATTCTGATCTTAGATGTCATGTTTTCATTTAGCTGTAACTGCAAAATCATAATTAACAGAAAATAAGGCTTGAAAACATCCCCCCCGAGTGTAATTAATCTATAAAATGTGTTTCACTCAGTGGATTGAGTTGAGGAAAAAAATTAACGTTTCCATAAGATTTCAATTTTATTGAATATGAATGTATTTAATGGTCCTCTTGATATGGATCATTCAGTCCCTGCATGAATTACACAAGAGCTTGGTTCGAATTTTAGGTCATTAGAGTAATTTCCAGTGGTTGTGGTACAAAGCTCTGTACTTTATTAATGATACTGCTCTTTACCTATCTTGACCATATTTGGAGTGCATCTTTTCTTTTAGCAGATGATATATTTTATTTATCATTCTGGCATTAGAACAGCTGAGAGCCCTGACATTGTTAATGATAATTGGAATCTCTAAGAGTAAAACCATAGACCTGAGGCAGGAACAAGTGGATTGTCATCTCTGGCTTTAGCTGGATGGATGGATGGATGGATGGATGGTTGGATGGATCACCTGAGGTCAAGACTCTGTACACACAGATAAGGCTTCCAAATATTAACTGGGCTTGAATCAAAAGTTCCTTCAAGGTATCTGATTTGGTAAAATTAAGAAGGTTTTTTTTTTTATTGAATTGTACCAGGTTTAAATGTTTGTATATTTATGTTCTCTATCACGAGGAATAGTGCTATGCTTAATCTGTAATGTTTCAATAAACTTAACTAAAAGTTTTCAGATGACATCTGTGATAAGGTAGGCACAGCTACTTAAAAGGCTATTTAGGTGAGGGAAACAACAAATAGTGTGTGCTTTTTTGTATGCAGAAATGTGTATCTTTTGTTTTCATGGCCTTATAATTTTAGATGACAATCTTAACTGGTGTTAAACATGGCAACAAAGTTATAATCTATTCAACATATTGAAACCAGTTAATTATAATGTTATTATTTATGTAAAAGTTTGATTTTACTCCTAATAAGAAGTAGATCTTAAATAAAGCACAAAACACTACTGCTATTTTTAATAAATGTAACAAGTTTACTGTTCTGGATTTACATTTTTTTATTTCAGAAATTTTGCTTTCCATTTTTGAGCGCCTCCCCAGATGAAATGTTTTATCTTAGGCTTTCAGAAGCAGTTCAACAACTTCTTCTGTGACACACACTCTCTGCACTTTTCCCATCAGGAGTCTCCTTATTGTCAGACATTTTACAGTGTAATAAGCTTCCACTTAACTGTAAAGAGGATATGTGTAATAATTAATTCCTAGACTTCCAGTTACAGTGACAGACCTGCACACACAGAAGGGTCTGACATTTTCAGAAGATTAATGGTCATTCTGATTAGATTGTAAAAGGGGTAATCAGGTTACGCAGTGGGGATTATCTGGACTGTTTTATAATAAAGAAATACTACTTTTAAAATTCAGTCATGAGAAAATCTTTTAATATCTTTGCGCAGATTTACACTTAAATGTCCAAATATTTTTTTAGCAAAAGTAGAACAGAAAAAAATATTATATATAAATTCTCAGATCTTTTTCATGCCTTAAATCTGTTATCTCCAATAATTTTAGCATGAAGACATTTTTGCATTTTTGAAAATCCAAGTTATGTCACCCACTGTCATGCATGTCCCTTCAGTCAATATTTGTTGATTAATTAGTCGTGTTTATTCTCACCTCCCTTTTCAGACCTGATTGACTTGGCAGAGAAACCAGTGTATTTTTGCATAGGGCCCCCATCTCCTTTGTATTGTTTTCGTTAGTATACTTTTCATTACATTTAAATTCAGCTCTTGTCATTAGTCTGGAATGTGTATCTTATGTATAATTTGACATTATGGACTATAACATATTTGGGGGCTTGTGTGAAATTTGAATCCAGGAACTCCTACACCCCTAAATTAGATTCATACCCCTAAACGATGGGGAAAAAGGTATTTATCTTTTGTTTTCTAAAGTAGATAAAGGGATCCAGGACTCGCTTGGCTTTAGTCAAAATGTTCTTGTGTTCTCTTGCAACATCCATGGGTCCCTGAAACTTCTAGAAGAAAAGTAATTGTGCAAGAAATCTGCTGTATTACGTCAGGATTTCTGTTCTAAACTATATCTTTTGCTTTATTTTTTACTTTACAACTTTTTTACAACTTTTAAAACAACTTCTGAATCTCCTAACCAAGCAGACTCTCTCTATTTAAATGTTGGGCCATGTGTGCTTTTCAAATGGCAAGTTTATTGAACTTTTTAATACAACTGATAATCAATTACTACCAAATAGCAAATTTTTTTATACATCGCCTTTCTAGACAATGGATGGGACCATAAAACAATAGGAAGAATATTTCGAAACCACAACGTCAGGGCTCTTTAATCGGAGTCTTATATTATTGTTAGCAGGCTATCTGTATTGCTTCAAAAACAATTATAAAAACAATTACAGCAACACCTAACTAACTGTGATCTTGATTATTTGTGTCTCTCAAAAATTGGTTAACTCCAATTACACCTTCAGTTGTATTAACAGTATCAGGACATAATATCTACAGAAAAGACAGAATAAATGGTAAAGGAGGATGGGGGAGGATGATATATGGAAAAGAAACCTTTCATTGTACAAAAGTTGATATTACTGACAATATTCTGGAATGTGTTAGAGTGACAATTACACTCTCTCCAGAAATGTCCATAGATGTGATCGATATCTATCGACCTCCTTCTTCTGAAGATAGATTTGTTGACTCATTATCTAATGGTCTAAAGGAGTTCAGCTGCAAAAAATGCATTATTGTGGGTGATTTTAACCTAGACTGGCTTTATGAAACATGCAGAAAGAAATTAAAGAATTTTACAACCAAATTTCAAATGAATTAAATGGACCAAATTGTTTCATAAAAATATATAATTGAATCACAGGCAGACCAAAACCTTACATTAGTAGCACGTAAATTAGCAAAAACAAGATACAGAAATGAAAAGTGTATAGAAAAAGGCGGGGATATTTTTCCCTTATACCTAAGAAAAACAATTATCATTTGAAAATTAATTAAAACATGTAAAATAGAACGAAATGATTCTGGACAGAAACTGTTAAAGTACATGTGATCATTTTATATCAGCAATTAAATCAACTTCTTCAAAAAAATACAATGCAAGTACAAAGGAAAACAGACACACTGTGGGCCCTTATGAAGAAAAGTTACTTAGTGTCAGGATCTGCTTTTTTGGTTTTTGTGCTTGTTTACTTTTGACTGTTTTGTATATTCTGTCCCTTTGGTTTATTTATTACGTTTCATTATTTCCTCTGTTTTCCTTTGTTCTCCTTTCCCCTTCTCTGTGCCCTACTAGTTCCTCCCCTGGCCTAGTTCCCTTCAGTTAATTATTTACTTTCAGTGTTCGTTTCCCTTTAATTGTAGTTCTTACCAGCCTTATTGCCTAGATAGTTCCCAGGTAAGTATGATTGTTTCAGTTCTTCTGACAGGTTAGCTTTTAGTAATTTGTTTGCCCACTATACTTGTTGCATTATTGTTTACGTTTTGGTTTGCATTTATTCTAAGTCATCCACTTCTCTGCTTCCCTCCCAGTTAGTTCCGTATTTGTTGTGGTTTTTTTTTCCTACTCACTTTTCGGTTAGTGTTTGTTATCTAGAGCCTAGTTTCCTTTGGTTTTCTATAGCTTATTTCTCTGTGCTCTGGTGCTGTAGTTCATGTCACCATAGTAACCATTCATTCTCTCAGTCTCCACAGCCAGTTCCCGCACCTGTTTCTACTTCTCCTCTGATTACCCTAGCTTCTCCCTCATTGGTCCACTCTGCTCCTCTCCCTGTTTATATACCCAGTTCTGCCAATTATTCTTGGCTGGTTCCTCAATTCTCCTGGTCATGTTTGTAACGTCAGTCTTTGTGTTCCCTTGGGATTATTTCTGCCTCTGTACTTCCTACGACCTGTAAGTGCTTTTCGTGGTGCCTGTATTAAAGGATTTGTTTTCAACATGCTCCCGCCCAGTGCTTGTCTGCATCTTGGTCCACAACTACCCCAGACTATGATACTTAGCCCATAACATTTTTTTTAAATCAGGCCTAAGCCTATATCAAATTGTCTCAGCAATAATGAAACCATACAGATTTGCAAAGCTAAAGCACATTTCTTCTTAGATATGATTAAAAGGGCAAAAGGGAACAATACAAAACTCTGGAAAAGCATTGATAAATGGAGGAAGGGAGTAAAAAAGAATGAAGTCACACAAACCAAAACAAAAGGTGCTCCTCATTCCAATGCTTTAGTTATAGCAAATCATTTTAAGGACCATTTTATTAAAACTATTTATCAACTGACTCAGAGTTGTGTCTTGATTGTGACTCTTTATTTCATTTTATTCCAATCCATCTATGGACCCAAATCATAAAATGTCTTTAACATAAACTTAAGCCTTAAATCACAAAATAATCCACCCTTAACTCCCTGTCAAGTTCAATTGAAGCTATATGGATTAGACACAATGTTTGAAAAAAGATTGAAGGTTTGTTATTTTTTTTTGTTTTGTGGTATTTTTTTTTTTTTTAGGTGTTTGGGTGGGGGGTGCGTGGGTTGTTGCGGCTACATTAACAGCATCAGTCACCCAATTGATAAATCAATCAATACAACAAAGTGTTTTTGCCAGTGCTTTTAAAGCTGCCATCATAACTCCCATACATGAAGCAGGCAACAAAGAGGAAATCAGCAATTGCCAGCCAATCAGGATGCCTCCAGTTTTTTCTAAAGTTCTTGAAAAGGTGGTTGCTAAACAAGTGGTGGAACTACTGGAGTCTGAAAACCTTCTGCACCCAATGCAGTTTGGTTTCAGAAACAAATCACTCATCTGAAACTGCATGCTGCTGTCTTATTGAAATAATACAATCTGGACAAAGGTGGTTGGTGGGAGCAGTCTTCTTAAATTTATGCAAAGCTTTTGATACAGTCAACCATTCAATCCTTCTCTCTGAGTTGATAAGTTATAAAGTGTCCATAAGCACCCTGATCTGGATGAATCTATCTGTAGGTCATCAGTCACAGATTAGATTTAGAAAGTTAACATATGCCCCCCCTCCGACGAGCAACAAAAGGGCTTGGTCAGTCGAGGGGTACCACAAGGTTGTATTTTAGAACCTTTGTTATTTACATTATATATTAATCATCTACCTTTATTATATGAAGAATATGTAAAGATCCAGATGTATGCTGATGATTCAGTTTTCTATACACAAAGGGAGGATGTTAATGAAGTGGCTGTCAAGGTATAAATTGCCATAGAGAAAATCCGTAACATGGAGAACATCCCTAAATGTAAAACTGCCATTGGACAATCTGCTTTTTCTTATAAGTTCATAAAAGAATAAAACAAAAATTACTTACAAATTACTACAGATATACAAAATTTTTCAAGGAAACAAAACAAAAATTGATTTAAAAAAACAATTAAGTGATCAGTGATTCTTTTTTAAGATGTATTTTTATCCGAATTAATGTTGATTTTTTTCATGATTAACACTACATGCCTGTTTTGTAACATTTGATGTTGGGTGGTATTTTATCTACATAACGTTAAATTAACCTTTACCATGGTTTCTAATCTAACATCTTATTTATCTCAATTTTTCTTTTACTTCCTACATGCCACAGGGACTGCTGTTTTATCTAAGAAGCTAGAATCTGGTTCTTTCCATCTATAATCTATATAGACTTTAATGTTTTTCTGTACATATTCCCTGATCAAGTAAATAAACAAATAAAATTACATTCCCAAGATCCATACTGTAGCTGCAATTTACAGGCTTCCTCTCATGCACATTGGCTACAGCTTTGCTCTCTCCATGACAGTCTGAGAGTAATTCCTTGCTTAAAAATGTACAGTTTTGCATATGAGGCATGGTGCAATGCTTCTAATCATTTATTGATTAGATGACACAATTACATACTTGCACCATATTGAGGAGGTTTGTCCATCAGTCTAGGCATAAAATGAGCACTCCACTGGGGTAAATCTTTCTGCTGTCATAGAAAACGGCTGACAACAATTAATAACTATTTTGCAATACCTCTGGATTATGTTTTATCTGAGAAAATGATGTTCAAGATTGTGATCCAGAATCTAGTCTCTCACATACAAGGGTGCCCAACTTTAACCACTTTAACTACAGAATACATCAGAAATTTTCAAAATAAAAATGCTGTTGAGGGACATTATTTATTGAGATAGGAAGATAAATTACGACAGGAAAAACTTGCCACCGCATTTCTATATTTGTGATCTGATATAGAACATGTGTTCTAATTTCAAATGATGTTTAAACCATAAAAAACAGCATCTGTAGCCTTCTGAGCTTTACAATCTCTTGCCAATTTCAACCTGAGCTACTAATGTCCACACAGATACCAGTGCTATTTTGCCGCAAAAGGATGATACATCAGAAAGTGTGACTTGAAAATGTCAGGATTTTGTACCTGATCATATGTCCACAGTCTGGGTGAAAGCTTATTAATGCAGGTACAATGAATAGATGGGCTCAAACCCTGGTTGGTCAGTGTCAGTCTTCGCTAAAGAGTACTAATCTGGTCAGTCGGAGGGCAAATGGATGTGAGAAGTTTCCCACTGATGCGGAGTCCTGTCCCTGACCCAGACTCCATGGACATGTGACACTTAAAGCCTCCTGCCTGACAGTAAATAATCCGTCCATCATTAAACCCAGCCAGATTAGAGCAAATCCCTTATGACTTGACAGCTTGTTGTAGTTTCCATAACCATGTTATTGGTAATATAATGCTTCTCCCATGTTTTCCCTGTCTTTCTTATCATCACAAGAATGAGAACAACTAGTAGGACTTTTGCTGCTATTAAAATTGCAAAGTTCAGTAAGAAAAAGAAACATTTTAAAAGTATGAGCATTAGAGAGACAGAGGGAGCATGCTCAGACATGCAAAATATGTATTTGTAATTTGTTGGATTAGGCAGTGAGCAACCTCTGCAGCCTGTCAAATTTAAGCTGTGGAATCCCGAACAGTCTGTTAGAAAGGCAAGCTTTTCTCTCTTTCAATTTCATGTTTCCCAAAATAAAATGTGAAATGTGAAGCTATTATTATTTCATAGTACATCTACTTCTTTTGCTACATCTGTTACTTTTGATTAAGTCACAATGAATTTCATTGCTTGTATGATTTCTAATACTTTACTAGTGTTTAGCGTTTAGAATGCTTACAGGTTCTTTTGATAGGTTAGTACATATCAAGAAAATATTACTTTGTGTTGTTGGGACCATGGATTTCAACATTAAAACTCCGGTATACACTTTTCTGGAGTTGTCAAAATAAATTGCATTTAACAGACTTTCAGCACAACTTCAGAAGGGGAAAAGGGGGGTAACAGCAGACTTCCCATGATGCATAAAAGCACCGCCTTTCCAATGCCCCGATCTCTCCAAGCCGGTTGACCATCGGCCAAGGAGCAGACACAGCGCGCTGAAGTCTTTTTGCTGGCAAAAAGACTTAACTCTTCAAACTGGATCCAAGAGTCTCATATGATCACCGATCATATGCAAAAGTTGAGTATGGAATGAATTGCTGTTTGTGTATCCGGTATTCATTCACGAACGGGGAATTAAGGTACCAGCATTGTTTGACTCTCTCTCCGAGCCCTGCAGACGCACACGGTGTTCGAGAAAAGTCCCCAGCAGAGACGCGGTCTCTACAACCCGAGTGAAGCGGTCTTCCTTGCCTGAGAGAAGGACGACAAGTAGCCGAATCACCGGTAACGTGCAGTTTTGGACGGCCGACAGAACGGGCCACCCACCCACAGCTTCGTTAGGTTAGCCGAAGGCTAACCGCTTGTTGACTGTGGATGTTTCTTCAAACTTCGCCGTCCCGGACATCTTTTCCTCAACATGGTCAGAGGTTAGGTTTGGGCAGAGTGAATAATAGAATAACAGTTAGGATGAAATGATCTAAACGTTTTTCATTTTATGAAGTTTGGTTTTGTTTGTGTGAAACTGCTATCTTAGTGCTAGCAGGCTATCAGCAGCACACGTGATCAGCTTTGTCTTCTGTGTTTGTGTTTTTAAAGTTAAGACAAACTTTATTTAAAGGGTGATTTTAAACACAGAAGGTTGCTCATAACGCACCGTTCGTGCTTATGCATTTTAACCCTTTTATTGACCCTGGTATTTTAAAGGTATGTGTTTGGTTCTGGTGCTAAGCTATCGGCCCCCTTTGTTAGCTTAACTGCTAACAGCTTTAGAACACGTGTTCGCTACAGAATATTTAACAGGAAGGTTTAGTTTTCAAGTTAGTGAATAATAGTCTCTAAACATTATTCTACTAAATCTGATAACTAAGTAAACACCATTAAGCCCCATTTCTCCAGAAAGATTTGGCTCTTTTCCAAATATTCCCTTAATAATATTTCTTCAAATATTATTTTAATAAATAAAGGCAACTAATTAGACATTATTGAGAAATTATTCATCCAGAAGGTTGGTTTTATTCAGCAGATCATTCTTGAAAACATTATTTTGATAAAATAATATTTTATCTGATCTTGCATTGTGAATGGTTGTCTAAACGTTTGCTAAATATTGTCTAAGTTGGTTCCAAGACTAACTTAACTTCATTTCCAGATTCTTCAAGATAATCCTTGGTTCTCAAACATAAATAACATTGCATGGTAATGTTCCATCACTCCTTTTGGTCATGATTTTCAATCCTCTTTAATCAACTTGTTTATATTGTACATAGCCCATTAGTCTTCCCTATTCTTTAATTCTGCTTGGTAATTTAGTTGGATTGTTTAAGCATAGCAAAGAGTTTGTTGATTGAAATATGTTTGACTTTGAGTTGACTTATTTTTGTTAATAAATTCTTGTATTTTAAGAAATTGTGTGAATTCATTCCATGTGTGTGCAGAGTTTATGCTGTTCAATAATGTCAGAGCTTGGCTCACACCTTTCAACTTTGTCCTAATACCATCGCCTTACTGGGCTGGTATTCACAGGACAACCCTTAACAGACCGAAATATTATTTGATAAAATATTAATATTAAATATTAAATAATATTGTCAGATTAATAATAACAACAGTGTATTTTGCATCCATATTGGTAGTCTTTCATGTGTAACCTCATTTCCTGAAACTTTACTGAAACCCACAGGAAAATCCTCCGTAGTTCTGCTGACTTTAGATTTCTATTTGAGCTGCGCTAAGCAGCACAGCTGTAAAGGAAAGATACTGTGATAGTGCAAGCGCTGCAGGTTGTTCTAAGTTCAACTTCACACCACACCAGACTGTCCTATGCTCTCCAGGATCTTTGTGTTTGAAGGTTACAGGAATGTGGCAAATTTGGAAAACCCCATCTCAGTGGGAAGAGAATCATGAGGGTTCTAAGGTTTCCTGGCCATTCTACCATAATTTATATCAATTTAAGACAAAGATGCTTTCTAATAATCTGTGTTTCGCTGTGTATATGAGAGGTTTCTGCACTTTCACCGTCAGTTTCAGACGTGTTGTGGGGATACAAACACAATCAGGAGTTTAATCAGCTCATCAGTGGATTAGAAGTAAGAGAGATTTTCTTTACCAATGACTTGGTGCTGTGTGTTGTTTTCTTTATCAGTTTGAATATGGCTCAGCAATCTATTTGTATATCAGAATCAGAATCAGCTTTATTGCCAAGTTTGTACATACAAACAAGGAATTTGACTCCGGTACACTTTGCTCTTTGGTTATTGAATTCAGTCAAAGGGAATCATGTGCACAAAAACTGTTTATTTTTTGTTGATCACGGTGTGTCAGTCACACTGAGGCTCTGAAGTCTAAAGTATTTTTTAGTTAGAACTATTGTATAATTGTATTTTACACTCTAGGATATGCTGTTTCCTCCCTCTTATTTGTGATTCTTTTCTTTAAAAGCATAGCAAATACATTTAATGTTCCTGTCAAAAACTGGACGGATGGCAAAGTAAATCAAGATCAACTTAGTTAAAGATCAGCTTTGCTTTTGTCATTTTGGTTTGAAATTATAGATTTTTTTTTCACTTTAAATTTCTTGTGTGTTATATTTCTGTTCAGTTTTGTGCTTAATCAGGTTCCATCTGACTGTTTCAGTCTTACCTGTTCCTGGCTCACTTAATGCAATGTCAGATTTTCTTGTTGCCACGCCTGTTTGCTACATACTGATCCTGTTGCTCTTGGGTGTTATATATATACAGTTTTTGTTCGGAATCAAAATCCTATGTTCCTGTTTTCTCATTTGGACTTTTGTTTTGTAAGTCTTGGTTTTTCCTTTACATTTCCCTTTATTATGAGCCTGCCTACCTTCTGACTGCTTTTCGCTCCTATCCAACAAAAACATTTGACAGTGCATTTTAACTGCAATCTGAAAAACTCACAACTTTTGCCTGTACTACAGCAACCAGTGTGTGTGCAATTTGTTTCCCCCCAGCTGGGAGCCTAATTCCCAGTCACACTGAGCACCGTTTGCAAGGGGGCTGATCATGGCACTGTATTTATTGAAGCAGAAATTGTGGATTATTTACCTCAGCTGCATGGTGGGATCCTTTTTGTTGCAGCCAAAGCAGAACTAGGATGCTATGCACATCGCTGGCATCCCACCAAGAGCTTTATATTAAATTATGTACTCACTGACAGTCAGGTGTGGGTGTGGTTAGGTTCACATATGACCAGCATGGCCAGACCTTGTTCAAATTTTCTTTTGACCAAGCTACCTATACACTGGCTACATGCCATGAATAATCGGTCACTGCTCCTACCAGGTTCCTCAACACAACACACAAGACCCATACTAATTTCACCACAAAGGTTTTGTGCTTGCTCAAAACAGTGGTTTTACACTATATCTAACTGCATGACCTTTAGGTGTATTTTCTTAAATACACCTACAGGCCATGCAAAATAAATAAACCAAAGGTTTAAATCAGTAATGTAAAGCCAAAGTATACTGAATTTATAAAAACCAAGGTGAAGAGATAGGGTAGTTTCAGGTCCATCTTATGATCATAATCGCATGTCTGAAGTGTCTGAAACTGTCTTGCTCCACCTCTTAGGTCAACAGATTACATTTTTCTTCTGTGACATTCACATATTGTGGAGTTTAGTCGGCTTCTAGCATCACAGATGTCTGATAAGATCCAGACTTAATCTAGCTGTAAGGTTGAGGCAAAAAAAAGACTTATTTTTTTCTGAAAGGTCTGTGATCTCATGTTATAATAAGCAGTAAGTCTGAATTTCTCATTCAAGCCTCAGATTCTGAGAAGTGTGGTGCAGATTTGTTCCTTCAGCTGACAGCCTCAGCTGACCTTTGACGCATCCACGAGGACACTGAACTCCCAAGACAATCGTGTTTAGTCATTATCGAGCACCATTTTATGCATTCATAGATATAAAACGTGTATGTTTGTCCAAATAATGATCCAAAAATGGATAAAATTACAAATAAAGGAACATTGTGTTAATAAGAGTATTGAGATTTTTATATGAAACGCAGAAACTGCATAAATAAGCATCTGGCTGGGTGAGAGAGAGGAACAAATGAGCACGTCAAAGCAATATGTTTGAAAAAAAGCAATCTGTGTGACCTCATATCACCCTCATATAGCAGACTCTGCCCTCTGACAGAAGCTAAGTGAGTTTTTTATCTGTTTCATCATAAGAAAAATATTACATCACAGTATGAACATACATGCACACATTATGATGTAAAATGGCCAACAAAATGCTTATGATCATAATCAGCCTGAAGCAAAAATGTGGAGGGTACAATAGAAAGCCATAAATTTGTGATACAGTCTGCAAGTCATATGAACAAAGTCACATCATTAGTGCAATTTTTAAGTGTGTACATAAAGCTTTAAAAATATTGTTATTTACCTTGACATTAATGTATGTTACCCTTATGGTGCACTATATCATTGTTTAGAAAACTTCAATTTCCCCTACCCCTCAGCTTTACCCGACAGAGGCGACTGTCTCCATATGTTGATGTGTCCCTGAGCAAGGCACTTAACCTCAAGTTGACTACCAATCTGCGTATCAGTTAATGAATGTGTGCGCATTTCTGAGTGTGACTGGGTGAATGTGGCTCAAGCGTAAAATGCTTTGAGTGGTCGTAAAGGCGCTATATAAGTTCAGTCCATTTGCCATTTTACCCCTCACTCTTTGTCATTCAAAATGTGATAGTGTCTCACTCATTTTGTTTGTTAGAGTATGGCAAAGTGAGAAACACACTAGGTGAAAGGGGTTTTACCTTTGTGAGCAAATATGCCCACAAATGTTAATATTATCTCCATTACAAATAATTATTTTAACAGCCAATATAACATCTCATTTGAAGAATTCCTGCATTACAACTGATATTAAAGTTCATATTCTTAACACGGATTTAAGAGAGCAAAAATAGTGCTGTATTTGTAATTTGAAAGCATGTTATTTTCCCATGTACCATTCTAATGGTGCCATTCGACTTGGAACAGCTACCTAAATAAGGAGTGCATAATGAAAATTGCCCCACTTTCCTCCACTCAACTCCTTAAATGACCAGCAAAAAGGGTTAACTTGCATTGTTTTTTGCACCCCAGAAATAAATCAATATATATTTCTGTAGGATGAAGTGCATTGGTGTCTCCTGGTTACTGTTTAAGTTTACAGCACTTGTGTCTTACTAGTTAAATCATTGCACATGGTGTCCAACTGATTTCTTCTATTTCCACTGAGAGCCTTTTGTACAGATGTTTCCCTGCAAAGTTTCTCTTTGACATCCTCACCTAGGATGAGGGTAACCGTTTTTCACCCTGAGATCTGGGTTTAAATTGTCATTTTTTCTGCTTAATAATTCCTTTAATAAAACAAAGGAACCGGTGTGTGATTTGTTGTCATAATAATGACGTGGGACTTTTAGTCCTATACAATTAAACATCTACAAGCACAAACTAAAGGTGAGACAGAAACTATTCAGTCTTTATTAGCTCACTCACAGAACATCTGGTCATCTGGTACTAGTGGCCTTTATTTTTCCAATATTTCTATTGAAAGTATGCAAACACGAAATGGGGGTGGAGAAGGGGGAAATACATGCAGCAAATGTTGCCAGGGCTGGGACTTGAACCCGGGACAGCCGTGTCAAGGACTAAAGCCTCTGGGCTGTTAGGCAACATTTGAAGACTTGTCTATTCTGTTAAACTGAATCATGTTTGATTCTGCTTTGCCTTTGTTTGTATACTTTGGTTGTCATATTGTGTTCTAATTTACCTTTGTTTTATTTAGAATTTATTTAGACCCCTTCACAAAATACATTTGAAACATGCTCTAGAAATAATAAATAATAATTATAATAATAAGAAGAATGCATTTTATTTATAATGTGCTTTACACATCTCAAAGTGCTACAAAAAACTATAAAAACATTGACAAAAATTAAAATAATAAAAGCTAAAGTTAAAACATAAAATATCAATCATAAAACCTGGAAACAGAACTGTTTTAAGTTCTTTTTTAAAAGACTCTACACACTTTGGCAACCTCAAATTATCAGGAAGCTCATTCCACAAATGAGGAGAGCGCCCTGTCTCCCATGGAGGCCAGTTTAGTTCTAGGAGTTTGGAGATGAAAAGAGCCAGTGGACTGAGAAGAACGCCCTGTGGTGTACATGGGCAGCAGTTCTTTAAGGTAACTAGGTGCAGTCCCACCAGTGATGAGTAAGAGGAATGAAAACTTCAGTGATATGATCATATTTTTAAGTTTGAGTAAGCAGTCTGGCAGCGGTGTTTTGGATAGACTGGACCTTTCGTAGGTTTTTATTGGAAATACCGAACAGCAGGGAGCTGCAGTAGATGAAAAGATGAAGGCATGGAGGAGTTTTTCCGCAACTGACTGGGTGAGAGATGGACAGATAAACCTTACTTCCTTCGATAATTTGCTTACTAACACCTTATGTTTCTTTTACCTAAACTGAAAGTGAGACTCAAGCTGTAGGGAGCTGGTAACCACTTATATTTTTGACATTTGACACCTCCCAAGGTAATTTTTTAGAAAGCAAAAGAATATCTGTACTTTTAAAATTACTTGGTAGATCCTCTTACTGACAACATAAAATGAATAATTTTTCAATCTAATCATGTCAGTTTCTGTGCCTGCTTTCCAGTGTTTTATCAAAAGAGTCTTCCAAATCCGTTAGACAACCATCCGAGCTACAAGTCAAGATATAATTGAATTTTGATGAAGAGGTGATTTTTTTTATTGCTGACCAGGGAAAAGTCGGCGATGCACTCTGCTTCTGCCAGCTGATTTACTGCAACTCTCTCTGCTGCCTTCATACTTGCCAGCTGTACTATAAAATGCAGCCACACTTTGTAGTTGAGGGTCAAGGAAACAGCAGAAAAGTAAATCACTTCAAAAATGATTTGTACTTTTCAGAATTTGCAGTGGTATTAAGATAGATAGATAGATAGATAGATAGATGGATGGATGGATGGATGGATGGATGGATGGATGGATGGATGGATGGATGGATGGATAGATAGATAGTCATTAATGTCATATAGATAGAAGTCATTAACGTCATATAGATAGAAGTCATTAGAAGATGTAAATAGGCTCTTTCAGCGCATGAAAAGAAAGAAAGCTGGAGGACCTGATAACGTCTCCCCATCATGCCTGAAAGCCTGTGCAAATCAACTCGCTCCGATCTTCACCCGGATCTTCAACAAGTCACTGGAGAAGTGTGAGGTCCCCTCCTGCTTCAAACGATCCACCATCATCCCAGTGCCCAAGAAACCCACCATCCTAGGATTAAATGACTACAGGCCTGTAGCCCTGACGTCTGTGGTCATGAAATCCTTTGAGCGCTGGTGTTTGAAGCACCTGAAAGACATCACAGGCCCTCTACTGGACGTCCTGCAGTTTGCTTACCGAGCAAACAGGTCGGCAGATGATGTTGTTAACTTAGGTCTACACTTCATCCTGCAACACCTCGCCCCACCCAGGGACCTACGCCAGGATCCTGTTTGTAGACTTCAGCTCGGCCTTCAACACCATCATACCAGACATCCTCCACCAGAAGCTCACCCAGCTCAACGTCCCCAGCCTCCACTGTCAGTGGATCAACAGCTTCCTGACGGACCGACAGCAGCAGGTGAGACTGGGGAGCATCTTCTCCCGAACCAATCAATAAGTACTGGTGCCCCCCAGGGGTGTGTTCTATCCCCACTCCTCTTCCCCCTGTACACAATGACTGCACCTCAGCGGACTCGTCCGTGAAACTCCTGAAGTTTGCAGATGACACCACTGTCATTGGACTGATCCAGGACGGTGATGAGTCTGCATACAGACAGGAGGTGGATCGGCTGGTACACTGGTGTAGTCAGAACTGCCTGGAGCTAAACCCACTCAAGACTGTGGAGATGGTGGTGGACTTTCGGAAAACACCACCTCCATACACCCCCCTCACCATCCTCAACAACACCGTGTCGGCTGTGGATCACTTCAGGTTCTTAGGAACCACCATCTCTGAGGACCTGAGATGGTCTTCACACATAGACACTGTTCGAAAGAAGGCCCAGCAGAGACTGTACTTCCTGAGGCAACTCAAGAAGTACAGCCTTCCACAGGAGTTGCTGGTCATCTTCTACACTGCCATCATTCAGTCTGTCCTGTCTTCATCCATCTCCGTGTGGTTCGGTTCATCCACAAAACAGGACAGGTCCAGACTGCAACGAATAATCAGGACTGCAGAGAGAATCATCAGGGCTGACCTTCCCTCCATCCAGGACTTATACAGGTCTAGGGTCAGGAAAAGAGTGGTTAAAATCTCTGCAGACCCAACACACCCTGCACATAAACTGTTTAGAGTTCTGCCTTCAGGCCGACGCTACAGAGCGCTGTTCACAAAAACCAGCCGCCACAGAGACAGTTTCTTCCCCCAGGCTGTTTCTCTGTTGAACATTCAATAAAATACAAAACAACAGCATACAGATGTTGCAAATGCACCTTTTTATTTATATATGTGTATATTGTACATTGTAAATATGTATATTCTGTAGTGCAAAAACAAAAACCAAAGAGCAAAGTGTACCGGAGTCAAATTCCTTGTTTGTATGTACAAACTTGGCAATAAAGCTGATTCTGATTCTGATTCTGATTAACGTCATAGAGTGTTATGGGTGTTAAGCAGTAAATGAATCAGCGTGTACAGTACAAAGTATCCACAAGGTACACTGTAACATTGTGTGAAATGTCAAAATGGTTTCAGATGCTGATCATGAAGATTGAGTAAACAGTTGGGTAGTCATGTCACGCCGTGTGCCTTTTCATGATTAAAGTAATGATTACTTTGTGGCATGCAGTAAATTGAGTACTGCCTTTGTTTAAATGTTGAGAACTCTATTAGATGCAAGTTGTTTTTTTTGGTTGCAAAAAAGGAATTGACTGAAAATCTTATGTTACAAGAAGATTTAACCCTGGCAGAATAGAAAGGATCAAGTAACCTTTAGTCAAACAAGGTTTGCTTAAAACTGGTTTCAGTTAGGATACATCAGTAAACAGCATAGCAGCAAGAGATGTGTCGCTGTAATTACCTAATTTAAAAACTGTTCTAATTTAACTGAAAGCTGGTATACTTTTATTCTAGTCCTACAAGTAAAATGTTTTTGGTAGACAGAGATGAGTGTTTGTCAGATTTGTGAAATTTACCCTAAGATTTAGGAAAACCCATATAAACATATTTAGGTCACATATATTGCTATACAAACTGCATGCCTTTACTCGGGAGCATTGCAAATATAAAGCTCAGGTGGTTCTATGCATGATTATTTTCTCTGCTAAAAATTTAAAAAAGGAAACACAACTTTAATTGAACCAAACATTACCTGTAGCCAGTGTTTGAATATTTGTCAATTTATTGGAAGCATTTTGGCAATACTAAAAACTTGTAAAAAAAAAAGTCGGTTGAAATATTTTACATTTTCTCAAATTCCAACCACAAAATTTAAAGTATTTTATTAGGATTTTATGTGATAGACCAAACTTAATACTGCGTAACTGTGAAGTGGAAAGAAAAGGATGCATGGTTTACTTTTTCTTTTTTCTCTTACAAATAAACATCGAAAAGTGTGAAATGCCCTGTTTGAGTTAGTCTTCTGGAAGTTTGGAACATATTGCAGAACATTGCTTATTCCATTATTTAAAAATGAAAGGGGGAATGTCACAACTACAAACCAAATAAAAAATGGCCATCCAGCTTAAATGACAGATTTGGTTAAGAGGTCCTTAGAGGAGCTGCAGAGATCCACAACTCAGATGGAAAAAATGGTGACAGGTGAACTATTTATCATGCAGTTCACAAATGTGGCCTTTTTGGATAAGAGAATAACCGTTCTCCTCCGCATTTTGCCACAACTATGTGGGACATAGAAAACAAGGAAGCTGCTCAGGGTTGATGAGAAAATGGATGGAGCTAAACTTGGTGAATTAAACATTATGTGAAATGCTATCTGAATAGGTATGAATATTTGTGCAATGCACATTTTACTGACTGACTGATTTCACTATTGCAGTGTTTTTCAACTTTTCTCCTCAAGCCACACTGACCTTCATGTTTTAGATGTTCCTCTGCTTTACCACACCTGATTCAGATGATTGCACTTTAGCAAAAGCCTGTTAATCAGCCATCTATTGAAAAATGGTATGTGTTATAAGAAATCTTTGATACTGTTGGATAGATTTTTGCATCAGCTGTTTGGCTAGGTATGGAGAAAGAAAAATCCAACGTAATATACAATAATTACGAATATAAACAGATACATTTTTCATTCAATTATGTGTTCCAAACCAGATTTTAAAAGTAGATGAATTTTCACAGAACTGAGTTTCAGGGAAAAAAAAACCCTATCTAGGAATACTTTTGAGTAGAGAATGAACATGTAAAAAAAAATATATTAGGAACTTAAGCAAATTAACACCTAACATCAAAAGTGTTTAATTAAGGAAAATTTCAAGGAGAGGAGAGTTTACACTTTTCAGACATGAATATTTATAAAAAATTGCTTTTAAACACACTGCTTTAAATTAATACTGAACTTGCAATGTTTTGGTTTGTGGATGCCAGTGGTTAGTTATGGCTCAGATGCTCTCATGGTTGGATTTGCTTGTCCCACAAAAGTAAGAGCTTTGTGTTGTTGAGAAACTCAGAAGTAAGTAGCAAAGACAGGCTTCAATGATTAAGATGATATGTGCGAACTAATAAATAATCTACCCTTGAGCACATGCATCTAGATTAAATTGTGTTGGATGAAATTTAGAAGTTCTGCACCTAATGATGCCCCCTGGCAACGTTACTTACTGATAAACTGAATCACAGCTGGACAGAGCCACACACTGAAAGACCCACAACACAGCCATGGCCACCACCAACAATGTATGTAAAAGGATAACCCTCCTATTTCTTTTTGCACTCTTGAAATCCAATATAATTAACAGAATGGTTCAGGTGAGCTGCAAGGTGCAGCAGTTATTTGGATTAAATGTCAGGCTGAGCAGTGGACTACTAGCCCAATGCCAACCAGATGAGCTCTTACATTTAAACCTGTCAAAACATTTTGAAGGTAATTATATTATCAATTGTTGCTGAAACCTGGCACTCACTGAAAAGCAGCTAAGGTTTGTGCAGAAAGTCTTTTGCATTAGTGAGGAGTTTTCTTTGGGGATCCCTATTCCAGAAATATGTTTAAAAGGAAATCTCTTGTGAAGAAACTTGTTTATAATTATCTTATAATTATCTTTTTTTCTGCACACCACCAGGGTGAGCTAGAGAAGACATGTCCTCTATTAGTGAATCATTTGGAAGCAATTGGAGCTGAGCTCTGAGAAAAATTATGTTGGATGTTTTGTAGCTGCTCTGAAATTAGTTTAATTTGTTAAGAACCATAAAATAAGCACACTTGTATTCTATCATTAGGCTTTGCCCTCAGTATTGTGGCCAAAAATGTAGAACACTATTGTGAAAATACATTATTGAATGTGGCGGCATCAAAGTAAAGTAAATACTAGAAATAATACTGGAAGAATGCATTCATTTTCAGCAATTTGAGTTTTGGCTTTAACTGAATGACAGCGCATTTTAAGGTGAACACTCATTTAGATTTGTTTAAAACAGTCACCCCTTATTGTTTCAGCCCTTTTTTTCTGCTGATCATTTACCTCAGGTCACTGGTAAGATTCTTTGGTGCCTGGACACCAAAGAATCCCATCCCAAATGTAGCATAAAGCATGTGTTACTCTAAAACATGCCTTAGTTTAGATTAACATTCAGCAAAGCTGGCGCATGGCATGACAGAGCCTCCACCATGTTTCAGCCTAGAAACTATAAGTTGTTTCTTCTATTGACCGGCTTAAGTTTGTTCTGTTCTGCAGAATTCCAAAAAAAAAACAAAAAAAAAAACTACATGTCTGAAAAGCTTCTTTTTGCAAACTTTAGTTTTGCCTTTTGGTGTTTGTATGTCTTGTTCTTGGCTTTGGTGGCCCTAGATGAATCTGCAGAGACTAATATATATATTATATAATATATATATATATATATATATATTATATATATATATATATATATATATATATGTATATGTGTTTGTGTGTAATTTTTCTTTAGGTGTCTGCTCAATCAGATTGGATTGGATTGAACCTACAGTCAAAGTTTTTCCACTGAAAATGCAATGGATTAATGCATACAGGCCCAGGTTCAATTACACCATAACCCATATACTGTAATACTCACTACTGGATTTGTCATGTTAACTTTTCATTCCTCTTTGGTTTTTATATGTGAACTGCTGCCTAATTTCCAGAAGCTGTGCCTACAGTATGCCTACAGTATTCCACAAATGGAAATCAGTCCCTTTTACACAGAGACACTATCATGTGTTATTTAAAGTTCTATGAATATTGAAAATTATAATGAAAAGAGCTAAAGTTATTTAGAGCATGAATTACATACAATTGATGTAAACACAAAGAAGCTTTGCAGTATCATACAGTAAATAAGTGAGGCAGTCTGTGTCTAGAAGCAGTCTATGCTTCGACTTGACACAGAGGAGAAGAGACAGAGAGGGAAGTAAATCATCCAGAGGGAATATCCTCACCTTGGTGTTTACAGCTTGCCAAGAATGATCATTGTTTGAGGCATAGCTCCGCATTGTGTATATACTGAACTGTACATGCAAGTCAATAATAAACCAACCCTCTCATGTGAAGAGATATTCATGTGTACGAGTAAAAACACACAAGAGATTTTCCTAAAGCAACAGCAGCTGGTTTATAAAAATCAGTGATGGTTGTCGCAGTTTGCTAAGTTTAAACTATATATCCCAAGGCAACAATAAGGGAACCAATAGGGATGTTAATAGCTTCTCGACTAAAACAGCACGGGTTGGTATATTGGTCCATGCAGCCACATCCGGGCCACAGATTCACTGCAGGGCCAAAGTCTGAAGCTTCAGAATTAATTCAAATGATGATGAGTCACATCATGAAACCTGTGCTAGTTCTAATCAACACAGCCCCCATGCTTTTTTTAATGCTTTCTTGTGAGAATCAAGATTACTATTTATAAGACTATTTCCTACTCATAGTAAAACTGCCTGACCTATTTGCAATGTTTATAATAATATAATAAAAACAAATTACTTGTATACTGATTATTTATCATTTATTGAATTTAGGATGTGCTTAGATGATTGTTATTTCTTATGTCTTTGTGTTTCAGTGTTAAAATTAAGCTACAGAGGTATCCAGAGTACATGCATGAGTCTAGCAGAGCTACTATTTTTTCTGAATCAAATGTTTGTTTAAACACATAAAACATGTAAATTAAAAAAAATATTAAATTTGTGTTCCAAGATTTTGTTAAAATTAGGATTTTATGAAAAGATATTAATAAGTTTGAAAAGCGGATTTGGCAAATGCTAAAGAACATTAAAACTACCAACTCAGGTTTTACTTACTTGGGGAACTTTCCAACCTTTTTCTCAGAGTCACTCTGAAGTATACATAAACCAAGCAGCTTCCTAAGGCACCCACACCAGGATGGGGATCCCAGGAGCGCTAAAATGAGTTTTCAGGTTTAACTTTCACAAAAGGTGCATTCTGTTTTATTATGTTGATCTTCTGCTTAGTACTCATTTCTAAGCTCTGGTATCCACAACAAAATTTACCTAAAACCAACAATAATCTTTAAAATTTTAAAATATTTTTAAAACATGTTAAAAACATGCTTTCCCAAATCATATCAGCATCCAAATCTGATTCATGCAGTACAGATTTAATTTGAGTCAAAATTTCATATTTCTTGAATATTTTATGTACTCATTTACATTTGTTGACCACAATATTTGTAATGCTAGATGTATAGTCCATAAACAGTCAAACATGGATGATATTGGAGCATATTGTGGGTCAGATGTGACATTATTGCTTTCTTCAGGTCATCCAAGTTATCACCTGTAATATGCTGTGTTTTTTATTTCGATTTCTCTACAGACTTATATCATGATGAGACACATTATTCTTTCTTGCTAGTTGACACATTTAAAATGTGGAATCATTTCTTCAGTGACATGTTGTAGCTTTAATTACTCATTGAATCGTGGTGGTACTTTATTTGATTATTTGATTCTGAACTGATAAATTATCTTAAAATCCTAATTTCTTTTCTTTGACAATTTTTGTTTTTGTTTATAATGTTTGAATGTGCTGTTATTTACCGTTCCAGATGATTTTTCTCTTAATGCTTAAATTTTTGCTGTTTGTTTTTTTAAGTCTGGTTTGTTTACTATGCTTCTCGCCAATAAATAGATTATTCATGCAGTACCTTTAGGTGATTTATCTTTTAGTGCTTATCTCTGATATAGATAGGTTACAGTACTGAGAAATAGATTTAAAATAGCGCTAATCAATGTTAAATTATAAAGGAGTTACTAGCTGAGCTGCTATAATATATTATAGTTGGAAGGTCCCTAAATATAATTCTATTTAGTTCCTTATACAACCTTAGTCCAGTTTGCATGTTGTCATGAAGGAGCTGCAGAGATCCACTGCTCAGGTGGGAGGTGGTGGCACCACCAAGCTGTTTTTCTTCACCAGGAAAGCTAGCCAGAGTTTAAAGATAAATATAGAGTTTAAAGATAAATATAGGTAAATCCAGGATGAAAACCTATCAGGGGCTGCAAAATACTTGAGACTGAAGGGGAGGTACACCTTCCAGCAGGACACAACCATAAACAAACAACCAGAGCTACAATAAAATGGTTTAGATCTAATCTGTTAGAACTGCCCAGTCACAGTACAGACCTAAATCGAATTTGTAAATAACCCTAAAATTCATGTTCACAGACGCTCACATCTAATATCATTGAACTTGACCTATTTTGCAAAGAAGAATGGGTAAAACTGCAAGTTTCCAGATGCATGAAGCTGGTAGAAACACACTCCAAAAGACTTGCAGCACTATTTGCAGATAAAAGCGATTCTACAAAGTTTTGACAACAAGAGGGGTAAAATACAATATACGCCAAACTTTTCAGAATTTTACTACTTTTTAAAAAATAAAAACTTGAAGACTATGAATCATTTTCCTTCTACTTCAGTATTAAGTGCTGCTTTGTGTTGGTCTAACACATAAAATTAGAATAAAATAAATAATATTTTGTGACTCTAACATGACAAAATGCAAAACATAATTGCAAAACTTTTCCATGATTTGAAAATAAATCTTTTTTTTGTGTGCTAATTACACACAAAGTGTATGGAGGACCAATCTTGCCATAATTAAGAATATATACATAAATAAATAAATGCTCAATAAATAAATAAGCATACGATTAAATACACAAAAAATGCAATAAATAAATAAATGTAGGTAGTAATTAAATTATTCAATGAGACATAAATGAATATATCTAATTTAATTAGCTTCTTTATTTATTCACCTTTGTAATACTTACCTTATTTATTTATTATCCATTACAATTTTCAACTTTATTTGTTAATGACTTATTTTCAAATGTGTTTAAGCCATGGTAAGCTTTAGCCTGCATAGTTCGAATCTTCATGGCTTGTTTAACAATGGCAAACTTGGCAGGCAAACGTCCAGTGTCCAACCTCTTAACAACGTTCTAATTCCTCCAGTTTATTAGCAGCTAACAATGCTTTTTGGTGGGGAAAACCCATGCAGATTTGAGCTATGCAGGCTAAAGCTAACCAACCAATAAACAGAAGTTGATGCATGAAGACACAGCCCCTCCTCATTTGCATAATAAAACAGAAATGCAAATAGAAATGTAAAAAGCATAGGCATAAATAAATAGCATTTAACAAATAAATGGAAATAAATACATTTAATTGTATGCATATTTATTTATTTAGCATTTATTAATTTCTGTATATATTCCTAATTACTTTAAGAATTGGTCCTCCATAAAAGTGGCACATAGACTGTAATAAAAATTCAGGTGTGATAGGAGGATAAAGATGAAAAATTCGGTCAAAAAGTAATGTAATGAACAGCTTCTGTATGGGTGTGTCTGGGTGGTAAAATACAGAAGAACCAGGAAGATCAGAGGAAGGTCTGGTGGTGGGGAAGTAACGACAGGGAGCAGAAGCAGTAAACTGTGGCCATTTCAATGACATTTAACTAAGGTTATATCTATTGATTGCTGCCCCATTTAGGGGAAACAAGTAGAGAGAAATGCACTGATTTCAGAGTCACTCTGTTTTTAATTGTCAGTCTTTTTTTTCTTTCTTTTTATGTGATTTTGGAAATTGTTTAACTCAGCTTACAGTATGTTGGATTTTGATTGGTTTACTCAGTGAGTATGTAAAGTTAAACTTTTTGGTATTTTGCAAATCATAAGAAAAAATGTTGTTTTACAAAGAGACAGCACTTTTGAAGTGGACTTCATAACATTTATGTAAAAGGATAACCATCCTATTTCTTTTTGCACTCATGAACAGATTGCGGGCACAGACTCTGGATGTTAACAGGAACTGAAAAGCAAAAAAATATTTTACACATCTCTTTATAGCAAAGGTGAGTCACCAGTGAACAGCTGGCACTAGCAGCAAGCCAGCTTCACATCAGCATGCTGGAGGACTGGGGGGGGGGGGGCTTCTGATTTGGCAGGAAGAAAACTACACTAAAATCACATCACAACAGTGAATTGCCCAGCTTTAAAGTTTGTGCAGCACTGGCTCTGCTTTGCCTTTTACAGTATAACACCACATTAAACACACACAAAGGTGGTGCTAAACAACTTAATATGTTGGTGATAAAATGTATTCTTTCGCCTTTTATTGGCCAAAGGTGGAGACTCTGACTGATAACAAATGAAAGAAAAAATCAATAGTGATGGAGGGCTTTATGTAAAAAGAGTGCAGCTTTAATGCACCTTAACATTGATTTCAAACATTTGGGAAGCGGTACTTTTGAGTACATTAAAAGTTTGGGCTGATACTTATCAAACCCATTTAGGTTCTTTGATGAACCAAATGGAAAGGTGCACCACCATCAGGGGAGGAAATACAGCACCTTGCAAAACAATAAATGTCCTTTAAACCTTTTCAAATTTTGTTACATAAGAACCACAATTTATAAAAAATATAAAAATCAGAAAAGTGTGGTGGAGTTTTTTTGCAGCCCCCTTTTCTCTGAAGTTTGTAAATAAAATCCAGTGCAACCAATTGCATTCAGAAATCAGCTAATTAGTAAATAGAGTCCACCAAATTTTATCTAGCTGGTCTGTGAAGGCCTCAGAGGTTTGTTAGAGAACATCTGTGAACAAACAGTATCATGAAGATCATGAATCTTTACTGCACAAACTATTAAATCAGGGACCTGCATTCACATGCAGTCCAAATTTTTCAGATTTCTTTTGTGAACATTTTCGAAAAACCAGGCATCATTTTCCTTCCACTTCACAATTATCCCTTTGTGTTGGTCTTTCACAAAGAAATCTCATAAAATACAATAATATTTGTGGTTGTAATGTGACAAAGTGTCCTGACTGAAGGTGGATCACAGTTAAGCATGTTATATTGATTTGCAGCAACTGGAGCAAGTACAGTCAAAACATGTCGAAACAAAGTCACCTCTATTGATTGCGACTTTGATGATAGATCAGGGTAAAATAAAACTAAAAAAAATACATCAAAGTAGGAGATATTTGTTTTCAGTAATTTCCTTACTTGACTTGGCTCGCTCAGTTTGCTCAAGTGACATTTTAGAGTTGGCTGAAGGTCAGAGAGTAATTTCCCACAAGAGAAACTGCATTTTTCCTCTCTTCTATACATAACTCTGTGGAAATAGAAAAATACCTGTCAGTTTCTCAACTTAGATGCTTGAGTTGAGGCAGTAAAAAAAAAAAACAGTCATACTGTAACAGATTTATTCCAAAGATAGTGAGAATGTTGGCAAGTTGGCATCTCAGTGAGGAGCAGGGAGAGAGAAGCAACTTAAAAATGTTTTTTTAGGAGACAGAGCAGGACAGATAGGTAAATATTTTAAGAATGTGAAGACAGACGGAGGTCATGAGTCAGAGAAGTGGTTCAGAAAAACTAACAGCCTTCTCAAGATAAGGCAATGAACCCGGCAATGAGTGGTGAGAAACCCTGGGTAGATAACTTGCTTGAGGAGTAAAAGTATAGTCATCTACTGTGGTTACAAGGTAACTCGCTAAGTACACTCTCTCTAATACACTCACACAAACACACACGCACACACACTAACAGGAAAAAAAAAATCAAGTGAGATGAAAAATAATAGAAGGTATGAAGAGGAAACCAATAAACCAAGTTGGAGCCCCCTCCTCATTGGCTGTCTCCACGTAGTCCAGGTTTTCCAGAATGAAACCTGGACTACAGAATGATGGGTCCTAGAAATCCATCATGATTCTTTTGGCTTGTATCACTCCCACAACAATGGATGTCCACAAGCTGTTTGAGGGAAAGGAAGCAGAATATATGGTGGTCTTGGATGGTACAAAGGCTGGCTCAGTAATTGCAGGTGGGGGAAGAATATTCAGTACCTCTGGTGGTCTTAGACATTTTGACTGAACAACTGTAGGGCTGATACGTTTAGTCTCAGATAGTCCTATTTATTGTGGAGAGTTTCTTACAGTCTCTGTTTTTAGTTGTTTTCTCAGCATAAAGTCATATCTCAGTCTAACAAGAAAGGATAAGAAGTATACATTTACTGAATGTTTATTAAAGCAGCTTCATACCACCCTATGATAGAATGGCAACCCCATTATTGGCCTTTAGTTGAGTGACCATGTTTGCTGTGTCCCCTACATAGTTTCTGTCAACCATATCTAAAAACACCTGTGGTTTTAGATATGGTTGACACGGTTCACCACCCAGGACAGCAGGGTCTTTGGGAAACCATGAACACTTGCAAAATATTTTAAAAAGTCATCTGTCATTTGCACTCTGTCGGTTTATTAGTCATCACAGATGTTCAGTAAAACTAAAGTTGATGTCTGATTTGTAGCTTCTGATTTGGTGCCAATGTAAGGGACAAATTGACTTTTTAAAGGAGTCAGGAGTTTGATCTCGATCTCTAGTTCAAAATTTCAAATACATAGACTGCTCAATCCTATACTGGATTTTTGATACTCTTTGAAATACAGCTTGAGATTTATAAAACGTGTATTCTAGTTATAAAAATAATATTTAAAAAACTGCTTTTAAATGGGTTTGTTTTTCACCTTAGACCCTCCTTAGACAGTGAAATGCGCTTTAGAAAAGGAAAAGGGTGGTGCTATTTTTAGATTTCTCAAAAAATATTGTTGAAATGAGATAGATATATATTAAGTGTTTTTAGACATTAAAATACTAAAATCAAACAGATCCATCTTTATATTTTGTCTTAATTTTTCAAGAAAGTTAGATAAAAAAGTTTTTTTAGAAGAAAGGTTTTCCAAAGGTAGGAAGTAGAATTCATTTTAAATTTAATTAAATTTATTTCTAAAGCGCCAATTTACAACAAATGTCATCTCAAATACTTTAGGAAAATAAATTCAATTTAAATACAAAATATATATCCAGTCCAATCATACAGATAGACCAAAAGTCAGTTACATCCATTCCAAGTCGATCCTAGTAAGATGCTGTGTCCTAGGGTGCCATTACAGCATGGACCGCAACTGCTTTCAGTTTTCTTACAACAGCTTTCTTTTTGCCTCTCTTTCATAAAGGCTGTTTTATACAATGCATTGCTAATAGCTGTGCTGTTTTCAAACTCTCCTACCTGAGCTCTGGTGCTCCACAGCTCCTCCAGTGTTACCATGGCCCTCTTGGTTGTTTCTCTGATCAGTGCTTTTCTTGGCAGGCCTTTCCATTTCTGGATGTTAGACTGAACAGTTCTTCACATGATTTTTGAATCTTGGGATATTTTTATACCCTAATCCTGCTTTAAACTTCTCCAGAGACTTGTCCCTGGCCTGTCCACTCTGTTCCTTGGTCTTTGTAATGCTGTTTTTTAACTATTGTTGTTTAACAAACCTCTTAGAGCTTCACAGAATTGCAAACAGTTGGACATTATATAACTATTATGCGAATTCTGAAAACAGGTGTGCCATTATTGAGATTATTTTTTAGAAAAAAAAGTCCACATGCCCTTTTTATTCCACTTTACAATTATGCTACTTTATATTAATCCACCACATAAGATCCATATAAAATACATTAGTCTGTGTTTCTATGTAATTGAAAAAAGTGAAAGGGTCTATGAATGCTTTAGCAAGGCTACGTTTGCGTTAATTGTAGAGAAACAAAGCAAAAAAAGTCACAAAGTTTATTGCAAAATGTTTACAATAAAAACATTATTGTATTCACAGTAAATTACTATATATTAATGCAAATTACATAGAATAAGTGAGGCTCTCAAGCTGATCATAATGAACTGCCCAAACATTACCAGAGAACCAGCAATAAAAATCACAACCAGTGCTCACAGTAAAGCTGTATTATATGCCTCCACAAGAGAGGCAGTCTGAGCTTGAGAGGGACAGAGTGACCTTGACAAAGCAATATGTCTCTATAAAAAGAATAAGTTTATTCATGTAAGAATTAATCTGCTTACGTCAGCAGCACTGTTGCATATTATTCTTAGGTTCATCATGATTCAGAGCTTGGTTGCAAGACAACAATGTATTAGATGAAGGCTGTTCATATTTTCAGTGAGCTCCAACTCTGTGTGGCTGTCCCCCAGTCTCCCCGTCTGAGCATGTGCAGAGAGGTACTGCAGTGCTGCACTGTGAGAAGAGAGAGACACAGAGGAGAGTTCTCATCGCTGTCCCATGTGTGCGAAAGCATTTAGAGAGTAAAAGAACATTTGTGGGTAGTCCACTGCTGCATGAAAGGGTTCGCGTCAATGTCAGCAACCCACAAGACAGTGAATCACTTTTCACTTAATTTAATTCACTGGTGTTTAAAAACAAGTGTTGTTTGGGTTGTTTTCTTGCCAACTGAATATGCTGAGTGTGTTTGGTAAAATGAGGCAGGCCAGGTGAAATATTTCCACCTTTCTCCAGTGTTAACTCTCTACTCTTACAGAGATCTCAATGAGCTACATAATTAAAAGAAACAATGAATAGGGTTTTTCTTCCCCCATACAAAACCCCATACTCCTACATTCCTTCTTTAATTGCTTTTCTGTCTGATCTCATTTAGGGCTGATTGCTGTCTCAGTTTTGCAGTCTACTTGTTAAGTAAAAGAAGAAGTGGCTTAAACAATCAATACAGGTCTGAAAAACTCATCCTGTTATTTTTAAACAGATTGTTACACTTTTAAAGACATCACTAAAAGCAAGGTCATCATCAATAATGGTAAAATGCATGGAAAACATGTTTTGTTCTGCTTATTACCAAAAACCTAATAAGCACAACAGAAAAATGGGCTTCTAAATAAATTATTCACGTCACAGATAATTATTTTATCTTTATGTTGCAAAAGATGAATTTTGGCTCTTGTGCCCTTGCTTTGATGCAGTATAAGAGTCTAATAGTATTAGTGTGTTTGTTGCAGGCATGATCTCTCCCTGCCTCTCAGGCTGCTGAGGCATCAGAACAGGTGGAACATAAACGGCACAGCAAGTGCACCTCACAGTCGTGACGCATGCTGTTATTTCTAAAAAAGCTGTCATCCATTTTGTGGCCAATGATGACGATAGTGGAGAACGGAGTGTTGGTGGTGGTGGTGGTGGTGGGGGTCAGGGGTGGGGGGGCTGAGATCTGTTGGTTAAAAGGGCCATCAAGTGGCCAGAAGCTGAAGTGCAACCCTTCAGAGCAGAGCTGGAGCAGAGAGTACAGTAGTAGTAGAGGATCTGTAATAATGAAGCCAGCGGACCAGTGAAATGTTGCTTTCTCTTGCACTGAAAACGGTCACGCTTCAGCAGGCCCTTTGAAGCGGACTCGAGGTGTCATTTTCTGCCAAATGATTCTCCAAGAGGTACAATTCCCAGCGTTCAAGAATATATATCTTGTAATTGGATCCATTTTATTACCTTTCCCCTGTATAGACACCGACTAATGCTGTGTCACTAACGTCCTGAATTGAGTTTAATCATGCCTCACTGCCCTTGCGGATAAAAAAAACTTAGCCTCAGTAGATGTAAGTCACACCACGGTCCTCTTGTTTCACGGGGATATCTTTTACCGACTCCTCAGTGGTTCTGCTGTAATGCCACCCTGGGTTCCTGAGAAACTGAAGAACTCTTTAGTTCTCCAGGTGCAGGTAAACACTGCAAGAGCCCCGATACGGCCACACTCAGGTCAAGGTAACTCATAAATAAGGTCAGTAGTTTCTGAGAGTTTTTTTTTTTTTGCCATAGCTCTTAGATACATTTACCCAGTAAATGAGTGAGTGTAAAGGTTGTTTAGCAGAGCATGAAAGTAAGAATGTGTTTCGTACTGATCATTATGCTGCATAATATATTGTTACAATCTGTCAGAGTGCGATTAACTGTTCTTACTTGCAGACCAAAGAGGCAGTTTCAATTCATAGGTTCGCCACATAATCAGTTGCATTTCAATGTGATAAGATGAAACATATGCAGAGCTACTGGGATTCAGGCTAAAAATAGTGTGTTTGTCCTGCAGTACTTTGGTAGATTGTCTCTCCTAGATGTTAACTTAAATCACAAAGTCTGCTATTCTTTTTCAACACACTGCTTGGCTTTGTTTGTGATGACTTAGCTGATGTAAATCCCTGGAGCTCTCACACAAATAATTAAGGCAGCAATTTGCTTCATTCTTCCAAACATTTCTGAAAATCTGTAGTTAAATCTCTTTCATCTGATTTCTACACTCACTGTGTATTGGTGTTATTAGTTTAATTATTAGTTTATTTAGGAAAGTTCTTTTAGTTATGTTGTTTTTGCTGTGGTGCTGTTGTTGACATACAAAATGGCTTTCTGCCCAGGGCGGCACAGCCATTTGGAGGGGTCAGCTGAGCACCAAACAGTTTTTCTATTGCTAATTTACAGATTTACAGTTTCTTCCCATATAAGGCCTAAATACACCTCAGTTACTTTTGCATTTTCTTCTTGGCTTATGAGGTCATCAGGGACCTGTCCACCCGGTGTCCGCAGCACCTGAACTAAACAAGTGGAGGCAATGTTTAGTGACAAAGCTTCTCAACTCTGAAACCTCCAGTAAATCTAAAATGTGGGTAAAACAGGATTAAAACCTTTATTTTTCAATCCACATGTCCTATAAATGTAAAAGCAATTTAGCAAGTCAACAGATCCTTTCATTTTAGGTATTAGAATATGGTAATAATAATAATAATAATTTCGTGTTTTTTCTGTTTTAATGTACTCCGTTAAGCACTTTTTTATTTTTCTTTCCTTTTTGATCCTTTTTTCCTCTTCTTTCTTTTTCCTTGTCGTCTTTTTTCTTTGTGTTTTATTTTTTCTCTCTTTTCCCCTTTCTTTTTTCAGTCAATGCTTTTATTCGCTACGTATGCATTCTGCTAAACAAATATACAATTAAACTTGCCTTATCTTGTGAAATTTACAGTGACCGTAAAGCTACCATACTCCGGCTATTTGCTCTTTACGCACCACATTCTCACGTGCTGAAAACATAGTTGCAAATGTTTTTACAGCCGCGCGAGGGCAGCAAAGGTTACCACGCGCCGCACTAACAGGAGCGCGTGTTTGTGCGCGCGCGTCTCCACATATTTTTAACCTACTCTCCCCGATAGATCACCCTCAACCTGAAGGTTTGCTTGTTTGTTGAGGTATCACCTAATTAACTTCGTTGGACCTCGTGGGAACAGCTTTGACAGGTATTTTGTAGCCTGTCCTATTTATTTGTTTAATTTTTTTACACAACCCGTTCAAAGAATATTAATGTGGAAGTTTTAGTGGTGACATTCAAAAGAATTAGGTAACATCTGAGGTCCTTTTGTCGGAGATTCACCATGGCTGGGTGAATGGGAGGGTCTGCCTGCCTCCTTCCTAACCTTACCCGCTGAAGTTAAAGCAGTAAGGAGGCAGTCGCTGCAAGCGTGGACCGTCGACAGACCGACGTCATGCTGCTGAAGCCCAACAGGAGTCCTCTCCTGCTCACCGTCACCTGCATGTGTTTCTCAGGAGCTTTGCTTTGGTCTTACCAGGAAGAGGACGCCAGTGAGGGGTAATTGTTTTTAAGATCAGTTTAAAACTAACGGAGAAAACAATAGAAATTGAAGTTAGTTCAAAAGCATATATTTTTTTCTTTTCCAGGGAGAAATGCTCTGAGAATAACATTTCAACAACAAAGTACCCCTGCGTAAAGTCGACCGGAGAAGTTACAACGTGTTACAGGTACACCAAATTAAATGTATGTAGTAAAAGTAGAAAACTGCGAAACTGCAATGCACAGTGTTGCATGGTGTTAATCTGAAATCTATTGTAATAAATCTAATCAAAAATAGATTGGTTGTCAATTAAATTAAATAGTATTAAAGCCTAAATTATTCAGATATTATTTCTGCAATCACAAAACATGAATTCATCTTTGCTTTTTAACTGTTTCCAGTAAATAGCTTTGGGCAGAATTTTGTTTGCACAGTTAAAAATACATGCTTTATGCATTGACTTATGTTGCGCAACATTTGTATAAAAATATATGGATACCTCCATTAGAATGCTGCTTTGTCATTTAATTAACCTGTTGTGCCCTGACACTGGAGAGCTTATAAACAATGTGAATAAAATCTCACATGGGAGGCTATGGATCAAATTGTTAGAAGCTAACTTTCCTCAGTGCTCAGAGCCTCACAAGCATAATGAAAACTTACTGCTGATTTTATAGAATTAAGCTGTTGTTTTCTAAGAGATACTTGGAAATCCACTGACCTAATGGAAAACTTCATGGTTAAAATGACTCACATGTGACAAACTGTATGGATGTGGTATAAAGCAACATTAAACAAGCATTAGTATTCATGTTAGAAAATAAACCTTCCAGAAAGATGAATCACTTAACGAAAACAAAAGCTGCAGAAGTCCTACTGTAACATTTCCAAACCACTTCTTACGTTTTGCTTTGATTATAAACCTTTAAGGGTGTTTTAACCTTGTTTGGGGTAGCTGATGAATGGTCAAATGGAATGGAATAGGCTATTTACAGACTCATTGTGATTTATGTTAAAGACAAGTATGTTTTTACTTCAGAAACACAATCATAAAACTTAGTTAGGGAGCAAATTTCAAACATGTTTCAAAGATCTTAATTTATAGCAAATCGACATCCTCAAGTCCCATTTAAGGAAATATTTTTCAAGCTAAATAAACGACAGGTTTTTGGGTATCTCGTCCAAGAAATAGTCTTTTAAAGGTTTTGCTTTTGCATTGCTTAACCGGCCTCTGGGCATGGTTAAGTGACATCCTGTTTGATCGTCCCATCTAAAACACGCTCTAAACATAATGATGTTGGTTTATGGTTATTGGCTGCAACCACAAGATGTTTCCACACTGTTTATTTAAAGATGAAAAACTGCTTCAGCTAAAAGCCTTGATAATGTCTCCCAGGGTGCATGTCAGGTCACCTGCACAGTGTGAGCTGAAGACTAACCCAACAATCCCCTGGATCATCAGTTAAAGTGTCTTATAGAGGGTATGAAAAACTATAAAGCGTGTCTTTAATTTAATTGTATCTATGTGGAAATTCCATACTGCATGTTTCTCCACAAGAGCTAATGCGACTGGGCATTTTTTAAACATGATTTAAGTTGGCAAACTTACTTTGCTGAAAAGGCATCTATGCTTGTGGTATTCATTATCTTGGGAACATATAATTGCAGACTTATGAAACCCATCTGATGAAGTTTACCCCCAGATATAAACCCTGACATTTTTCACATTTTGTAACATTTGTACAATCATTAATGTCAGTGTATATTTTAGTGGCATTTTATGAGATATGCCAACACAAAGTAGCAAACAATTGTAAAAGAAAGGTTGTATATGGTTTTAAAATGTTTTAACATATTAAAAATTAAAAAAAATGTTGCATGCTTTTGTATGCAACCGCATTAGTGAACAAACAGCAAACATCTCACAGAGCACAGTTCAGTCTATCATCTGAAAATAGAAAGAGTATTTCACAACTAAAAAACATCCAAAACACAGTCATCCACCTTCGCTAACAGGCCAGGCACGTAGATCCTTAATCAGAGAAGTTAACCTAAGAAGATGCCCATAAAACCTCTGAAGGAGCTGAAGAAATTCTAGGAAACTATTAGCTGTGAGCTTTATTTTTAAGTCTAGCTTTTATGGAAAAGTGACAATAAGAAGCCATAAGAAACCTGTTTATAGTTTGCCAAAGGTCATGTAGTGGAAACAGCAAACACACAGTCAAGAGGTCCATCGTCAAACTGAAGGAGCTGCAGAAACCCAGAGATCAGGTGGAAGGTTCTGTTGATATGACTATTCTCCTCAATGTACGGTTAGGCATTAGACCTCTACAAATCCACTCTTTATAGAAGAACAACATGAAAGCAATTGCTGAAAAAAGTTAGAAGAAGTCTTCTTTTGAGCTTACCGAAAACCATGTAGCCGACACAGCAAAGAAAGTGAAGCTCTAGTCAAACGGAACCAACATTTAAACTTTTTGACCTACAAGAAAACATTGGGGGGTGGCAGCATCATACTTTGGGAATGCTTTTCTTCAGCTGGGATGAAGAAGCTGATCAGAGTTGATTGAAAAATGAATGGAGATAAATACAGTGTAAGATCTAAAGGACGTGAGTCTTGGGTACTTAAATGATCGGCCTAATTAAATGTGCAGCCTAAGATATAAAGGAATGGTTTCGATCAAACCATATTCATGTGTTAGAATAACCCAGTCAAAGTTCAGACCTAAATCTAATTAAAACTCATCATGAACATTACATTTCATGACCTGAAATGTAATATTCGTAAACAATCTCCATCGAATCTGACTGAGCTCATTAGCAGAAATTTCAGTCTCTAGATGTGTAAATCTAATAAAATTACACTCCAAAAGACTTGGCAAAAGACGCTTCTACATAGTATCAGGAGAGCTGTACACATGCATGCAACACTTGTATATACTTCTTTGTTTTGGTCAATCAGGAAAAAATAAAATAGAGTGTGTGGGGTGTGAATACTTTTGCAAGGTACTGTTTATCTGTGTTAGTCTGAATGCCTCTAAAATTTGCAATAATTACTGAACATTTTTTTCTGAGGAAGACAAAGATGTTTGTCATTGTTTTTTAGTCACTCAGCAGTTCATGTTGAGCAACTGAATCTGAATTTGTTGCTTTGATAAATCGATTTCAGAAGTTTCAAAAAGACAGAACAAAAGACACATACTGTGGTATGTGTTATGCAACAGCATGCAGAGCTTAAAGTTTCATTCTGGAGCTATTTATCATGTTGTGAAAGGAAGCAGAGGAGACACCAGAGACTGGTGCCAACTCAGGCCTCCTCTTTTTGACTCTTTCATTTATTCCACGCAGAGATGGTTTCGTTCAGGTTCTACTATTTTAGAAGGTCTAATGTGCCAAGATTAAGCATTTTCACCCTGTAGGCTCTGTGCCTGTATTCACAGTTTTACAGACCATGGAGGTAAATATGCTTGGCTCAAAAATAAGATGTGAAAAGAAAAAATAAAGGAAACCTGTAGGTTTTTTGTTCCAAACCTACTTAAATCACAAATGCCTGTGATTGCAACATAATACTTTGCTTAAAACCAGTGACGGGCTTGACTAAGATGATAAGCTGTGAGCTGTTTGTCCCACTTTGGCAATGCTTTCTGAGCTGAGACCCGCTGCGTTTACGCAATGAATTGCCCAAAGATCAGTTTATGATCATTATTTCCAGTAGTGTGGCTTATCTGCATAAAGATTTTTGTTTTTGTTCTTTTTCGGTCTGTTGGTAATTGCTGGCTGTGCTACGGTATATTTTCTTTTTATAATGTATTTTTCCACAACCACAATCCCTGCTCCAAAAACCCATTACATTGTAGGTCCACAGAACCTTTTTTGTGGTTTCTAACAAAAAACAGGGATTAATGAATAGGCTAGATGACTGTAGTAAGAGTAACTCTTTATCTGAATCCAGGTTGCAGCATTACTGGCCCTCAAATGTATCTTAGAATTTATCTAGTTAGCTAAATAACTCAGAAATAAGGAAAATATCCGTCATAGTGACTGTTAGAAAACAGCAAGGCTTTGCCCTTTTATTGCACCTTTTTTAGGCTAGTTCCCAAACCTCTAACAATCCAAGAAAAAAGCCAGATCCAATGTGTTAATAATCATCAGGAAGGAGCCACATTAATAATCTTTGTTTATGACCTCTCCTGCAACACAAAAGTCCATAAAACACAAATTTCACTAACTTGATATATTATGTTTACACTGTCAGCTTTAGCCATCCTGCAAAGGAAATGCTTCTCTGGAGAAGAACCAGAGCACAGTCAAAGTCAGACTTGCCTCTCTATACCCCCAGGACACATACTTGGTGTGTGGCATGTGTAATTGTTGCTTTGTTATTTTTATAAACAGTTATGAAGGTACTAAATATTTTGTTATGTTTCATTTACAATCTTTGTCATAGGAACTCAGGGGGAACTTTGGTTTCGGGAGCAAAAAACTGTGAGACATTTCAGTAATGCATAGATTCCTGATCATTTCCCTCTGATTTTAATGCAAAGAACAACAGTTGCATGTTTTCATCAGTGTGCTTTTCAATCTAAGTGTTGCTTTTCTGTTAGCAGAAGTAGATTAAGTTGATTCATATTGTTTTTCCCACATTGATTCAAACAGAGAGAGGGCCGTAAAGTTCCAGTGGAGTGAACACTTAAAACCAGTTATTCATCTTGGCCACAAGGCCTAAACTCTCTTTTGTTTCCTTTAGTTTAATAAAATCTGTTTTTCACATTAGATTTAAATTTATTCCACATCTTGGAGTAACTGTCTCTGCTGGACTTCCTCTCAGGGTACCAATTCAAATATCTTTCAGTATTAAAAACTACGTACTTTTTTTTTTGCCATCACCATTCCTGTAGTGATCATAACTCTATTAAAGACATTTTACCAACTCTGAGGGAGTTCAGCATGTCCCAGTAAGAATGTGTATTGCTCTATTGGTCTACAGCATGTCTGATGATGATATAAATGTTTTAACCCGGCCCAGACTCGGCCCAGATTTATAGACGGTATATGTCTGGCATAATTCAGAAGAGGTTTTTTTTTTTTTTTTTGGGAAAAACATGCAAGTCCTCACGTCATAATATCACAGAACGAAAGTGTAACATGTTTCATTCAATTATTCCTTAATAGACAATAAACTGTTTAATAGGTTGTAGAATCTTGAATATATGCCTTGTATTTTTTTAACTTGTTGAGTGTTTTATGTTGTCATATGGGAAAATAAGAATTCATTAATTAAATGTATATTCACGGAGATGCTGGTTTGATCATTTAGGCTATAACATTAATTGTTATTATATTTATACATAGTCATTTGTTTAGATAATGAATTATTAGATTTTAGCGGTGTACAGTACCTTGCTAAAGCATTCTCAGCCATTAAACTATTTAGTTTTTGTCACACAACAACCTCAAACTTCTGTGTATTTTATTGTGATTTAATGTAATAGATTAACACAAAATAGTATATAAATTTGAAGTTGAAGGAAAATGATGTTGGTTTTTTTTAAATGTTTTACTAGTAAAAATATGAAAAGCATGGTGTGCCTAGCATGTTTCACAGTAGAGATGGTGTGTTCAGGGTGAGTTACTGTATTACTTTTCCATCACACATAACATTTTGTGTGTAGGTCAAAAGGTTCAGTTTTGGTCTCATCTGACCAGAGCACCTTGTTTCACATGTGTCCCCTGCATGGATTGTCCCAAACAGGGGCCATCTGGCTTTCTGTCGGTAATGATTTTCTTCTGTACTGTCTTAAATAAAGAGCAGATTTGTTAAGGGCATGACTAATACATGTCTTGTCAACAGATTCTTCCACCTGAGCTGTGGATCTCTTGAGTTACAATACACCTCAAACGTCCTTCGTGTGACCTGTCAGTTCAGGAGTATAGGCATGTCTTGGTAGTTTGCAGCAACGCCATACCCTTTGCATTTTCAGATAATAGATTGAACAGTTCTTTTGGGCAACCAAAGGTTTGGTTTGGCTTTCAGCAACTATTGATATTTTCATTAATAATTATTAACAAAATCATTAACAAAGTTTGAATTTTTAAAATTTTAGCCAACAACTTTCAGTCTCTCAGGTATTGCCCTGTAAATATCAGCCCTATGTGGCAGTATTCTAGAACAACAGGTGAAGGAGTGAATTTGAGCACTGGCATTTCCTAACACCAAGCCCTGCACAAATATTTAGAATAAACACAAACAAGGACTTTCCAAAATATAAAAATGTATTAGCAAAAATAATTCAATTTCTGGATATCATAGGTCAATGAGCAAACTCAGCAAACTCTTTAACCAGGCTAATAACATTTAACTAGTCTACAAGGAAAAATGAAAATAACGAAGAAAACTAATAAACTACGGGGAAAAGGCAGGAAACCAATAACCAATAAAATCATTCCATGATTTTACAATTCAGTGTGAAAATAAAATTATATTTTAAGAAAAATTTATCGGTTAAATCCTGGATCAAACACCTGTTATAAATTTTGCTGTTAAGCTCCTTGTTAGTGAACAGCAAGATGTGCAAAAAGTACTAAAACAATGAATATGAAAACAGTTGAATATGGGCATTCAAACGTTTAGAGCAGGTCACATTGAGTTCACCTCTAAAAGTTATAGTGCATTTTAGGTTCATCCTGAAATTTCAACTGAAAGCCAAATTTCCGTAACGTTTTGTGAACAGTGAACGTCTGCAGGGTTCAGGTCAGTGCTCTTTCGCAATTTGTTTTATAATACTTCCGCATTGGACTGGTGTTCACAGGACAATCCCTGACAGACTGAAAGTTGTTTAGTAAAAATAAAAATTCTAACTTTTTTAATGATTTTGTTAATATATATGAATTATAATTATTAAACCAAACCAAATCATTGTTTTACAACAGTACTATGATATGTTCAAAGCTCGGGATATTGTTATATAACCTAACCCTGCCTTAAACTTCTTCACAACTTAATCTTTGACCTGCCTGCTGTCTTCCTAGGTCTTCATGATTCTGTTTGTTAACTAATGTTCTCCATCTAACCTCTAAGGCCTTCAGCTGTATTTATACTGATCTATACTAAAGACATTTATGAATCAGTTGACTTCTGAAAGCATTTGGTTGAACTAGATTCTGTTCCAGGACACCAGAGTAAAGGGACTGAATGCAAATGCTTGTCACACTTTCAGGTTATTTAGTAAAGCATAAAGGCATATGAATACTTTTACATTGCTCTGTAGTTGTTTCATTAATCAGATTCAGGGTCTCTGAAAAACTGAAGAGTCCAAAATCTCCCAACTTTGATACATGAGTCACATTTCAGAAGTGGTGAAAATTGCTAATTATTTTGAGGAGTGGCAACATTCTCAGCTGTTGAGTTATAGCATTTGAAAGGCAAGAATTCATCATGATTAGGTCAACAAGTTGTCAAATGAAAGAGCATAAAATTAGCCCAAGCTGTTTCTCAATAACCCTTAAAAGAAATCAGCCAGTGAGAACTAACGTTGATTTAAAAAAAAAAAGAAAACATTTGCTGAGATAACGGCTAACAGACATACCGATCTAAAATACCTTTAATGATTTACAATGCCGGGTCAAGTTTTTGATTTCTTCGCAGTGATAGTATAGTATAGTATAGTATAGTGAACGTTGCTGGTAAATTAATTTTGTCTTCATGCGGGTATCCCTCTTCAAAAAATGCAATAAAATTTCCCCCCATTTAGGAACTATGTTTGAAATAGGTGCCTGTATGTATAGAAACACCCCACAAAGAGAAACCACATCTCTGAAATGATGCATAATGTCCTGTCAGAAAAAAAGTGGCATCAACATCTGTTTTCTATCAACGGTCAGAAAGAGGATATGAAGGCTTTCAACTGGAGTGAACTGCTGGTGTAGAGATTGTACTGCGGATTTAAGGAGTTGACATGAACATTTGGTTTTGCTCTTCAGTGACAGCTCCCACACAGTTAAACATTAAAAGGATGTAAAGTCACAAAAGAGGTCAACTGTTGTCAGACAATCTCATTCTGTCTGATTCAAATCCTGCTGTTCATCAAGGGGGGGGGGGGTGAAAGGAATGAAAACTGTTCAAGGGCGGGGGGGTATTATAAAGTCCACCCTTCAAGAACACGTTTTAAACCTTAAAATGTATTTTTAACACAGGATGAAGAGCCAAATAAGCACTCACCACTGTGGATTTCAGCTTTTAATCTTTAAAAGGACTTTCTACTTTTTCAGAAAGCCGAAGTCAGACGCTCGGGGTGTTCTTTGCAGAACATTAGAGCAACCACAGCTGAATATTTGCAGGGACTTTGCTTTTAAAGTGCACAAACAGAAAAAGCAGAGCTTTCCATACAGTCATCATGGATATAAATCTCTGGGATTTTGGCTCCTAATAGTTCATTTAAACTGTTCTTTTTCCAGTTCTGAGTAATTGTCAAATAATTAACCACAATGAATTTCAAAAACAAGAATTGGATACACAAGTCTGAGGTTATTGTGAATTTTCTGTAGTTTATATAATAGTACATCTACATGAGATATTATTTTAATGTTATTGAATCTATGTAAAAACAAATACAACATTGGTTCACAGTGAGTTCTGTAGAGAAGCATCCTGTTTTACGAAAAAAATCTGATTTATAAAGGTTTGGTGACCTTGCCATAAGTAAACCGTCAGTAAAAGGATTAAGGGAGTTCATGGTTAAAAGAAGCCACAGTCTACAGTCTAAAGGAAACTGTGGTTGAACAGTGGTATTGTCTGGCAGATTCATTCATTCCCCTCATCCATTAGAGAAGATTTAACACTCCTATGTCTGTTGAAACAACTGATACTGTAGTATTTGTTGGAAGGAGTGTCTGCCTGCCTCAGCACATTATCATGGCTGTAAATCAATCTGTCTATAAATAGCCTGTAAGAAAACTATTAGACTACACACATTACTATTAACATTGATCTCTGTAGTTCTACCAACATTTTGATGCACAATATTTTCCTCCCTGCGTTCATTTGATTGAAAAGGAGAATTTGAGGTTTCCTTTTTCTTTGCACATTTTGCTGAAATTAGATAAAGTCATAAACTGTATCAAATGTTTGTTTTGTTTTACTTTATCCTTCATCTAAAACACAAGTAGGGTAGCTGGGGGCCTTTCTTGTTGCAGGTTATGGTACAAATTGGGCCAGTTCTTCCCTGTAGTTCTCTACAATGCTTATTAAAAATAACAATAGAAAAACGCATTTTAAAATATTTTTCAGTTGTATTGTGTTTTGTATTGTGCTATTTGCCTTCTAATGAGCATATAGATACAATCAGGCTATTGCATGCTTCACTGTCTTGTTTGGTTATTTTTGCTCAGTGAAGGTTTTGATAAATTATCTGCCCATGTCCCACTTTTAAAAATACTTTTGTACAGGTGGTAATATTTGCACCTGCACATGCAGATCTTGGCTTTAGACCTCATTTTATTTCATTATCCCTTTGAAATTTTTCTCTATAATCTCAGTTTTTAAACCTAAAACAATATTTCGAGTTTTGCTGTTGTAGTTTATACATTCGTTTGCCACATGTTCTTTAGTCAAATTACTATCAATCATTTATAAGCAGTGGTGAAAGTAGTCTTAAAGTCCTGCCAGTACTTAGGGGCGGAGCTAAAGGGAGCTGGGGAGGCACTGGGGGCATATATATATATAATATAGTGTTATATATTGTGTGTGTGTGTGCTAATTGTTACTCTCATCTGTGGCCCCCACGAGATCTCTCTCTCTCTCTCAGCAAAGTCCAAACTTAAACTAATTAAAATGTATCAATATTTTACTTTACCGTAGGCTGTCTGTGTGTGTGTATATATATATATATATATTATATATATAATATATATATATAATATATATATTTTATATATATATACACACACACACACACACATACAGGGGTTGGACAACTGAAACACCTGTCATTTTAGTGTGGGAGGTTTCATGGCTAAATTGGACCAGCCTGGTAGCCAGTCTTCATTGATTGCACATTGCACCAGTAAGAGCAGAGTGTGAAGGTTCAATTAGCAGGGTAAGAGCACAGTTTTGCTCAAAATATTGAAATGCACACAACATTATGGGTGACATACCAGAGTTCAAAAGAGGACAAATTGTTGGTACACGTCTTGCTGGCGCATCTGTGACCAAGACAGCAAGTCTTTGTGATGTATCAAGAGCCACGGTATCCAGGGTAATGTCACCATACCACCAAGATGGACGAACCACATCCAACAGAATTAACTGTGGACGCAAGAGGAAGCTGTCTGGAAGGGATGTTCGGGTGCTAACCCGGATTGTATCCAAAAAACATAAAACCATGGCTGCCCAAATCACGGCAGAATTAAATGTGCACCTCATGTGACCTGGCCACTATCCTGCAAGAAGAATGGCTTAAAATCCCTCTGACCACTGTGCGGGACTTGTGTATGTCATTCCCAAGACGAATTGACGCTGTATTGGCCGCAAAAGGAGGCCCTACACCATACTAATAAATTATGGTGGTCTAAAACCAGGTGTTTCAGTTTCATTGTCCAACCCCTGTATATATATATATATATATATATATATAATATATATTATATATTTTAATTGTTAAAGAACTTCCATGTATGAAACAGTGATAAACCATTTTCTGATGCATAACTTTTCATCTTCAGTATCCGTCAGTTATTGTTCTCTGCATTTCATTAAAATAAAAAATTTGACAGTTCGGTTGTTTTCGCGGTTTTTATTTAAAAGTCTGTAGATGGTAAGTGATTTATTGTTCGTCCTGTCCTAATGCAAGTGGCGTTTTTTATGTCTGTGCACCACCTGTGTAAAATCTCCCAGTCCATTAAATCGAACGCACCGATCTCCTTGGCAACCGTTCTGTTTTGGAGATAAGAGCGCATGCGCTCTCGTGTAGTGTCTGTGAAATCTCTGGTCATAAGCGGTGTTGTAATTCAGCCAAATAACAAACAAATTATGTTGTTGTAATTCAGCCAAATAACATGAAACACAACTAGTTTCTCTCCCTTTGCCTTTAACTGGGGTATTTAGCAGCGAGCAGACAGACATTAAACGTAGCGGTGCTCGTTTTAAATCACAAAAGCCTCGAGCTCCGAGGGGAGAGAAGCAAAGCAAGAGCATTGAGGCTCCAGCATAGAACAAACAGTTCAGAAACAATGTGGAATGAGGGGAAAAAAGCCTATATTTATAAACAGATTAAGTCGTGTTTTAGACTGACTATTGGTAGCGGATCTGATCTTCTTCGTGTGCTCGTTAATTTTTGCAGCCGTAAGTGGTTCTGGATGACGGCTTCATAGTAGACAGCCGTTCTTCCCTCTTCTCGGTACTGTGTACCGGCGCAGAATCTTTTAGTGGTACGCAGTAGCGGACCGTACCGGCTCACTTTCACCCCTGTTTATAAGCATAATTTTTGGGTATCAAAATTACTTTAGATGTATCCTAGTATTTCACCTAGAACCAGCTTCTCGTGAATAACTGCAAAATGTCCCAATTCACATCATGTATTAAGTTAAAATTGTTCCAGAAGTTGATTGAAGTGGTTGTGCAGAACTTTTTTTTTCTGTCTAGCATTAATATTCAGGGTGACTGCACATCCATCCATCCATCCATCCATCCCGTCTCTGGTTTTTGCAGGTCCCCTATTCAAAGTCTGACCTCTGTAGAAAAACCTGCCATAAACTCATACGATTAATAACTTTTGTACTTGGGTAACTGTGACCGAGAACTCTGGAAATTGGAATCCAGAAAGGTGTGATATCCTTTGTAGGAACCTGTAACATAATAAAAAGTCAGGTAGCTTTTTTCTAAAATGTTATTCTTTTGGCATTACATTTGCTCCTACTTTACATTGAATGGGAAATAGCTGTTTAGTCATCCTGAGTGAAAGACCTTAATAGATGAACCAGCAACTGCTTCCTCTGCTCTGAGTTAGATATAATGAACCATAAATGATCATGGTCAGAGCAGGGGAGGACTTGTTAGTGTTGAGGAGCATTTTCTGATAACTGATGTAGAGCACAAACACATCCTGTCTCTTCAGCCATAGTGTTTTGATTTGCTGCTCCTAATGAATGAAACATTTTTCAGATATCAGAGTTTAAAACCCTTCTTCTGTCATATTTTTATTTATTTATGTTCCAGTAATTAGGAATGGGAGGCCTTTTTGTCCTTCTTTTCTTTTGTGTTTGTTAATAATTAGAAACATCAGTTTGTCTTCAAATGCTCTGATTCTAAACAAATGTTTTTTGGCATCATAATAAATAGCGTATTTGGATTTGTTTTCACTTGCAGCATTGTCTCATCTCTTTGCATTTTAAAAAGGTTCAGATAAAAATAGACCATGTTTTTCCAATAGCGACTTCAAAATGCTTCACAGCATGTTTTAATGCCTGGAAGTCCAGTTTTATGACTCTTAGATGTTAGGTGTAAATTATCTGTCTGAAAGACACTAGAAGGTACAGTATTTCAGGATGTTATGGATTAGGAACTGTCTTTGCATTTTCCTGCTGAATATCTGTTTCCACTGTTCTGGCTATAATATATGTTTTGAAACCCATAAAAGGTCATACATCTTGCACAAATTGATTTGTAAGATCTTGTATGTTCCGTGTGCCGTTTCACATTCAGCTTAAACCTTTAAACTAACGGGCACTTATCCTTATTTTAAATTACTACTCAACAATTTTTAAGATATTTTGGTTTCTTAAAAACCCACTCTTGTTTCTTTTGGCAGACTCTCAGCAAACCATCTGTTTCTTTCCATCGAGAACAGTTGTGTGGTCACGTTTTGGTCATGCTGTGGTTTTGCAGTGGTTAGGTGATGCAGTGATAAGTAGTCTACAGTCTGCGTTTTTTTGCCTCTGTGCTCTCAGTCAGCATATCCAAGCCTGCGCCCTATGTTGCTTCAACATGTTTTTTTAATCTACCCTTACGCACATTAGAAATACATTAAACTATAGGTACAATTGGCATGAAATGATATTTGTACTGCATTGTCTTGAGCTAATCCTTTTCTTTTTCAGTACTAACTTGGACTTTTGAAGACTTAATTTATACTCCCATTACTGAAAATTATAAGCAGCTAATTTATAAACCCTAAAGGACAGCAGTTATAGCTAAAGGATATGTTTTTCTTGCACCAGTGAACACGCATCTCTATATATCAGTCATTTTCAAATTGTGAACAGATGGAACATTCAATGTTAATAACAGATTTTTGAAGAGGCAGCTCATGTTTAGTGGTTCTTAGCAGCGCAGATGTTTCTCCCTCCCTAGAGAGTTTTGCTCATTCACCGCTGCATTACAATAAATGTGAGTCGGTTTACAGTTCATTTTCAACATAATCACTGCTACCCACACCATGGGTGTGTTAGTCCACCTGTCAAGTCGTTGTTATACTTTAATTGTAGAGCTGCATTTTGCCAGTCTGCTTAAATGTGTCTGGCATTCGTCTTCCATCTCTGTGCTCTCTCTATTCTGCATTAAGGAAGGTGTAAGTGTTTTTCTTTGTAAGGTAACCCACACATTAAGAGGCATTACTTTAAATTATAACTTAAGTTAACCACTATTGACAAATGTTTGTATGGAGCTTCTGGGCACTGTATAAGATTTCACTCTGGCTCTAGAATAACATGGAAACCATAAAGTCTCAAGTGGGCTAACATGCTCCATATTTTAGTTACCTCACTCACTGCATGTCATTGGAACATATGAAAAGCATAAAAGTAGAAGTTTTTTCATGCAATGGTTATATCCACGATTAAGGGTCAAGCCTGTGTTGTCTGTCCTGTATTTAATGCAGTTCTGTTTACTGACTTAAAGTTCTGTGAAGATGTATTGGCAACCTTACAGATTTGTTCTGTTTTTTGCTTTTTTTGTCCCTCCTGTTGTTTCAAATCACCAGGTTAATTTTAATATCGGACAAAGATAAGCGGAGTGTCTCAGTACAAGAAAACGCAAAGTTTAAATGAGGATTTCATTTACGGAGGGGATAAAAAAACTATCCAAACAGACCTGGCCCTATTTGGAAAAGTAATTGTCCTCTCTGTCAAATAATAAATTAACTCCAGTTAACCACATGATAACATGATATAAGCTAAAAGATCACAAAAAGCAACACATCACGCCCCATTCTACAATTTTAAGAACAGATGTAAAACAAAGTCAATAATATGTGTGACCCTGCTGACCTGGTATTATCATGCATTCTGGTTGAGCAAGATAAATGTAGACTAGCTTAACATGGACACCTTGATCAGCGCCTGATGTTAAAATTTTACTTCAATGATCAGATCACTGTTATCCGCATCACATGCAAATACACACTTAACCTCATCAAAGGTTGGACTATAAACCCTTGAGCAATCATCGGGTGGTCTGTTGATCCTTCTGAGCCATCTTGGATACATTCATTCACTTAAATTATTCAGACGTCAAAATGGATGAGTTATTTCCACTACAGAATCTTTTTTCTCACTGGTGTAACTAAAGCCACTATTCCACACAGACCACAAATCTTGCAAATCGCCGAGGAGTGCTAAATTGTAGGATTCATAAGGATTCTTAGTGTTGCTAATTTTTGTGACGCCCTGACATTCAGTGACGACATTGGTACGATAGATAAAAATAAATCTTGAGGTTCGGCTTCATTCACACAAATATTGTCAAAAAACCAGTACTATTTATACTGTTAAAAAGACTGTGCGAATGTTAGGAATTAGTTAACAATAGGCCAAATGCATCTAAGAGTCATCTATGATTAAATTTGAATTCCTTACTATTGTTGACAATTTGTGGTATTTTCCATCAAGATATAATAAAACGCGATGAGGGTGTGGCAGGAGTTAATGTTATTTGAATAATGACTATTGATATTTAGAAGTGAAAATGTTTTGAGTGATATGATTGTTTTTGGCAATAAAATGTAGAAACTAAAGTGCTTGTTTTTGGACATAAAATGTAATAATTGAATTTTTCTTTGATTTATATTTATTTGTTTTCATTATTTGGTTTTTTGTTGTTTTTTTTTCTTTTTTATGAATTATTTTCCTCATATCTTATTTTTTAATTTTTTTTTCAAGGGCAGAAGAGAGATTTGAGCAGTTTTAGGGGGTACAACGGCCCTGAGTGGTCAAGACAATGAATCCCCGACTGAGTTAAGAACACATAAGAATTGGTTACAAATCAATTAGGAATTGGTTTTGATACCTCAGAATAAACTTGGAATTCGTTAAGAATTAACTCAGATGTTTTGGATTTGGGAGTTCAGCACCAAAATTTTGAACAGCCCAAAACCTTTGAAAGCTTTGTGACTCTGATAACCATTAGCGAGAACCATTATCATAAAATGGACAAAACATGGAGCAGTAGTGAACCTTACCACGAGTGTCCAGCCTACCAAAGTTACACAAAGAACTGATTGACACCTCATCCAGAGCGGTACCAAAAAAACAACAAATTACTGCATATTTAGGTAGGACTCCCTTTCCTCAATTAAAGTCAGGGTATTTTAATGCTCTCATACTAAGATATTCTGTGAATAATTGTAACCAATCTAAATTACTAATACTCTCTTCAATATTCTTTTAGCTTTCATTTTTGAAGTAGAAGTCCAGTGTTTTCATGGTACCCTCTGTATTTAATGTATAACAGTGATATTTAGCCTTTCTCTGTTGTGAAGAACGGTTTGCATTTGTATCACATGGAAGTGCTCATGGTGGTTTACAGTAACAGCCCACAGACAGCTGTGCTCCAAATAATTTCCTGAGGAGTCTGTTTCAGAGACATCAGACACAGCTCGCACTTGTCTGTAACTTTTTAAATGCAGCTTTTTCTTAACTGGCTGTGAGAGCTTTGTAACTTAACTGGCCACAGGAAAAGATATGGTAAGGTGCAGGATGTTTAATATTTCAGTTGAAGAGATCACAGTCAGATTTGATTTGTTTGACCTGGGAACACCAACTGTGAAAAGCTTTGAGAGTCAGAGGCTTGGACTTGTGAATCAGGCTGGTAGTGTTAGTATTTTTGTCCTTCAAACTTACTCCGCAGATTTTGTATTGGATTAGAGTGTGGAAATTTAGATCTTCATGGAAGAAGGTTGACTTTGTGTCTGGTAACCATTTTGTTGGTCATCTTCTCATATTCTTTTAAAAAGACCCAACAACCATCCATTGTTACTTTTTAAAATCTACTTGTATTTCATTGAGTTCATAACGTGTTTTTTGAACAGTTTAGGAGGAGAAAAAGCCCACAGCATTACTAATCCTCTACCTTACTAATCAGTGGGTATGAGATGTCTTTCTACACATTCAGCCTTTGTTTAAATTCAGAGCAGCTTGAAAGGTTTGTAACCAAAAACTACAATCAAAGTTTTATTTGACTAAATCAAAAGGTTTCTTTAAGTCCCAGTAGCAATTATCAAACTCCGCACCTATTTGTTTTTGGTGGTAGGACAGAAAAGAATTGCTATGCTTTGTAAACAAGTAGTTGACATGTAATTGGCATGTAATAGTTGTTACAGAGACTTGAACATCCCAAGGTGCCTCTCTTTGTTGAAATTCTCGTATGTCTGTACCAACCTCCTCAATATGTGTGGTGGCACAGACTTTTTAGTTATTGCTCTGTCTTTATACATGGGTAGGTTTAGGCATCTTGTAGATATTTCCTGACTTCTGAAGATTAATATGCATCTGCCTTACTTGAATAGACTCTTTTATTCATTCTTCTTCATCCTATAGACTTGAAAACTCGCTCAGAGCTTATCTGCTTAGCTGTGTTGCTCACCTAGATGAATCAACTAAAGGAGCTACTACTTCTGTTAACTTTTAGCTTTTCTTTAACATAGAAAGTACTCCTGAGTCAGCGCTTCTGTGTTTTTCTTTGTTTTTGGTGTAGGCTCTGTCTTCTCAAACCCCCAGTCGGTCACGGCAGATGTCCACTCACTCTGAGCCTGGTTCTACTGGAGGTTCCTTCCTGTTTAAGTGGAGTCTTCCTTTCTGCTGTCACTACATGCATGCTCAGTATGAGGGATTGCAGCACAGTCAATGACACAATGCAAGCGAGGAGCAGTGAATACTGCAAGTCTATGATTCGATGCAATATGCTGGGTTTATTTGGATAGAACATTTTTAAGCAGTTTGAATGATAGACTGAATTTAACAGCATTGTTTGATAACTAGGATCAATTTGGAATGTATGTACTTTAATTGGAAAATGTCTGTATGGTTAGATTGAATTGACTTTTATTGAAAAGTGCCTTGAGACAACATGTGTTGTTAATTATTTTCCACTTTGAAAGGTAGCACAGAGAAATGTGTCTATGAGTTCAGTGATATTTAATTGACTCTACAAATGTCTTTTTTTTATTTATTTTTGTCACACCTAAATGTTTAAGACCATCAGATATTTTTTATCATTAGACAAAGAGAACCTAAGTTATCTTTGTTGACAGCAACTGCCATCAAGCACTTGCCATATCTATCAATGTGTCTATTGTATCGCCGAGGAGGAATTTTGGTCCTGTCTCCCTTGCTTACTTGTTTTGATTTCAGCCACATTGCAAGGTTTTCAAGCATGGTCAAGAATGGTCTGTTTGAAGTCATACCACAGCATTTCAATCAGATCAAAACTTTGGCTTGTCCATGTTTAAAACCTTATTTTGTTTATCCATGTAGAGGTACATTTGCTGGTTGAGCTGGATGGATGGGCAATTTCCTTCAGGATTTACTGGTAAAGTGCAGATTTCATGGTTCATCTATTATTGCAAGTTGTCTAGTTCCTGAAGCAGTCAAACAGCCTCTGATGATCACCCTATTTCTGCCATGTTTGACTGTAGGTAGGATGTTCTTTGTTTGAAATGCTGTTAGGTAAATGTCAGATGAAACATGTTGAACACCTTCCAATTGTTACATTTTTTGTGTCAGTCCACAGAATATATTCCCAAATACTGTATCTTGGGGATCATTACGGTGTTGCTAATGCCAGACAGGCCTCTGTGTCCTTTTTAGTCAGTAGAGTTTTGGCCTTGAAATTCTCTCATGGATGCCATTTTTGCCCAGTTTCTTTCTTATTGGTTCAATGCTCTCTTGGAGTAATGTTAGTAGGCCGGCCGCTCTTGGGAATGGGGAAGAAAAAGACTTTTTCCCATAGGAACAGGTAGGCTTGCATAGCACGCTTTTTAAATGAAATAATCATTTGAAAACTGCATCTTCTATTTTGTCTGATATTGAAATGTGTTTCAAGATCTGAAACATTTAACTGTGTCAAAAACACAAAAACGGAGACAATCTGTAAGGAGGTAAGTACTTTTTTAAAGCATTGTACAATGCTGGGAAACAGGAAGTCAAGATTTACTAATCTTTTTTTTCAGACACTGTTTAAACTAAATGTTTTTACATCAATAATCTCAGCAAACAACCCCCCACCCCCCTGCATTTGTGCCTTCTTATGTTGAATTAAAGGCTGTACAGTCAGCTGTGTCAAGACTCTGTTAAATCTGCTGAGATGGATTGAGCCTTTTTATATGGGTTATTTTTTCTGTGCTCTTTTAATTCAGACGTTAGTGATTGCTCAAATCATTTGTTTAATTTTGCATAAACACATTACATCACCAGTTTTATTACTTGCCACTCTCTCTCTTTCCAAGGTTACAACATGAAATTGATTTAAACCCATTAAAAGGAAGAGTGAATGTGTGGATAAAAACCTTCATCTTCTCTTTCAACTTTTTCTCCTCAGAAACGGTTTTCTCCACCTACCTATAGTATTACTTTCTCAGGCTTATCATTTTTGTCTTTTGTTTACTCTTTTCTGTGTGCTAATTATATTTGTTGTGCAGCTTGTTAACTTATGTTACATGCTTTTTTTTCTGTCAACTGAAACATTACTTAGATATATGCTGAAATGTGAAATAAGAGCCTCTCCCAACACCCAGTGGAAAAAAATAAAAAGCTCTCAAAATGTTGAACTTTACTTTTAATGGATGAGTAACTACAACTATGGGGTTTCGCGGAAACCCCAGCAATAAATTGTATTGCTTCACACTCAGCACATTTTTTGCGATGATGTGCACTCACCGAGTCTTTATGTTACCATTGTGTCAGGAGAGAGGAAATTAAAACAAAAGGGCAAAAGTAAATCGCTTTCAAATTAGGAACAATAAATTGAGTGGAGAATTTAAACAACTTCAAACCATAATTTCTGTTTTTACATGAGGAGCCTTGTCATGGGTTATTCTATCAGGTCGGTGTGTCTTTCATGGTCAGTGAGAATTATGTTCAAACAGTCAAAACCAGTAAGTCACTCTAATGATTGATCAAATGAGAGAGTGCTCATTTCTCTGACCACACATACGTTGTCTAAAACTAGACAAAGATAGGAACATCATCAGAAACAGCTCATTATCAAAGGAACATAGTGGATTTTATTTAAGAGAATGTGTTGATCCTTTTCTGGTAAAAGGCCAGTTAAATAGTTTGTTCTCTATTTAGTTTTGCACATATTTTTAGCTTTTATATTTGCTTATTATGCCTCCATTTACATCACATTATTTTAAATCTGTCAAATATGCTGTTCAATTTGCATTAAACTTTATAAAACGTTTTTTTCTTCAGGTGAATACATTTTAAAAAATGTTTGACTTACGGCTAATGGAAACCAAACATTTAGTTTCTCTTTGAATATAACATAAAACTAATAAAAAGGGTTTCTAATTCTGAAATGCTATGTTATGCCCATATTATGGCCCACAAAATCACAGGGGAAACTTCTGATTTGACAATTGTCAGGGATGATTCACAAGCCATGGCCTGCAGCTTGAGTCAGAGCTGAAGAACCAACACACTTAGATGTGTGGTTCATTATCTTAGATATGAGCTATAATTGATGCATTTCTTGTTATAAGCCACTCCAGAACCAGATAAATTAGGAGCATCTTACCTGGGGTAAGGAGAAAAAGAACTGGACTGTTGTTCATTGGTCCAAAGTCCTCTTTTAAGATCAAAGTAAATTTTGCATTTCATTTGAAGATTGGACAGGCACAGAAGGCTTGTTGCTTGAAGTTCAGTAGAAAGTTTTCACTCAGATTAGGGGAACCATGTCATCTGTTGTCTGCTGGTGGTATCACAGTGCTTCATTTGCCAACAAAGTGGCCTGACCCTTACTCCTCAGATAATAATTTGAGTAGGGTAAAGAGGAAGATGAGAGACATCAGACCCTATAATGCAGCTGAGCCGATGGTCTTTATAAAAGCAACATGGGCTTCTTTAACACCACAGCAGCTCCACAGACTGATCACCATCATGCTCCACAGCGATGATGCATTAATTTATGCAAAAGCAGCTCAAACCAGGTATTGAGTGTATATCCTGTCCAATTCATGGACATGCTTTTCGTGAGTTGATATTCTGTATTAAAAGTAGTTTTCATTGGTATGATATATTGTGGTTTTTGGAGAAACTAAATTTCAGGTTTTCATTAGCGTAAACCTATAATCATCAAGACTAACAGAAAAAAAACACATTTGAAATCTATGTGACATATTACATATGTAATATGTCAGTCAGTCAGTCATTTTCTACAGCTTTTTCCATAGTGTGTCATGTAGAAGCTGTCTATCTCCAGCAGTCTAGGGGCGGGAGGCGGGGTACACCCTGGACAGGTCGCCAGTCCATCACAGGGAAACACAGACACACACAGGACAAACATCCATACACACACACACTCAGTCACACCTAAGGACAATTTGGAGAGACCAGTTAACCTAACAGTCATGTTTTTGGACTGTGGGAGGAAGCCAGAGTACCCGGAGAGAACCCACGCATGTACGGGGAGCACATGTAAACTCCATGCAGAAAGACCCCCAGTTGGAAGTCGTACCCAGGACCTTCTTGCTGCAAGGCAACAGTGCTACCAACTGCGCCCCCGTGCATCCCCTCTATGCACGTGTATGTATGTTTTAATTTACATTTAATAACTGAACTAGATTAACTTGGTGAGATCCACTTGTAAATAATGTAGTGTTTTTCCTACGCTTGTTGGGCAAAAGTGCTACTCTTGTTTTTTTTTTTGGGTACTTTATTGTTATTGGTAAAATGAGTATTTACTTCCTGTTTAAGTATGTTGCAGACTGTTACTTAAAACCTTGCCCACAGAGCTGCTGGACTATGCAGTTATGGAAATTAATAGGTCTTGTTCAGTACAAGACCCTGGTTCTGTTTTGGTCTAATTATCAAGGGTGTTTAGTGACAAAGTTGTTGTTTTAGTGTTAGATTAATCATTTTGGTGCTTCCAAAAAGTTGTTAAAGATTCTTTATTCTTTCTTTTTCTTCAGTTATAATTTGTAGATTTTTAGAAACACAAACACTCTTTGCACTGGTAATTCTGACAGCAAAGCTCACAGATGCCTTTAGACATATTACTTGGTAAGTCTGTTAATGTTTTACAATCACAAATCTAATTTTGTTAGCTTCTGTTCAGTTAAAAAAAATCTTGTTCACTTCCTATGGGGAACCCATGCTGATAATCACAGTTGGAGTGCCTTAGACTAAATTCATTTGTGTGGAAGTTGTTAAACACCGAAGATGTTTTTGGCTGTCATGGCCTATTTAAAGTATGCCTTTCATCTCTACAACGCTAGTTAGAATGGGCTACCTCCACCACACAGATATAAAATAATCATGTTCCTTCAATTTAAGATTAATCATATGCCATGCCAAGGCATACACATCTGTAATTACTATTGTGATATCGCTAAAGGCACCAACACCCTTGACAGAGAATTTCAACTGCATCATTTTGTTTATGCAGAAACATTTATTGTTTTACTAAAGATCCGCTGCTACAAACACTATCATATCAATGTGTTTCAACCGTTTCTGAGTGATGTATTTTTAACTGAACGGACGTTTTTTAGAGCCTGGAGTTTTGGGATACTCAAAGATATTCAGGCATTCAGACGATGTACTCACTTTGCTGAGTCTTTTCTGTCAAGGGATGGCTTCTTTGGATGCAGCACTGGCGGATGTGTCTCTGCAAATGTAATATTGATTTGTCTTTCTCTGGAAGTACAGATGTGTTGCTCAACTTTATCTCCTGTTTATCTTGACAACCAATAAGTGTTGCAGTGTTAAGGCTCGTTTTGGCATGCAATTGGAGTTTGTGACTTGCATTATCAGATGTTTTATTACCAAATTATATTACTTGGGAATTCCCAGAACAAACATACCAAAAGGATTTCCAGGTTGCAAATAGATCTTGAGAGCTGTATATTTATTTGGGCTTATCTAAATTTGTTCCTGAGCACAATGCGCCTAGGAGTGAGGAATTTGCAATGCATTCAGCTTGGAAGAGAAACATTGAACAATCTGTCAATCTTTTTTTTTAGTAAGTATATTTCTAAGGAGGCTACTGTCATGAAATTCAAACAATATCTTAGTAACAACCCAAATAATCCAGATTTGAATGAGTTTACCACAAGTAAGTGTATAAAATAATGTATATTTAATAAAGTGGAATGACACTCAGAATAAGCACCAAAAACAAGAAGTTGACAAAAAGGCATAGAACATCAAGAAAATAGCTATAATCTGTTAAAATTACAAAGCATTGGCTTCGAGAGGCACAGCATGGTTCTCTTTTGCTCCCATCTTGCCGACTATGCTAGTTCAGCGGGGACTAAAAGTGTGGGGATGGCCTGGGCATCTCTGACGCTTAGCCACCCACAAACACACCCACGCACTGACACGCAGATAATCCAGATGGTTGAAGGTCATACAAACACAAGTTGGTATTACATCAATGTAACAAAGATCACGCAATTAGGATCTCGTCTTGAGATGTCCTCATTGTAGAGCAAAATCTGTCCTGGCACATGTAGGCAACCAGCTTCTCAATACGGTATGCCTGAAATGCCAAAATAGGACACATGAAAAAATAAATACATATATAAAACCAAAGCACAAAGTGAAGTTTGGAGTTGAATAGATAATGATCCCAAACAGACAGCCAAGAAAATTCTCAATTGGTTTCAGAAGAAGAGAATAAAGCTGCTAGAATGCCACAGTTAGTCACCCTTGAATCCAACTTAAAAACCATGGAGAGAACTGATTAGACCATAGACTGAATTACATAAGAACAATGCATGTTACTAGTTTCACTTGTATGGTGAAACTAGTAACAATGCATGTTACTAGTTTCTCAATACAGGTGGCATCTTAAAATGATCATCATAAAAACAGACTTTTCCACTAAGTATTAAATATATTTCTGTGTTTATGTGGAATACTTAGGTTGTTACTGACATCTGGAAGGAATTCCAAGTCATTAGCCTCATTGGAAATACATTTACAGGGGAAACCTTGACATATTCATTTCCTATTTTCACCACTGTATATCCGCTTCTTATCTTCATTGTCTCCCTTATTACTTGTTTCAGTGTTTAATAAAGTCCTGTTTAACTTTGTTTGAACAGATGGGGACATACCTTATTTATTTTCTGTATATCATGATATTATGTCCAGATGCTATTTTGGCAGTGCACATCAGGCTAAGCAGCAGCTAAACTGTCACCTTAGATTTAATCCCAAGTGAAAAGTTCAAGGCAAAGAGTGAATTTCTCTGGCTCAAAGGGAGGGAAAAAAAATACGTTCTTTTGTTCTGTTATATAAGTGGAAATTCTGCCTCCTGACTGAGTAGCTGATAATCTCATAAGGGATCTTGTAGTTTATCAAGAAACATTTAAAATGTACAAAGAATGTGGTTTAAAAATAGATGACAAATGTTGTCCGTCTGCTCTTTATAACCTTCAACTTTTCCTCATAGCCGCAGTTGGCAATGATTTGCTTCATTAACGTCAGTTTTTGCAATACTGGCTGTAATCTTTCATGTCATGTTGGCTGATTGCTAACTTGAACCGAATTATTTCTGTCAACACGTCCCAGCAGGTAATATTTCTCTCACCTCTGTTTTCTTGTCCAGATAAATGGTGCACATGCTACAGTATTCTCCTATCTTTGCCACCTCCAGAAGACTATAACTTTTAAATGTAATCTTTTCATTTGTGACATTTGTGTTTAATGATTTCTTCAATGCATGACTTATAATATAAATATAAAGGTTTGGAACTCTGAAAAAGGAATTTGGGCAGATGATCTGTTACTGAGGAAGCATCTGATTTTATTGATGGTTTTATGCAAACTTGCTGTTCATTTGAGGTTTTGCACAATACTAAAACCTATCCCAGTGTCTTGCATGCAAAAACAAATACCAACATTATAGAGGCCTTTAGAATACTTTAACATATCATGCAATATTAATTCTGAGTTTGATGTGGAACATTTTATTTCTAATGGTTTCGATTATGAACCTAGGTCTCTCAGTTGAATGTTTCTGATAATAAAAAGGCCTTAACATTAGAATAAACAGGGTCAGACTTTAAACTCTAGAAAACTTTGGGTATTAGGGATGTGATGATATATAAATTTACAAACAAGATTAACACAGTTAACTTTATTATCATGGTTTTGTTAAAATGTTTTTACCAGTGGAAATATTTTTTATCATCTTACTCTGTGACGTATTACCACCCTCATTAAAGCACACAAAGAATGTCTTCTGTAGAGTGATGTGAAAAAGTTGGGAGACCGGATACATATTTGGTTCTTTCACAAGAGATATTCACATACACATCTCTAATTAATATGTGAACATAAATGTTTTATTAATCTCTGGTAAAAGAACGTGATTTAATTACAGTTTAACAACAGGAATTAACCTTGTTTTAGTGATTCAAGGAAATATGTAAAAAAGTGGGTTTTTGTTGCTCAGGAAAAACTTAGGACACCATACCCCTTAATAGCTCCCCTTATCCTCTTTGGCTGAAATACCCTCGGTGAGATGCGTCTTGTAGCTTTCTACCAGTGTCTGACATCAGTCTGACGAGGGCTTGCCCCAGTCATCACTTTCAGATATGAGATGTTTGAGGGGTTTCTTGCCTGGACATCCTTTTTCAGGTCGCCCCACAGCATCTCAGTAAGATTGCTATTTTAATGTACTTCCTTTGATTCCCTTAAAAGTACCTTGGTATGACTTGAATGGTGCAATACAAATAAAATTGGCTTGCCTTTTGGTTTGTAATACCATTTCAAAACCAAATTACCATTAAAATCGTTAAAACCAATACCCATATCAACACACAATAAATTAATGTCTAAATTAATGTTTGCTGTCATTTTGCAGCTTACCGCTTTATTGTGTCCGTCGTTTCCATAGACCATAGACACTTAATGTGACCCTTCGGGAATTTCCCCACTGATGTGGGAACATTTCCATGAAAGATAAATTTAACCAGGCGCTACGAAGAGGTTCTGATGCTGGGGGATGGTGTAATGAATTCTGTGGGTTAATACACCCAACAACCGGACCGAACTGAGCCTGTTTCAACATAGGCATACTTGAGCTTGGACTACAAAGTCGCAGTGAGAAATAAATATGGCGTATACGGGAACTTGATCAGCTGGAAGTTATTGACCTTATTTAGCTGTTCTGCAGCAAATACTGTGACGTAACAGGTGGAAAAACGGAAAAGATGATGGAGAAAACTGAATGGACTGAAACATATGACCCAAAGAATATAAAGATATCTCCGCAACACCAGGAGAGAGTAAATTCAACTTTTCTGCACTCCTACAGACTCCATGTACACAACAAAATATATCTAAAGGCTAAAAATGGATTTTGCATGATACGTCCCCTTTAAGTTTTTGTATTCACTGTATGCAGAACAAAACAACATGAGTAATCTGGAAGGTAAGATAATATTAAACTGGATTTTTGCAAATATTCAGGATAGTCTGAGCTTTCTATTTATCTTATTTCCAACTTTTTAGATTGTATTGACTACCAGCATTGCAGCCAAGGGTTGACTCTTGTTCTGCAGGAATGCCAAAACAACATGAGGCTTTTTGTCTGAACTCTCTTTGTTCATAACTGAGACCAAATTTCTGCAAACATTTACTTTGTGCTTAGTGCATTGTGTATTTGGTCTGCACACAAATCCCTCTGTGACATCACTCTGGGATAATTGCCTATTTACTAATGGGCAATTATCAAATTGGTCAGTGTATAATATATTTCTTCTAGTATTAATGATAATAGTGATTGTTTTATAAATACATTTTTGTTGCTGGCTTCACGATTAATGAATCAACTTCAGCCTCAAATAACAAGTTTTGCATTTTTAACACATTTTATCAAAGTGATATTATTAATAACCGTTATGAATTTGCACACAATAATCATAGTATACTACATTTCTGTACTGTTTGCCTAACTAAGATCGTGTTTTCTTTATACTTTGAAAGCATTTCATGATAATGAAAAAAATGCAGTAAAATTAGTTACTAATGTTTTTAATAATAAATGTCAAAAAACAAGAAGCTAACATGCAGCAGTCGTCGTCTGAAAACTTTATAGTGTGTACTACCACAATCAGTGTCAAAAGTCTGATCCGTTGGAAAAAACTACAGAAAATGTCTTCTCATGTGTGGAATGCAGACACGTTATTGTGTAGAAATGGGTACACAAATAAGCCTCTACACAGACTGCGTGTGTTGTGTCACTGCTGTGTGTTTGTGTGTGTGACATTTGTACATTTGTACTTGTTAGAAATAAGAACATGCTTGGCTGAATCGATTCTGAGCCTTTTCATCTTGATCTGGTTTCTGCTTTAAATAAATTCACCGGGCTCCTTTACCTTATCTGTCAGCAATAATTACCAAGTTCTGTTTAAGACAAACCTAGGCCAAGCTGGTTCACCGTGTTGTTTCAGAAGAGGGCCTCTGTTTATAAGGTGATTAAAGTGCTTATACTTCACCCCAGGCAACTGAGGTCAGACTAGTTTATGTCTAGATTTCAAGGGGCCCGTGTAAAGTGATACGTGTCACTGGCAAAATGAAATAACCTTTGGGGTGAAAAAAGGCACAGGTGGCAAAACAAACAGCTTTTCTGTGATGTTCTGAACACTGAACAAGTGCAGTGCTCTTTGTCTGAAAGTAAATGTCAGTCACAACATGCCATTCCTAAGCGTGTGGATTTGTGACCTTGCAAACATGGCTCATTGATATTCTTGTAGAAAAGTGTCATGAAGACATTTGGGAAATCTTTCCCTCTTGTTCTTTAACTCATGAATATGAATGAAATCCACATGTGTTTTGAGTTTGTTTGCTGATTAGCATGAAGCTGATGAACAAACAGGATTTTATTTTTAGCTATTGTTAGAAAAGGTTCAGTCTCTGGGTAATATAGCTTAGTTAGATTTTTTTTTTTTTTTGCTTTGTGGTTGCTGTTCTGACATGAAGATTTTTTCATCTTTAATAACTCAAATGTGATGTGTAACTCCCAGTGCATTGCAAAAATAATTAATACTGGCAACAAACTTCTTTCTTTTTATGGGATCTTTTGCCAAATCAAAAGAAGTGCATGATAATAAAGTGGAACAAAAATGATACATGATTTTAAATATTTAAAAAAAATAAAAAGAATCTGAAAAGTGCAACAAGCATTTTCATTCAGCTCTCAGTCAGTGCTTTGTAGGAACACCTTTCACTGCAGTTACAGCTGTCTTTACAGAAGTCTCTCCTGGTTTTGCACATACACAGACTGAAGTCTCTTCCCCTTTGTTCTTTGTAAGAAAGTTTACGCTCAGTCATATTGGATCAGTTAAAATCACTTGCCTTAGATTTTTAGTAAAAATCAAGGCTGGACTTTGACTAGGCCATTCTAACACAATAATACACTGATCTAACCCATTCCGCTTTAGCTCTGGCTGTATGGTTAGTCATTGTCCTTCTGGAATGTGAACCTGTGCTTTATTTGAAACTCTTAAGAAGGTTAGGGTTTTATAGTATTGCAATTAAGTTAGCTCCATCTGGCTTCCCATCAACTCTGATCACCTCCCCAGTCTGAGAAAAAAGCATCCCCACAACATGCTGCTGCCATCAGCATGTTTTGCTGTGGGTTGGTGGGTTTAAGGTATTGTACTGTGTTTGACTTCCACCCCACATGGTGTTTTGTATGTGTTTGTATGTTTTGTACCATCTTTATCTTGTCCAATTAAGGCCAAACACATTTTTTTGCAGAAATATCAAAACCATTAATGCAGACATCATGGCAGCAGACCTCCAGCGTTTTTCAACCAACTTTTCATCAGCTGATGAACCAGTTGACACCTGGTTATTAAAACACCCAGGTGAGCAAACCTCCTTGATGCTCAAGCACCTGTAAAAACCAAAACAGTTACCTTCAGCTGTTCAGCACCCTGGTTTACAAATGCAATACGGAAAATGAAGGCAGCTTGAGCGCTGCTTTAAAGCCTTTGGTCTCACTGTCCACAAACAAATCTACCAAGAACACCAGAAGGACTTTGTCAGAAGAAGGAAACCCTTCACCTGCTCCCTGGACCATTTTCAAACCGATTCAGTGAAAACACACACATCTGCCCTTGAACCCCCCCCCCACCCCACCACCCCCCCCCCCATCATTTGGGTTGTAAACCCCCTGTAATCAAACAGACATATGTCAAATCTCCCATTCTTATCTAAAACACTGGAGAAGGTCTCCAGCAAAACAATCGGTGTGAAAAATTCCCCCTGCTCTGCTTACAGCACCGAAACAGCTCTGCTAAGAGTCACAAATGATCTCCTCATGGCTCTCTCTCCCTACCAGATGAAGAAAAACTATTACTACTATCTTTGTCTGCTACAGACTGGACAAATGCTCTGCTCCTTGGGATCTTTGGCAAGAGTCTTCAGAGGCTCCAATATGTCCAAAACTCTATAGCTAGAATCGTAATGAGTGTGTGAAAATATGAACACATTGCATAAATTCTTCACTCATTTCACTGGCTTCCCATTTCCAACAGGATTAAATAGAAACTTCTCACTCATTAAAGCATGTATAGAAACGCCCCTCCTTACCTCAAAGAACTACTCACCCAACAAACCCCAACACGCTACCTCCAATCCACTCACTCAAACCAGTTTGATACCCAGAACCAGACTGAGTTCCAGTTTTCTTGCTGCTGCAGCTTATCCCTGTCTGACACTTTGAAGGCACCACAATTCACAGACAACTTTAAAACAGGACTAAAATGATTTCTTTTTAGTAAAGCATTTAAATCTTTTATAGTTGGTTTAATTATTGTGTTTAAAATCCTGTAAGTACTTTGAGATTTTGATTATGTTAGGCGTGGGACATATGAAAAGCGTGTTATTATTATTATTATCACTATTATTACTAAAAGTTTAATTTTGGTCTGATCTGACTCGTACATTTTTCCACGTTTTTGCTGTGTCCCCTGCATGGCATGTGGCAAACACCAAACAGAACTTCTTATGTCCGATCTTTCAAGAATTCGGCAATCTTTCACTCCTGCCAAGGCCAGATTTTTGGGATGGACAACTAGCATTTTTTTTCTGTTGACACATTCTCCCACCTGAGCTGTTGATCTTGGCAGCTTCTGAAGTTACTTCTTGTACTTCTCCGAGTAATGCTATTTATGCCGGGCCTGTCGATTTAAGTGAAGGGCTTCGTCTAAGTTATTTTGCAGTGGTGCCATGCTCTTTTTGGATGATGGGTTGAACATCTGTGAGATGTTCAAAGTATGGGTTATAGTATGGGTAATGTTTTCTACAATAACCCTGGTTTTTACTTCTCCACGACTTTATCCCTAACCTGCTTGCTTTAGTCCTTGGCCTTCATGATTATGTTTGTTTAATAATGTTCTCTAACAAACCTCTGAAGCCTTTAGAGAACAGCTAGGTCTATACTGAGATGGAATTACACACTGGTAGACTCTCTTTACTAACTGATGACCTTTAAAGCTCTGGATGTTTTTGGTTAGACTGGATTTTATCTTAGACCGAAAGAATAAAAGGGGCTGAGTACAAGCTTTAGATTCATGCACTACTTGACAAGCTGCTTGTCTTTTTGGTCTTTTGGTATATAAATTATGTTTTCCCACATAGAGAAGTGTTTAAAAGGTGCTTGGTGCATTGACCTTCACACCAGTTTTAATCATGCTGTTTTAACTTTAGGTACAGGTCATATAACTACTGGCTCTTTTCTCTCGAATATACATCTATGCATGTGTTAATGTACAGAAGGTTAGCCAAAGGGTAATAGAGGAAATCAGCAATTTAAACTGAAATCAATTCTTGCCAATGAAAAGATCCAGCCTAATTAAATTAAAAGATAATACTTTTATTGCATTTAAAATGTTTTGAATCTGCAAAGTAATCAAACCAATTTAAAGTTGTTTATGTAGTGATGTATTAAGAAACAGCACAATAAGATACGACCATCACAAAAATAGTGTTTCCCTGAGTAATAATTTGAGGGAAACGGTCCAAGAAAAATTCACTTTCACACAGATCTGGATTCAGTTTCCCTGAGATGCTTTTGTCTATTTCGTGATCTTTTGGAAGCAGATATAGATGTTTGTTTTATCTTGATATTAAAGCTAACCCTGTTTGTTTTTGCTAAGTTGATTATTTGCTATAAGTGCATTCAGTCCTCAGGGGGATGTTATTGACCTAGAAACAGTGGGACACACATCCAAAGTCAACTCTAACTTCTTAGGGTCCACACATATAACACTAGCTTACCGCCATATCCTGTCAAATAACAAGATTATATCAGAACATGAAAAGCTCATGAAACACCAGGGGTGTTAAAAGGAAATGGAAAAGCTGTTGAAAGTTTTGGCAACAGTGATGCCATTGGGCATCGGAGCGCTCAGCTCTGTGACCCCCAAACTTTGGCTACAGCAGATTCTAAAAACATTGGAGCTTCAGAAAAGCACTGTCCCTGAAACAACTAAGGTACTGTATAGAAAGTAAATCCCTGGCCTCTGGTAAATGACCTTGATTGAAAACCCATGTTGTAAGCAACAGGATAGCATGTTCACTTTATGTTTTGTTCACACTGATTGTAAAGCTTGCTATGTATTTTGAATATGAAATACATAATATTCACTTAATAAATAATATGAAAATAAAATATATATTGTGGTTATAACATCAGGATGTCAAAACCACAATCACTTTTATCAACCACATGATGGAAAAAGTATTCATGAAGATTTGTTTTACCCATTGTTATTTCATAGGCAAAAAAAACTAATGTGTAATTTGAATTTATTGTCATGTAAACAAGAATCTGTACACTAGGACAACAGGATACTTTAAAGATTGTAAATCACGCATAAGAAAAATCGCAATAATCTGTCTTGAATTGTGAATCGCAGAAACTGCCCAACTTACAATTTCAGTACTAAAGCAACGTTTTTCATGACCCTTATTTTGTGTTACTGAAGTATTTACACCAATTAAAGCATTCAAATTCTCAATAAAGAAAACATTGGTGGGAAAAAAATCTTTATGCAAACTCAGTTATTAACCGTTTGTGGATTGTTAATGGTTCCTTTTATTTAGCCACAACCGTTTGAGCATGAAGCCTCTCTTAATACTGCTTTAAACACTGAGGAAAGGCCTTATTGCTTCTCTTGAGGTACTTAATGTTCTTTCTGGTCAGTAAATAGTACTGTACTTACTTGGCATATTGAGCATCCGTCAAGATATTTGTGAAACACTAAGCTGCAAACAATCTTCCTTATGGGATTACAATACTCCCACTACACTATTTGTAGCTGCTATTCGTAGCCACATTGTCACAAAAAAATAATGGTTCACCTTAACTTTATTATGCATTTAATACTGCAACACGCACAATTTGATCACCATAGCTTATTCCCCAGTTATTTTGGAGATCTTTAAAAAGTCTGTCGCATGAGTATTTGCACTGTTACAGAATTGATGCAACTGTAACTCAAATTTCACAACAATGACCCAACAATACTGTTTCTGAAACTCACGTTACACTCCACTGTCTGCACTGATGAGGATTCAGTCACTTCAGTGAGCCGGATTCCTAAAAGTTAAGTGAAACTGATGGCTTAACCTATTTTCTGATTTTTTTCAGCTAATAATTATCTGACGAATTAGAGCCACTTATAGTGGATTGAAATGTAATTCCTAAGCGATCAGTGGATCCTTAAACATGGAAAAAAGGCAAACAAAAAACAGACTTTCGAAGCTGTGCATCCCAGTACAACTGGCATAAAACTAACAGTACCTTAGAAAATGAACATCATACCTATGGTCTAACATGGTGGGGGTAATGTGATGCGCTTGGGCTGCATTGCTGCTTCAGAAGCTGGAGAAATTGCTATGATTGATGAAACCATGGTCTCTGAAGAAAATCATGTAGAGAAGAATGCCCAGTCTTCACTTTGTCAATGGTCTGGTTTGGATACGGTTTTTTTCTTAATAAAAAAAAAATCATAGTTTAAAAACAGGGTTTTGTATTTACTTAGATTAGTGAAATTAGTTTGATGATCTGAAACAATTAAGGCTGACAAAAAAGCAAAAGCAGAACTCTTTTCAATTGTATGGTATCTATAAATGCAAAGCTAAGCCTTGGAACAACTGTTAAATGGATGCACTCTTCAGCACTTACTGTATGAGCAGTATTTATACCGTGACATGCTCCATATGGCCACATTTCCTGAATAGTGATCTATAAAAAAGGATTAACTGCTGTTCCACATTCTCAAGCCAAGGGTTTGAAGCTCGTAGCCAAGAACTTCTGTGTATTTTTGTTCTCAGACTGCTGTTCCCAAGAGTACTGCTCTTATACCTACCCGCAATAAGATGCTTTACAAGGATGCAGTACAGCACCACTTTCACATGCTTTTTGGTAGTAGCGACACTGTAAGAAGAAAGTAAACTTAAACTAATTTTATTTAAAATGTATTTATAATGCTGCAAGGCAGGCTGTGCAAAGAAGAATTAGAGCTGACATGAATGAACACACGTTAACCACTAGAACAGAAATCCAAAAACAAACACCTGAAACCCTGATACTTTTTACACTGAGGTAAACAACAAATGTGTGATAAATGTGTGTGATCAGCAGAGAGTAAAACTACCTCACAGACAATGTAAATACAATTACAAAGTACGGTTGAAACACCTGTACAGAACCATAGCAACAGGATAAAAAAAAACTAACTTTAAGACATAATTAAATCAAAGAACACTTAGAAGGTAATGCACCAGTGTAGTGAAGTGGAAATGTCGTATGTTTGTACAGTAGAAGTATACAGTAAAAACAAAAGAAGCATTCGAATGTTTATTTGCTTGTTCCAGAAAAAAGTAAAACTTTCAAACAAAGTCAAATTGCTAAAATGAAAGAGTGCCTAATAAAGGTGTAGTATGTTTAGCTATGAAGCATTTCCAGATTGTGTCATGTTACATCCAGAAGCTTTAATGTATTTTGGGGGGATTTTTCTCTATAGAGCAACACAAAGTAGCACATAGGCTATTTGTGAAGCAAAGGGAAATAAATATATTGTTTTTAAAGGTTTGTTTACAGATAAAAATATAAAAAGACTGGTGAAAATATGCATGCCTTCCACTTTACTCCAACACCCCTAAACAAAATTTGAGTGCAACCAACTGCATTCCAAAGACACCTAAATTATTAGTAAACAAATAGCATCATTAAGACCAAGTTTGAGACAAAATTCTGGAGAACACTAGAGCAGGGTTATATTATATTATAAGAAAATATCTCAACCTTTGAGCTCATGGAGCACTGTTTAGTCCATCATATGAAAATGGTAAGAGTGTGACACAACAGCAAATCACCCTGAGCACACATTCCCATGGTAAAACATGGAGGTTTTAGTATCCTTCTGTGGGGATACTGCAATTTAGTAAGAGTTGATGGAACATCATCTATATTTTTGCTAACACTACATAATTTCTTTCTACTTTGTGTTGGCCTTACACATTAACCCCCAATCCCACCCCACCCAAACTCCAGGCCTCGAGGGCTGGTAACCTGCAACTTTTAGATGTTCCTCTGCTTCAACACACCTGAATCAAATAATTAGGTCATTAGCAGGACTCTGGAAAACTAGACTGCATACTGAGGAGGAAATGCAGCCACTTGTTTGAGGTGTGTTGAACCAGGGACGCATCTAAAAGTTGCAGGACACTGGCCCTCGAGGACTGGAGTTTGACACCCCTGCAATAGATAATAGGTAGGTCAGTTTGTTTAAACAAAGGGAGTTTAATCCAATGAAGATAGCTGCATTGCTGAATATAACAGTGCAAATATAACAGATATGGTACAAATAACTGATAGAAAAAAGCCTAAAGCCAGGGCACCCAGCCCTGACAATGCACCAAGTAATCCTCCTTTGGGCCTCTCCTGGAAACATTTTGGCTAATGGAGGAAGAATAACTATTGCAACTCAAGACAAAAACATCCAAAAAAAGAAAAGTATATACTATGCAAGAAACCTTACAAACTGGGTTTTTATCCCGCAAAAACACATGTGCAAACTTGAAAGAGGTGCCTATCCTAGTTAATTATTCTGAATGGATAACATCCTTTATCAAAGAGCAGAAAAATATTGTGAATCCGGGCTAGAAAAAGAGCCCCCTGACCCACATGTCTGAAAGCGGCTCACTCTAACTATAAATCTGTATATGTTTGATCTTGTTTTTAAACTTTGTTTTAACCACCCAGAATATAATTAATGTGAATAGCTCTATACATATAAGGAATAATATTAATTCTGTTGTATAAAAACAAGACTTTTCAATGAGAAAGTACATCAGAACACATTAATTATTCATTGTAATTGCGAAATTGCTCAACAAAATTGTACATAATTACTTACCTGGAAATGTCAAAGCATCAGTTGACAAATGTTCGCATCTCCTAATTTGTCATGATTGATGACAGTTCTATTTAGAAAGTTGGTTTTATTCCAGCTAAAAATGTATTCAGTGGCAACCACTCTGCCAAACTAAACAAGATGTCATTCTTGTTTTCACAGTATGGTATGTGTAATTTCTGTAAAATGTTGAAAAAAAGCCCTGTTCTTAACTCTTCTGTAGAGTGTGCCCAGCAAACTATTCGAACTGAAGTGTCATGTCACTCAGATTGTCAAATAAGGAGATCTGAAACACACAACTGATAAAAAAAACAGGGAAAAACAAGTCGGAAAAAACTTTAAATTCCTATTTTCTTACATAATTTTTTTTCTGTCCGCTTTTGTGCAAGCATTTATAACATTTATAAGCACTCCAGTAAAGCAGAAGCTTAAATTGAAAGGGTCTGGAGTTATTTCAGCAGGGGGGGAAATCTGAACCCCATTCTACATTATTTAAAGCAGGATTGTTGTCTAGAAGCAAGGTCTCTGCTATTTATCTGCAGTTTTGGTCTAAAATTACAGAGTTAATGGAAGATTAATTAAGTTAAACGTGCAAATGACCAAAGTATAGTGTGAAAACAAGAAAGATCATTTAATTTCTGCTTTAATCGCTTAGATTAACAAATTACAGAATAGATTAGGATTTTAATTTCAATTTGAAATTTCAGGAAAAGTCCTAACTTTGCATGGAAAGTTTTTCTTTTATTCTTTTTATAACACACAAACAAGCCAACTGACACTTTGACTAAACCAGCAGGCTCTGGTTTGTTGGCACGTCTCTTTGCTGTCTTGTCATATTTCCCTTTGTAAAGATTCCAAGCAAAGACTGTTATTGTTAAGATCAATTTGATATTTTACAGGAGGAAATGTTGCAAGGGCTTCAAGTTTGTGATGGGCCAGTGCATTCCTGAAGGTAGGAGAAACAGTCTGAATGTCACCTCTAAGGATTCTGCCAAAAATCTCTTAGGTTCTTTAGTTTCCTACTATCTGATTATTTTCAATGTCTCTTGTTGCCTGCTTTAAAGTTGTGAGAAGCTGCATTTTGTCATACTTTGATCCTTTTTACCAGACTACGATGTGTGCGCTGGCGCCCCCTGTGAGCAGCAGTGTACTGACCATTTCGGTCGCGTAGTGTGCACTTGTTACTCAGGTTACCGCTATGATCGTGAACGCCACAGAAACCGAGAGAAGCCCTACTGTCTGGGTAAGACCCAATAATACATATCAATGTATTTCATGTATTGAAAGGAGCTCAGACCAGTTTATTGTAATTTCTTAGTAAAGCCAACAGTTACAAGAAAACAAGTCAGCTTTTCATTGGGATCATTGAACAGATTAAGGTTAAAAAAAATCTTAAATAGATAAAACAGGAATATTTTAAAGCAGAAAGAACATAAAATAACAGCAGCACCACAAAGCACATAATTTTCAACACAGTCAAGTATTTCAACAGCTTGAGCTAGAAAGCTGAGCAACAGTCTTGTGCTCCTGCATTCAGTGTCAAAAAAGTTCATGAGGAGGGTGTCACATAACTCTGACTGATACCGAGTGCTCAGCTTGACGAAACTCCAATACGAACTTACTGTTGTCTCTCAGTCAAGTTCAGAATCCAGTAACTGTTGGCAGTGTGCAGGTCAAGAAGGAGAAGCTTCTCTATTAGAGAATAGAGAATGATGGTAATAAATGCTGAGCTAACATCAGTGTGCAGGATTCTGTAATAGGTGTCATTATTGTCCAGATGAGTGAACGTTTTGTCCACTGTGGTAGATAATGCATACTCATTGTGGTAGTCATTAAGGCATGATGAAACATTTTCTTTTGCTGCTGGTGTGCTTGTAGAGGCCTTCAAGCATCTAGAGACAGCAGCTTTACTGATGATAAATTGACAAATATAACATCTTCCTGTTCATGAGGACAAGCTTAAAGCACGCTTCATGGATTGTGATCAGGCTCATGCTGTTTTTTCTATCACATCCAACTCTTTCACATTGTGATCGAACAGACTTTTCCAAAAATAATGTCTAAATGTCTATGATGCACCATAACAAGATAATGGGTTGTCTAATGTTAAACATACAATTTTTTGCATTGAAAAATCGATAAATTAGGAAACATCTCTACTATTTCAAATCCTTTGAAATTCCCTTGGATTTTTGAATATGACTTAAAACTCAAAGATTCCTACTTTAATCAAATGCTAATTAATTGCTTTTTATGTTGCTAAATGTAGGCATGTTAAGTGGATGCATTTTAAACAACATTTTCTTTTCATTTGCTGGCTAAATCCCTTCTTTCACTTAAACACACAGACATTGATGAATGTGTCGACAGAAACATGAGCGCCTGCTCTCAGATCTGCATCAACACTGCAGGGAGCTTTAGGTGTGAGTGTGAGAAAGGCTATTTCCTGGATGATGACGGGAAGACTTGCACCAAAGGGGAGAGAGGTGAGGGCACACATCTTCTCATTATTCACATCAAACAGCAATGTGGAGATGACTATGCAGTGTTTTTGGTGTGTAATAGAGAAAGAGATGGGAGGGGGCACTACAAACATAGACACCTGGTAGTCATTAGACATCACTGCCTCTTGTGCACGTCAAAACAGTCCAGCTACCCAAACACACTGCTGGCTTTCTGACTCCTGGTCTTCTCATTTTGTTGGATGCATGTAAAGAAAACACAAAACGTCAAGGCGATAAAAACATCTTTTCTGCCCAAGATTTACTTGTCAATGAAGCAGCGAGGGGCTATAGATTTGCTACTTCCTCCCATGAGAGCGTCTTCTGTTACCTGCTATAACATTTCAGTGCAGGCTGAAAAGTGGCAAAGTGTGGTGCACATGATTATGATCATGATTTGTGTCCTGGTGCTTTGTAATATAGGCGTGAAACATGGCATTCAGACATTAGCACCCGCCCATTGTCAACAAAAAAAGTAAAATATAAATAAATGCCAACATTAGTATCTGTACATATTAGAGCATCACCATTGAAAATTTGGTGGATACCATATCTCCTAATCAGGCTACATTTTCATTAAATGTTTTCCAGTTTTTTTTGTCATATCTTATGTAACTCAAGCATTTTCCACATTTCCCAGCAGTTCATCTCTTTGAGAAGTGTGATAATTTAATGAACGCTGGAACTTGCTCAGCCACATGTGAAGATTTCCTCCAGATCAAGATGTCAGTACTTCAGCTTAAGCAGAAGGTATGGGACCACAGATAAGAAACATTTGTCTGATAAAAGTAAAATTTTAAGTGTATTGTATCTCATCCACTACAACCCAACACTTTACCACGTTACCAAAAGGCCCAGCCAAAAATATCTGTTAAGAATTTGGATTTTGCTACATGTATGAAAGTATTTATTTTCTATATCACTTCCCATTGCCAAAGCTATTTGCCCAAGGAGCATACCCCAAACAGTATTGCAGAAATGGCTGCAGGTACATATTAACAACTCTCAGGAGTCACATTAACACAGTTTCTAACCTAATAAAAAGAAAACACTTTAAAAGAAATCCCTGGTGTTTAGCAACCTGATGCATCTCTCTTACACACGAGTTGGGTGGAAACTGATGTGAAAGTCAGCTGTGGAGTTAACGTGTGTATCTGTGTTACTGCAGACGTCTGAACCTTTCTGAGCACGTGTCTGTCAGTAGCAGCGCTCAACACTCGGCACTGTAACATATGATGTATTGCTTCCAGCTGTGTGGTCTTTCCATGCAACGTATATATAGTTCAGCATACATTAAGAAAACATCATGAAAAATGTTGTTTTTGGTGATTACTATGTAATTTTACAGCAAAAGCTGAAGGGTATTATTATGGTAATGATCAGAGGAAAGTTAGAACATGCATGTTAGAAGATTAGTTTGTTCACATGCATGTTTCAAAGGCTGCTGGTTTCAACAAGTGCCTCTACACTAATCTTCCATCTTCTAGGATCTTGATTTCCAAATAAAATCCAAAATTAACTTTTGTCTGAGAACATAACTTTTGACCACTGGGCAAAAGTCCAAGTTTTTTTTCTGCTTGGTGCATATAAGACGGTTCTGACATTGTCACTGATACAGGAGTAGTTGAACACAGAGATTGTTGTAGCCCATGTTCTGGATACATCTGTGTGTAGTGGCTCATGAGTGACCTTTACTTCACAGTCCTCTCAAGGTGGTCATCTCTGTTGTTTTGCACCTTTTTTCTTACAGAGCTTTTTCCTTTTACTGGGCTTCCCATTAATATGCTTAGATACAGCACTATGTGAACAGCCAGCTTCTTTAGCACTGACCTCTTGTGGCATACTCTCCTTGTGGAGGGGGTCAATGACTGTCTGCTGGAAAACTGTCAAGTTAATGTGTAGACCATAACATACATTTTTTTTTGTTAGCTGGAACCTATAATAATCAAAATAAACTTTAACAATTTATTTAGATTCACCAGTAATTACCAATGCACATTAGTACCTTAATTTCTAGAGGTCAGGTCAAGGTTAAGGCTGAGGTTTGGTATAAGGTTAGATTAAACAATCGTTCTACTAAAAGGGGTATGCAATAAACTGAGGTGAAATGTAAAGCATATCCCTGTAAGGATATCTCTATAAGTTTCTGTTTGTATTTGAGTCTGTACACACAGTATACTGCAAAATCTTGCAGGAGCGCTGAGCCCCAGATTAAGCTCTTGCAGAATATCAAGATGTTTTACATGTTTCCCAACTGGGACTGCCAAATCTACAAGATGTTACACAGATCAAAGATAACTTTTTCCAAGGATGCCTCTTACAATACAGAGCAGAAGTTGTCCTGGTCATGCTGCATAATGCAAACAGGTTGCCTTGCCCCCATCTGTTTTGGTCATGGCTTGTTATGTGGTGCAGCTACAAGATCGGCTTTCATCTTTTGGTAGGGTATATAATTCTAGCATAATTTTACATGATGTTAGTTTTCCAGTGTCTAATTTTCCTGTAACATTTGAGGGTAGAAGCCTTTAATGGATCATTTACTGTAAACCATTTAGGGACCAAATGAAATGACTGCACTTTTAGATTTTTTCATGCTTGATATGAGATTGATTAGAAAAATTAAAACACTCCATCCAGTTATTTATAGGTCATATATTACCTTATCAGTTCTTACAGCCATTTTTTTGTTATTGTTCTATGTCCACCTCTTTTCTAAGATGGCGTTGCTGTCAAATAGTGCTGATGTCCCTGTGCAGATGACCAGTGAGAAAATCCTGACATCGCCTATATTTTTACCAGGACCTCCAGGTTCCCCAGGGCCTCCAGGTGAGAATGAATTTGTTCCCAAATGCCCAAATATGTCCTGCATGTGGAAAGTAACCTGCATGCAGAAAAATCAAACATCAGTCATTTAGATCCATGTAAGGATGTCAGATATCTTAAGGTGAATGTGCAGATAAGAATATAAATGCTTATGTGAAACAGACCACTTGTTAACCCATTTACTTAGACCACATTAACAGAGTGAATCTGCAGGATGTGTAAAGCCGTGTTGAATTGGAGTTGAATTGAAGTTTTTGTTGTGGAAACAAAAATCCATCATAAAATATTTCAAAACAGTTTAATTTTAATGGTATGCACATCCTGCACAGTTCAACTAGAAGATAAACAAATCTGTTACATTTGAGAAAAATGTTAAAATAGAAAAAATGCAAAGATCTGGTTGTATATGTGTAGACACACATAAATACTCTTTATGGACTTTTTGATCCAGTTACAACATTTAATCCTTTTGGGTATACAATTAACATCAATTCTGACTGTCCTACTAGAGGCTGCAAAGTGGCATGGATGGATGGATGGATGGATGGATGGATGGATGGATGGATGGACGGACGGACGGACGGATTGACATTTGCATCATTTAGCTAATGCTAACACATTCAGAGAAGTTGCAAAGAATAAAAATGATCTTGTAGTACAAAGGTACTACATGTATAGTGTATAAAGTGTATAACAAAACTGCCATAATATTATTTACACTCTATGGCACACTAAAAACAGTCATCAGTAATTACAGGAGAAATTTACATTTCTCCTAAATCTATGGAAAGACTAAGCAGAAGCTGGTCAGTGAGCCTGCCAAAGGCTTACAGCAACACCAAAGATGCTGCAGGAATTTCTGGGTGCTGGTTGCGTTCTGCATGTGAACACTTAAAGGTTGAAGGGGAATTTGTCATGGACTGATGAAAGCAAAAACTAGGTTTTTATTTTTGGCCACACTTCCAAAAGTTATGTTTTAAACAAAAATAACAAAGTACATCCACAAAAGAACATCCTATAGACAGTAAAACATGGTGGTGGCTGCATCATTATCTGGGGTTACTTTTCTTCAGATGTAATTACATTGTTTGTCAAAGTGAATGGAATTATGAACATTGTCTTTGCCAGTCTGTTTTGAAACCTTCAGGTGGTGAAAATGAGGAGAAAAGATATTTTCTGCATATGTCAAAATCAAAGAAAAATTATCAGTTTTGCTTTTACGTATAGGATGATTAACAAAAGTATTTGACAAAAATTTGACAAATTAGAATCTTGGCTTACTGATTGCAAAAATCACACAAAAAAAGCTGATTTTATAACATTTATTTAGCAGATGCTTTTTTCCTAAGACATTTACTAAGAAACACAATTGTGTGCAATGTGAGGTTCAGATACGTAATAAGGGTGCATCACAGTGCATTTTTTGTAAGGAAAAAATGAGTTTCTGAACCTTATGATAGATGTCAAGGCAGGTCTTAAGAACCAAAAATGTCAAATCTACTTTGACTCCAGAGAAAATGTCAACAGGCCAACATGTTGGCTAATATGTCAGTGCCATTCATAAAAGGGATCCAAAACAATTGTCTACATCTGGGGCAGCTGTGGCTCAGGTGGTAGGAGTTCGTCCTGTAAACAGGTTGCTGGTTCGAACGCCCGCTTTGTCTGTCTCAGTCGTTGTGTCCTTGGGCAAGACACTTCACCCTAACCCTAACCCTTCTCTCAGTGCGCCCCAGGGCAGTTGTGGCTACATTGTAGCTCACTGTCTGTGTGTGAATGGGTGGATGAATGATTGTAGTGTAAAGTGCATTGGGGTCTCTGGGGACCAGTGGCCATTTCCCATTTTACACACTGCTTTATTTCTGTCAATATTCTAGGAGATTCAGGACCTGTGGGCCCTCCAGGATTGATTGGGCCCCCTGGTCCACCTGGTCCCAGAGGCTTGATGGGACCAATAGGACCAACACCAGACCTGTACCACATCAAACGTGGCCCTCGAGGACCTGTGGTCAGTTTATAGATGCTTTCTTTTATCTAGCAGGAAACTGTCTTAATTAAACACACTTTTCACAGTTATAGCTCTGCCTCCATCTTTGTTATATGACATTTCATGAGGTTCTTTTTGTCAGGCATGTTAGTACATCTTTGAAACTCCAACACAGCCTTTGAAAACTACTTGGTGTTAGAGTCCAGCAGCAGAATCTCTGTCTGAAAATTCTGCTAGACCAACCAGAACTTAATGTTCATCGAAAGGTTTTTCCTGCAAACAAGAGTTACTTCATAAAAGCAGTTCTGCGTTTTTTTTGTTCATGCTTTGGGCAGTTCCTAATAGCTTCTGTCAAAGCTCAGATAATGCAAAATAAATACTAAACTTGCTTGTGGTTAAAGAAAACATACAAATGTGATTTTATTACTAATCATTGGAATAAGACATTAGTGCAATTAACAGACGTTTGGTAGGGACAATATAATGAGTTGTCTATGCTACTTTTTGGGTGATTTTGTATCCTGGTCACTAAAATATAACTATAACAGGTTTGGATGTTAAAGGCAGTGAAATTCCATCCAACTAGCCCAATATAGTACTTTCATGCAGTGTTATTGCATTGAATTGGGAATGCAGTAATATTATAACATTATCATGTAAAAGACCAGTTCTGAGAGGTTTCTGTTGGTTTGCCTGCACAGCTCTGCAGTGAGTTACAAGACATGCTTAATAGTTGCCTCAAAAAAGGATGGAAATTAATTTCCACTTTGGTCTGTAAAACAGATTCTGTTGGCGTGTGGGTTTTACGAACCAAGCGAATTGAAATAATTTAGTAATCCTGCATTGTGAGACAGGCAAAGGGAGAGAAAGAATTTGCACCCTCTTTCTTTGACCCTCATTTCTGCTAGGTCAGAAAGGATGACACATGGTAATAACAACAGAGCGGACCGAATCCATTTACAGCTTCAGATGTTTTCTTTGGTTTGCACTATTTGCAGCACTCACTCTTGCCTTCTAGTGCGAACTGTTGGTGTTGAGGTGGGGGATATGAATCAAAAATGCAAAGGATATAGCCACCCAGACATGCTTTTGCTTTTCAAAGCTCCTGAGTTTTTTGCCGTCTCATTTTTTATGTTAAATCAGAACATCAACACCTGCAGTTAGTCATATCACAAGCTGCACAGAGCCAAATGAAGTCAGGACCCGTGTTTTTACAGTAGAAAGTAATCTATTGCTTTTTGAGTATGAATGTGTTTGTGTAACAGTTAGATGTGAGTTTCCATCACAGCTCTTCATATTTTCAGCCTGTTTATGCATTTAATCAGTCCACATGTTGGTGAGGTGAAACTCAAAGGGCGTTGCGCTCTTAGGAGGTTTTGGCAATCAGGTCACATGTGTTTGACTGCATGCAAGGTTTTTAGGCATGAAAAATGTCTCTCAGGCTATTCAAGTGACTGGATATTGGCGTTTCTCCCTGTACAATAAGTCTTTGAAGATAATTGTTTCATGAAAGACATCAAAGCAGGCTCTGCCATTGATCTGAAGTCCCTCAGGAAAGTCCTGAGGCCCTTAGTTAATCTCTCTTGGTGGATCATAATGGAGCACAGTTTTTGTGGTTAGCAAGCGTGTCTCGATTTATCCAACTAAAATTATGGTATTTTTTTAAGGCATGGCAATATTACATCTACATTAGTAAGTCTCCCAGAAACCAGGAATGTGTGTCAAATATGCCTATAAGAGTATTTATGTATCTTCTGTTCCTATTTTTTTTTTAAAAGGGCCCCCCAGGAGCACCAGGGAGAGATGGCCTAAAGGTAAGATCTGATGCTATGTAGTCATTAAAATGTTTAGCTTTTCAGCAAAAAGTATGCCATTCTGAACAAAAACAAGGCTGTTCAGTATACTAACCTCTAACGGCAAAGAAAGTTTTGGGACCAGAATCTTTAACATTGGTTTGTTGTATTGTATCTTAAAGTAGGAGAAACCCATCCATATGAAGAAACTGGATAGACTTGCCAAAACCATTCAGCAGACATGCAATTATTCCTAAGTATTAATCCAATCCTCAGAATTGTACAGTGTTATAAGCACAAGACAGTGCCAGTATATTGCAAAATCTCAGCTAAATGTTGCCCAGGCAAAGCTTTAGTCTGAAGATTAAAACTTTACCGCAAGTTGATACAAGTGGATAAAACAAAGCTGCTGTGCCAAACAGAAGCCTGCCTGATGGTGGGTAATCCATAAACCCAGCAACTGCATGGTTTAATTTTTCTGAATGTCTTACTGTGTCCTGGGTGAGCTCTGTATTAATCATGAAACTTTCAGCAAACTCTCTTCAGCATTCTTGGTTAGAAATTACCCAGTTTGCAGCTGTTTTGTGCCTCTTGTGCCAAGCTGGTACCACAGGTGGGGACTTCAGATAACTAAGGTTATTACAGTTATCTGTAGTGTTATGTGATTTTTATACAATATGGATTAGATTGAATATGGAGATATGGTCACAATTTTTCAAGTGGGTAAGATATATGCTTTTTCTGCCTTTCTTTTCTGAAGCCTAAGGTCAAGTATTAAAAACAATGCTTTAGTCTGTTGTCAACTCTTAGAATAACAAGGCACAATTCAGATTTCATCTTTGTCACAATCTATTTTTAGCATTAAAGCTTGTTAGTCCATTCTTTTTGTCTTAGATTTGTGAGATCTAATTGCAGAAAGATGCAGGCCAGCTCAGCAAAAAATGTTTTCATGTCGTTCTAATTTGCTAAGGAACATTTTATCCATGCTTGGGCACTGTGCCACAAAGCAACTTTTTTTTTTAAATAAAACGATGGTGCAGTAATTTATGGTACTTTAGGTCAAGTTCAGATGTGAAGCCTTGTGAATCTGCAGAATGTCAGAATCAATTTGAACTGAAAAGAGGCAGCTCATGTAGTTTAGACAGCCAAATCTTAAATAAAATCTGACCTGAAGTGGCCCGAAAAAGACAGCGGCATGATTTTGGTGGTTTAAAGAAACTTAATGTCAACTCTTAAAACCACTCCATATTAGGGTCTTTGATGTACAAACTACAAGTATAAAACCTTAAGAAATTCACATCTTGTAAAGGCTTTTATATCCTACCATTAATTGCTTACTCTATTAATTGAATGCATGGACTTGGGTGCATCTTTTCTTTATTGTTAGAGTACCTTGGCACACTCTCAGTAAACATGGGATGTTTGTGTGGATAGACCGGAGAATGATGATAATCTGCCTCACTGTGTTACAAATTCAAACCATCTGCCAAAACACTTGCAGCCTCAGTATGACCCTTAACTACCAACAGTGTCTCTGCGCAGTCTGGAGAAGTCTGGAAAAGTCCAGAATTTGTATTTTTATTTTCCAGTTCTGAATAAGAATGTAAACTAAAACTCAAATTGATTGATTAAATGATTATATTTAAATTGATTTTTTTTCTTTAATTTGCCTCATCACACAGTTGCAAAGGACTGCTCCCATGCAGTATTTGGTAGGATTTTATATTTCAGGTCTCATGCATTCACATTCTGCATGCCAAAAATACCGTATATTTAAGTGGCTGAGATACTAAAGCACAAGGAAAACGGTGGGGACATCTTCAGGATGAAAAATGAAGAACAGAGTTTGGAAAATGTGGGTAAACTGGCCCTGATATCAACATCACATTATTAAGCAATACTATCTCAATTACATGTGTTTTCTGATATCATGCAGCCCTGGAATTAAAATTCACAAACTGGGATTTAAAGCCTTGTCCCGCCATATTTAACTGAGCTTCTCCACCACTACACTCCTGCTCGGTCAGGTCTGCTGACCAGCTGCTTCTGGTCATTCCAAGTTCCAAGCGGAGGCTTTGAGGGGATAGGGCCTTCTCTATTGGGGCCCCTAGGTTATTGCCTTTGCACATTCGACAGACCCCTTCACTGTCCATTTTTAAAACCCGTCTAAAAACTTATAACTCATTGACGTTCAACACAACTGAGACTTGATTTTGCTAAACTTTAAATGGTATTTATTTTATCTGTTATATTGTTTGGTTTTTACTATGTTTTGTATTAAGTTTTTAAGTTATTTACATTGTTTAGCTATGTTATTTTATTTGATGTTTTTTTTTTCTTATCTTATTTGTCCCAGATGTTCGGCACTTTGTTTCAGCTGTGGCTGGTGTTAAAGTGCTTTATAGATAAAGTTGATGATGATAATGATGAAATAATCAGCCTTTTAGTGTAGGAGATTTCAGTTGTTATATGACAAGATTAGAGAATATCTAACCTGTTAAGTCCTAAGGGTTTTAGAAGCAATATCTGCCTGAAATTACATACCTGAAATAAATCAAGTATAGCTCCACAGTTACAAGGTCTAAATGCAAAGTTTTGGTACCTGTGTAAAGGTTAGACATAAAAGAATATTTTTCAAGTAGAAGCAGTATTGCAACTGATTTCTTTGGGATCAAACAAAAAAAAATCAAACACATGACAGCTCACGGGTTGTCGGGCTTAACAGGCTAACTTGATACAGAAGCCAAAAAAGCTGTGAAATGGCCTTATACCACACTCAATAATGTGATATTTGGAACCTAAAGATTAGACCCGACTACTTTTCAAGCAGTTTCATGTTTTATCATTGTCTAGAATGTTATAAAAAGAGAAAGAAGTGGGTAGAAATTTCAGTCTGGAAAAGTATGAATTTTGAAATGAAATATGTGTCGAAACCCTGTACCAAACAATTGCAACCACCAGAACAGTCCATACAACTCTGACTAACATATAGTTAAGTGGCTCACTAATAATGCACCTTATTGATGTATTTGACGTGTTTTTTAATTAGTTTTTTTATTACACAGTTTCAGGTTTTTGTTGCAGCTTTTAAACTTGAACATTTTTATATTTGGTCCCATTGCAACCACAAACATCTGTGTATTTTATTTGTATATTACATGATAGACTGACACCAAGTAGTGAATGATCGTGAGATGGATGGAAAATGGTAGACGATTTTTAAACGTTTGCCATGCATTTGTTTCTGGATAAAATCTAAATAAAATCTGCAACCAGATGCCTTCAGAAGTCACCCAATTAGTAAATGGAATTAACTACCATCTACCATCACCCTGTACCCAACATTACTGCAATAAAACATGTGTTGGCAGTTTCCATTCAATGACCCTTCAACCATTCTCTTACAATATTAGTGAGCATCCAACATCTTAAGACACTATACTACTAGATAACAAACTTAACCAAGAACAAAAAAGATTAAAAAAAAAAGCAACACTAAAGTGATGGAATGTTTTCATTGGCTATTTTTAGTCAAATATTTAGGCTTTGCTGCCAGAACTGGAGAGAATGTAAATCATATTTTGGTGCTATTCTCGGTGCTGAACTGATCTTGAGTCTCAGCACTTTAAATAGAGGTATTAAAATAACCTAATGAAAGTAATAGGAGACATTAATTTAGTTTACGGGGTCAAAATTGTTTACCAATCATGTGAAAAAAGGATGTTGTCTAACAAAAATAAAAGCCAAAAACTTTAGGCTGAACAAAAGTTAAAAAAGTATATTTCAACATCAGTAACTTTCACCATGCCACTGTAAAATATTTTACTCGAAGAATCTTCCTCTGGGTATGGTTTCCTGCCAGTGGATTTGGTAGATTGCCCAAAGTTGATGGAATAATTAAAGAGGAGGGACTGGGTTTCCCCAAAACTGGCAATTTAACCCGCCCGAAAAAATAATGGTTGAAACTTGTACAGAACAGTGAAACCCCGCAGGACAATAATTTCCCAAAAAAAACATCCCAAAATGATTGTGTAATGGGATAAAGCAGCCAAAAATTAAAAAATTTTTTAGTATTTTAATTTTTTGACTTTCCCGTTCTGTTTAACCCAAACTTTATAATACGCCCTGAAAAAAATTCAGTGGCACTTTAAAATTTAAAGGGGCCCCCAAAAATAACTAAA
>JAHHUM010002332.1:590186-805003 GCA_036173005.1 Crenichthys baileyi
AGTTTTTTTCTCACAGTCTCGATAATGATCATTTAAAAGAACCCTTGATCGAAAATACCTGGGCTTGATTCAGAACATCCCTAGTTTTAACATATGTGTGTTTTGGTCTTAGTATGATTTTTATAAATAATGTTATAAAACCACACACAACCACCCACAATGGCACTATTTATTAAACAATGAGCCTAGGTGGACACATTTGTGAAAAAATAATACACTCAAAAATCTTAAGATTTTTGTTGAATTAAAAATGTAAAGTAAGTGTACCCTCCTGGCAAATTATGCATAAACAACATTTTCCATAAAATTCAATAAGAGAGAAACAGCTACATTACCCACCATGAGGCAGGCTTCTGTTTGGCACATCTGCTCCATCTACATTTTTAACTTTTAGACAAACGTGTTTATGTTCTAGCCTGGAGGAAGTTTCTTTCGTTTAATACTTGCTGCATTTGTGGGAACTTTCCTGCCCAGAGCATTGTTTTATATTCCAATATTATGACATCCTCTCATGTAATACTCCCACCCCTCTTTTCTTTACTGTAATTCAACTAAACTAAATATTTGTTTTGTTTCCTCAGGGGGAGAGAGGAGCTCCTGGGCCTGCTGGACCACCAGTAAGAATAACACTTTTCATACTGATGACACACTTTTGTAACATGCTTTGTTTAAATAAAACATTTAAGCTAGGTAACTCATTAAATCAAGTGCCAAAGGACACTGAGCAACACAGCTGATAAAAAGCAACAGTTATATAGGATGCGACTCACAGCCCAGGGTGAAACTACATCAGAAGATGGCACAAGCATTGGAAAAAAAAATGTTAGCATCTAACGAGTTTTCGATTGCTTACTTGGATGTTCAATCAATTGGGATTGGGTGCCCCCCCTGTGTGTTATCGTGTTAGCACTGGAAGAAAATGTAACTATACACGGCTGGAGGCTGAAAGCGGTGAAGTTGGTACCTAATTTGTAGATTTCTGTTAGTTGTTAATCTGAAGGGCTATTTCAATCATTTTTAAAGGAATCTGGACTATTTTAGATCATCTTTTGTTCAAAATCTAAAGTATTCATACTTATCAGGCCTGAACTGCATTGATGTGCATTTGAAATATATTCTTTATAAGACAGTGTGAGATTTTATCTATTTATGAAGCACAAAAAAGAGCATTTTGTATTTTATTTATTGCAGGATCACTTTAAATTGGAAAGAGCATGAAAACTGGAATTTAATGACCTATATTGAATTATTCTACAGTGATTGCAAATTTGTGGAAACAAACAAGTAGGTGTTGAGTGCAAAAGGAGAGAGTTGTTCAGTCTGCCAGTGATAAGTAAGCTAAGCATCTCTTAGACAGTAACCAGCTTTAATACATTTGAAGGTGGTAACAAGTTATCATACCTTATCTGTCTTATAAAAATAGATAGAAAGTAAATCAAAAGAAAGTGAATAAAGAGATCACCTTCTAAAATTACTGTTTAAAAGGGATCTTAGATATATTTTAAGACTTATCAAGACCAAAAAGTTTTCTTATTTTGCTTGTTGTTTTGCTCATCTCCAAGGGGCCCCCAGGATCCTTTGATTTCTTGCTTCTGCTGATGGCAGATATACGCAACGACATTGCTGACTTGCAGAGCAAGGTGTACGCTCGGCCAATGCACTCTCCGGAGGAGGACATTCCTTTGGCACCAGACAGCTGGAGAGACACTGCAGACAGTTTGGACGCAGGATCAGGGGAGGACTATAAGGAACCTCCATCTCAAACTGGTCGATGGTCCAAAAGGAACAAGAAGAGAAAACCCGGACGAGAGAGAACAAACTGACCAGACTGATAATGAAGGGTTGTTTTGGATACTGTCAGGTGTAAATATTGAAGTGGTTTGCTTTTGTATTTAATGGATTTTTAAGAACATATTTTATGCTGTTTAATTACAGAGGTTTTATTTTTTTATGACACATAAAATATTGTCTGTCTTTTAGCAAATGTGAGTAGGAAACATTTTGCAAAACAATATCTAAGCATTGACACTCATGCATAATTTCACAAGATGCAGCAAAGCGCCACAGTTGCTGCACTGGAATAAATAAAGTGGCTCTAAAGCCCTCACTTTTCAGTTACTAACGTACAAGTAATTGTAAAGTGGCAGCGCTGCTCAATTACTTACGCTTTGACTGATATTCAACAGTGTTTATGTCCAAATTAAGATTATTTGCAGTCTGAATAATTGTCTTAATATGTAGTGTATATTTAAGTTTTATGTAGATGTCCTGTTCTTTTTATGTCCAAATATGAAAAAAGATCCACCTCTACCAAAAACATACTCTATTTACAAAAGTCTTTACAGTATGTTTGAAAAACTTGGAGCTGAATTAGGGACTATGGCACCTTCCTTTTTTTATTATAAAAACAGCAATACATGTACTTAAAATAGTTAGTGTTTAGTTTTTCTTGTACTAGAACAATGGTGTCAGCTCTTGCAAGTTCATTGCACGTTGTGTGGACAACAGTACATTACAAATGAAAAGATGGTAACCAGAGCAAGCATATAACATCAGGACTACATTCTCTGCTCAGTTAAGAAATGGCACGGATATGGAGAGAAGTAACAAACTGTAAAAATTGTTATTGTCTGAAACGAGGCAGGATATGATTTTAGCTTATTGTAGCTCAGCTGACAACATTTTGGTTTTCTCAACACATGTAAAGCACATTTAAAAAGTTGAAGGGAACTCATTACAAAGGAAAGGCAAAAAATAGATGTTTATATTTTAATTGACTTCTCAGAAAATAATGACAGTATGAGGACTACTTTATGATTAACAGAAAATGTTTTTCTCTGTAAAAACACATTTAGTTTTACATCATTAGTAATGAAACTTGCTTTTGATTTTGTGAGTCACAGATACATGAAACGTAAACCTAAATGTTCATGTTTCAAGGTTGGAGAACCTTTTACATATGCGAAAGTCAGTCTATGTTTAAATATAGTAAAAACATTTACATCGTCTCTATCATCCAGTTATGCCATCTACTTTTAAAGTTTATAAGCTCTTTGCTGGAATTAACTTGCCATTTTGAAGTGAGAGGTAACTTTGGCATTAGACTTAAGGATGGATTTTAAAAGCAATAAGATTTCTTTCTACTTAATAACTTTGTTGTTTCACGCTTTGGTTGATAATACCTCTTCAGCACAGTGAATGGACATGTAGCGACCAATAATGTAACATTTGCCAATACCGTAAGACCTTCAAATATTAAAATAATTTTGTCCATTTAAAATGTAATTAATCCAATAATATAATAATTTGCCCACAAATGTCAATGTTTTTGGCCAATAATATAACATTTTGCCATGTAAAAATGTATCATGTTCACACTGAGCAAACAAATGTAGGTCACATTTCACATTTTCACAAATGTGACATTTCAGGTCACATTTTCCTGAATTATTGAATGCACTTAAGACTAATTAACTGATTAACTAAACTAAATTGAGTGTTGCCTGGTACATATTCTTGATAAATGCATATGATGATTATGACGTCCACTATACAGATTTTTCACCAGCAAACTGCAAAAAATCTTATTTAGAAGCAATGCAATCTTATTTATGCATTATTAGGTTCTGCTGTAGAGATTACTTTTTCAAAGGACTTTAACATATTGTGTTATTGGCAAATAGCTGGTATGTCATTAGCTCAAAAACAATATTACAGTATTCCCAGGTTATTACATAATTGGCTTTTTACATTTAAAACAGCCAAAATTATGACGTCATTGGCTGTTAATACATAATTGGTTGCAATAGGGCATTTTTGTTCTACGGGTGAGAGAGTTTTTAGTTATAATAATAAATTATTTTCAGAATTAGAAATATACCTGTTAGTCTGAAACTCCATATTTTTGTGCCACCCTGTTTCAGTGCAATCTGCAGTCCAAATATTAACTGTCTCTCAGTGGATTTTTGATTTCATTACTGAAAGCTTCACTATAAGCAAAATAAACTATATATAAATTCATATATAATATATATATATATATGTAATATATATGTGTAATTAAATCCCTAATTTAAAGAGGGCTTGTGTTGCATTCCCCTTACAAATCCTATTTTGACTTATAGTCTGGTTGGAAATGAAAAATCATAGCATATAAAATGTGCAGAAAATAACAGGCAGCTCTGATCAAATGATCTTAAAATGGCTTAAAATGCAAACCAATACCAGAAAGAAGTGGAGGAAAACAGAAAACTACTATTCAAATGAATCAAAGAATAGGCAACGCAAAGGCACTGATCAGATCCAGGGTGTTCAAATCAAGCTCATGTTGCCTTATTCTCAAGAAGAAATGTACTTCAAATGGATGTTTAAACAACTATTTCGTGCACACCAAGCAAGCAAGCGGCATCTTGGTTCCAGACCAACAATATTAGTGTGATGGAGAAACCAGCCAAATCCCTCGACCTTATTCCATTAGAAAACTTGTAAGGTGACATCAAAACAGTTTTAGAGGCAAAATCCAGAAATGTAGAGGATTTGAGAAAGGATGTCCAGTCTTCCCAGTATGGAATACCTGTTCACAGTTCCAGAAGTTGGTCAACTCCATGCAATACAGAAGTGAAGCAGTTCTTAGAGACTGTAGTTATACAACTAAATATCAGTTCAGTGATTCAAGGAAAAGCTAGATCTTTAATCATTTTCCAGTTTATACAGGGCATGTTTGAATTTGTAAAGGAAGATTCAAACAATTATATTTTTTTCAAGACCTTAATATTCATTTTCCCTATCTTACTAATTTCTTATAAATTTCATTTAATGTGTTTCCCACTAGAACAGGGTGGACAGTGGTCCCAACGCATCAGAAAAATAACGTTCATCCTTTTTCAGACCACTAGATGGCAGCCTTCACCCACTCTCCATTTCAGACATTTGTGACTCCAGTCCTCTAGATGGAGCATAGAACATGGAGCTGAAGGAACCTACCGAACTTTGTGGTGTAGATCACAAAGAGGCGCAATATACTTATCAAAACCCAATTATGACCAAGTCTTGTGGAAAAGCTAATCCAGAGTAATAAATGACTGTTTTTCTATTTATTTTAGAACTCGAGCTACCAGATGCCAGCAAACAAAAAGCTCACTCAGAAACTGTCTTCTCTCTGTCGGTTTAATTATTATAAGCAAATTGTTCCTGGAAGCAATGAATGATCTACATCACATTTCAAACACAGGTGTTAAGTTGGAGGTGAACTCCACAGCACCCGAGTAAAGTTGCACTGATCAACCCTCTCTTTCATCTTAAAAGCAAATTTAGAAACTTTGAGGTTTTTAGTTGAACTTCAGAGCTTCTGAAATACATATAGACAGACATCTAATAAAAAAGCAACCTCTTCACAGGCCACCTATAATAAACTCTACAGAGTCTTAATATTCAGCTAGTCATGTCCAGTGGATCAAGAAAAACAAGACAATATATGTTTATAAAATCCCTTCTGGAAATAATTAATCACCATCATCCAAAGAGGAGCCTTAAATGAATTCAACTGTTTACTGAAGTGCCCCCTTGTCTCTAATTATATCTCCCTGCTCATCCCCTTCATTATTTAGAACTACCCACAAAAAGATGCAGCACTGAAGAGGTACACACACACACACACTTTCATGGAAAATGTTTCATAACAAATGAATGAGGAAGTTACTGTGCCATAGAAGCCCTAATGAGGTAATTTTATTAGAAGCGGCTCCCCAGAATAGTTGAAAATAGATGAGGGGAAACAAACAGGGTAGAGAAAATTAGTGTTGCCCAATTCATTAATTAATGCGTTAGTGTGGGCAGCAAATTAACTGCCCCAAAAAATCTTTTATTCAGCAAAGATTATGATGGAAAAAAATACATTGTTGCCCTTCAACGTAATTACAAAACAGTGCAAATTCAATTCTAATGAGGTGAAAGGCACCCCCTTAACATACATCCCCTATTCCCCTTCTCTGAAAAGGCCCGCTCTTGTTGAGGCCTAAGTTTAAGGAAGTATTGAGAGCGAAGGAGACAATGCTGAGAGATCGGCCCGGGCCTGAGTGCTTTACACGCTGCAAACAGGTAGAGGGGACTGAATGGCTCTCTTTCTGGGACTCCTGGGGGGCCTGTCTTCCCAGCATAACAACACTTGGCCTCGAGAAAAGGGTCCGCTGAGGAGCCCCGGAGAGTGAATGGACCTGCGCCGCAATGGGTCACCATGAATGGCCACAAGTTCTTCACTGATTAAAAACTATGTTGTGCCGGCCCCCGGGCCACGCACATATGGGCAGATACACACAGAAGCACACACTCTACCTCTCATTGAGTTATCTTTACTCAGGCTTTGTCTCCTCTAATTGGAGCTGATGAGTGACTAATTGGTAGCTTTTTTACAACACCCAGCACTTAAGCAATGGCAAGCCGAGGGAGGCAGCATGAGCGGAGTTAATGAGAGGCTTTGCACAAATAAGAGCTTTAAAATGGGCCTGTCTCTCAGAATGGACGTATAGGAAAGTTGAGGATAGCTTTTGTGTCCCCCACATCTTTCACTTATGTGCAGGTATCTAAAAAGGAGATGGGGCAGTGGAGGGCACCCAGTGGATGCTGAAACGCTGAGCACTTGTGCGCATAAAGGGATCTGTTCTGTATTGTTTGGAGCCCATCGTTTAGTGTGTCTGCTAATAATGAGAAAGGGCAGCTCCTCAAATGAATGTGGCAAAGTCCTCAGGGTACAATAAGTGCCCTCTCTTGCTTGGACCACACTGCACCATGTTGAAGCAATCTAAAACAAAGGTTTCCTCCTTGAGCATTGTTCAGGGTGAGTATGTGGCCTATGTGCACAGGACTGAGCCAACAAATATTACAGCAGCAAACCTCCATATAGCTATAAAAAATAGGGATTTTTACAGATTTCTGGTTGTAATTCAATTTTAACCAGGTATAAAATACAGATTTCACAGTTCACTGCAAAAGTTTTCAAACCCCTTAAATATTTTCACATTTTGTGATGCTGCAGCAACAAACAAAAGTATTTCAGTAGAATTTGAGTAAAACCAGTGTCCTTTGGGAGTCACCTTAGTCAAATAGGATCACCTTGTGTGTCATTTTATCTCAGTATCAATACAGCTTATTTGTGAGCAAACCTCATTTCTAACAAGCCTCAGAGAAGAGACTTTTTAAAGAGAAATAGCAAACAAACTGAATTATAACAACCAAGGAACACAGCAGACAGATGTTTAAACCAGAACTTGATTATAAAACAGTATTACAATCTGTGAATCTCACTGAATGTTCAATACATCATCTCAATATGAAAATAGTATTGTCAAACAAACTCACAGGCCTGGACCCTATTTTTCAAAGAAGCAATAAGAGGCCCATTGTTTCTATGGAGGAGCTGCAGAGATCCACAACTTAGAAAAGAAAACCTGTCAACAGGGCAGCTATGAGCCATGCACTCCATAAGTCTGGCCTTTATGAAAGAGGAACAAGACTGATGAAGGGTTAAAAAAAAACAAGTTCCCTTTTGCAGTTTGCAACAAGCAACAAAGGCCTTAAAAAACATGTGGATGAAGGTGCCCTGATCAGATGAGACCAATATGGATCTTTCTGGCCTACATGCAAAACACCATGAGTTGTGGAAAACTAACACTCCACATCACCCTGAAAACACCATCCTCGAAAAGAAACCTGGTGGTGGCAGCATCATGCTGTGGGGATGGTTTTCTATAGCAGGGTCAGAGAAGTTGGTCAGAGTTGAACCTAAATGTAGGGCAATCCTGGAAGTTAACCTGTTAGATACTGCAAAATATTTGAGACTGGAACAGATGTTCAGCTTCTAGCAGGACAACAACAAAACGTTACAACCAGCGCTATATACAAGGGAATGGTTTGGATAAAAACATATCCATGTGTTAGAATGGCAAAGTAAATCCAGTTGAGAGGCTTGAAAATGCCTGTTCATATACACTTTCCATTCAATCTAACATAGCTTGAGCTATTATAAAAAAAGGGTAAAGATTTTCAGCATTAAAAGCCGGCAGAGACATACCCCAATAATCTTGCAGTTGTGTGCGACACACACTTTTCAATGAAATATAAAAGATTGTGCATGAAAAGAAACAAAATGTTAAAAGGTTGAAGAGGTATGAATGCATATTTGAATGTTACATGTTAGGAAATTTTCACTCACTATACAGTATACTAATTTCATACATGCAACAGGCTTCGTTTAACTAATCCACAGTGTCACCTCAGGAGGTGACGAGCCACTCTCCCTTTCCCCGTGATGTGACATTGGTAATACAAACAGCTTTAGATGTCCTGATCCCCCAAAGAACAAAAAGCCCCATCCAAAGCACAGCAACTATTTGTTTTATTTGCTAAGGCCTGTTTACCACCACTAAATCTCTGGTAAAATTACAAGAAGCACAATAAAACTCTCAGGAAATATGAAGATGTGATGGTCATCAGTCCAAATTGAGGCGTAAATAACAACAAATTTCAGAGTTTTTGAACAAATCAACAGTCTGAATCAGCTCACATCAACTAACTGTCACTTCCAGGATTATATGTACTGAGGCATTGTTTAATTCACTGGGCAAATATTTGTGCTGACTCATGTGTCAGGCTATTGACAGTTTCAGTGACCCATTAACATCCCACTGCTTTCTATTGTTACTGTGTAAATGGTCTATTAGCATTGCTTTTTAATTCAAATCCTACATTTCCTGACAGAAAGAGTGGTTTAACTCTCTAATGAGGGCTCCAAAACAAAAGGGGATCAGGTTTCTATTCTGTGTGCTCCCTAAAAGTACTGGAAACCATTAAGATTTCATGAAAGGTCAAATTGAACCGTGATATCTTGCAAATTGTTTTGCTTATTCATGGGAAATCCCAATTTTCCCATCGAAAATCATCAATGTTATTTGTTGTTATTTGTTGGTTATTTGTGAGTAAATCTCATTTATACCTAACGTGCAGCTCAGTCCTCTACTTTTACTGACCTTTTGCCAGAAGAGTCCAAATCACCAGATTAGTGTCACAATAGCTCGTTTACTTTTTGGGTTCGTTCCTGAACCCGTAATCACCTAGTCTCTCCTGGAGATGGGACAGGCAGAAACTGTTTGGGGTCAATAGAAAACGAGCCACACATAATTGTATCTTCTCCATCTCATGCTGTGGCATTCAGACTGCAATGAAAGCTCTTGCAACCGGTTGGCACAACTGTGTAACCTTTTACTGACTGTTAAGTGGCTGACAACATTGGCAGTAAAGGTAAAGAGAAGGATAGAGTCGTTACTATTTAATCCAGTTTAAATTCAGTTTTATTTATATAGCTTCAGATTATAGCTAGTTTATTCTCAAGGTACTATACAAGATGAACAGATCTGATTCATGTCCAGTGATGTAGCTCCAACTTCAATTAAAATCCATCTAATTCATCTAAAAACAGACCAGTCATATAATGAGACCTACACACTGTCCAATATGTAACTAATCATAGTCCAGAACAATAAAAGTCAGTTGATCCTATAATACCAATTGGTAAATGCTGGAGGTTTCTTCCTGTTAAAAGGGAGTTTTTCCTCTCCACTGTTGCTACAAGCATGCTCAGGAGGAGGGATTGCTGCAAAGTCAACGCCAGTAACTGTCCACTGTCGCTACATGCTCATCCAGGAGGAGTGACTGCTACAAGTCACTGACTCGATGCAATCTTCTGGGATTCCTTACATAGAAAACGTTTTAACCAATTTGAATAAATAACTGAATCTGACTGCACTGTTCAATGGTTAGGATTAATTGGAATGTATGTACCTGACTTGAAATCTGTATGATTCGATTGAATTGACTTAGCCCATTTTAAAGTTACCCACCTTTCACACAATGCAACAGGAAAGAACACTCTCTAATTATTCTTACCTCTGCCTTCCTCCCTCCCAGGTGGATGTAGTAAGGGGGAGTCAGGTTTAGCCTAAACCAGCTCAGTTATGGTTGAGGTGCAAACACACCCTCCGTTTCTGCTACCTGTGTGACTCCTTCTCTTTTCCAATGGTTATAATCAGTCTGAAAGAGAGAGGTATCCCAATCCTTGTGGTTTTTAGTATAACAATGGCCACCAGTGGGCTCTAGATGGACAAACTTTATCAATTTATTATTTTACTTACTACCTCTACACATAGCCCATTCTATAATGGCCAAACTCAGTAATTTATTCTAACCTCCCCAACAACCCTGCACCATTCCAAACCCTTTGTGAAGTGCCTTGAGATGACGTGTGTTGTGAATTGGCGCTATATAAATAAAACTGAATTGAATTGAATTGAATTGAATTGAATAGCTTTATATTCAAGGAAGGCCAGTCAATAGCATTGAGTCATTGACTTCATCACGATGAAGTGACAGTGGAGAGAAACAACTTCCTTTTAACAGGAAGACACCTTAAGCAGAACCTGGCTAAGTGTGAGCATCCCTTAGCTTGAATATTGCTCAATTCTTCTTGATTTGATTCGCATTATAAACGTTGGATAATCCCCAAATCCCCCAAAAAAGAAAACTGTCAATTTGGACTGGATCGGTTTGGTGTTCCAGTTTATTAGATGACCAAAATGTCAGCAGGTTCAGGTGGAATCTGGGCCAGCAATACTTTTGACTTGCTTTTTGGTGCATGGGTTAGTGTTTTGTTGTTGGAAAATCTAATTTAAATTTAATGGTTGCAACTAAACTGCTTAAGTGAGTTTTTTTATATATATTGTGAACAGTAAGATGTTAGCCAGAATTAGCAGTGACTAAATATCAAGTTTTCAATACTTGATGTGATTGACTTCCCACTACTTACTACTTACTTACTACTGTTGGCACTGTATGTTAGCCAAGTCAGGTATTAGCCATGTAGTTTCCCTTAGGTTCATTTCAGATCTCTTAATTCAGGGTCCTCTGGACCAGAACTAATCAACTGGAGGTACCATTCGGTTTCTAAGCTCCACAGCTCTGGAACATGAGGCCTGAGATGTGCTGCCCCTTTAAATCAGGTTTGAACACCCGTTTACCTAGAAAAGTGAAAGACTGTGTTGTTTAAGTTTTATAATGTTTAAGATATATATTTATTTTACTTTAGCATTTTAGCATTTCTTGTTACAGTGGGTTTAGCATTTCATGTTTAATACTTGCTCAGCTCACTAGCTTGTTATAGTGATGTTAAAAAGGTTTAATGCATATGTAACTGTTCCTGACAAAATAATTTGGGAAAGCCCAATTGATAATGTAATGGCTTTGTCAACTTGTGATAGGTTGATTTACAGCATTTGAGCTAAATGGAAGCCCATCTGTGGATGATTTTCAAGGCAACTCCTCAAGAAGTCTGCTTCCTTTTGTGATATCATGGGAAAATCAAAGGAAATCACCCAATAAATCAGGAAAAGACTTATAGATCCTTATACATCTGATTAATCCTCGGGTATGTTTTCAGATGCCTGAAGGTGCCACCCCCATCTTCTCAAACAATTATTTGCATGTATAAACAGCATGGGGAATGTCTGTCCATCATACATTTCAGGAAGGAGACAGGTCTTCTCTCCCAAGGATGAATGTATTTTGGTGTGAAATATGTGTATCAAGCCCAGAACAAAACTAAAAGACCAAAAAGAAGCAAATACTCAATAAGCAACGTGAAAAGCCACTTTACAACTTGCAAATGCACTCAGTGACAAACAACTTTGCCACTTTTGGTTTGTTTCAATTTTATAGTGACAATGTTTAAATTTGTAAGAAAAGTTTGTTTTATGGGTGTTTTGCTGCAGGAGGGACTTGTGCACTTAAAATATAGATGACATGAGGAAAGAATATTATGTTGAAGTATTGAACCAATGTCTGACATTAGCCAGAAATCTTGTCATCTTGATTACAAATGGGTTGTCCAAATGGACAATAACTCTACTTCAAAATTAGTTGCAAAGTAGCTTAAGGAGACTAAAGTAATTGTTTTGGAGTGGCCATCACAAAGCCCTGACTTAAATCCCATAGAGAATTTGTGGTCAGAGCTGAAAAGATGTGTGCCAGCAAGGCAGCCTACACACCTGACTCATTTACACTAGTTCTGTCAGGAAGACTGAGTCAAAATTCAAGCAAACTATTGTGTGCGAAGCTTGTGGAGATATACCCAAAATGTTTGACCCAAGTCATTCAGTTTAATAGGCAGTAATACCAAATATTATTGTAATGTATATACACCTATGAATTGAAAAGTGTTTAAAAATAAATCTTCTACGTTATTCTGACATTTGTCATATAGCACATTTTAGTAAGTTTAGTCTAATTTAATGTGAAACAGTGAGAAAAAAAATTGTTTTTATAAAATGTAAGCAAATATTTAATTTCAGTGCTATGTCAAAAATATATTTGTTGACCTAATAAAGCAAAGCTAAGGTGATCCATGGGCAGTACTAGACAGGGGCCAACCGAGGCCAGTGCCCCTGTAGACTGGTCCTGGCCCCTGATATGGCCCCTGTATTGAAGACATAATACTAAATCAAGTTCTTAGGATGATATGCACCGGCACAGGAACCGTAACTGATTGGTCCAATGTAACTTTTTACCTTTACAGTTTTACTTTAACAATGAGTTAAAAATTAAGGTGTTCCACGGCCGTAAGGTCTGCGGTGCCTGTCGCTGCGGCAATCCCAGAACCCGGTGGTGGACACCGGCAGTAAGGGATGCTGTCAAGCTGAAGAAGGAGTCCTATCGGCTGTGGTTGGCTTGTGGGACTCCTGAGGCGGCTGACGGGTACCGTTAGGCCAAGCGTGCTGCGGCCCGGGCTGTGGCAGAGGCAAAAACTCGGCCCTGGGAGTAGTTCGGTGAGGCCATGGAGAAGGACTACCGGTCGGCCTCGAAGCGATTCTGGCAAACCGTCCGGCGCCTCAGGAGGGGGAAGCAGTGCTTCGCCAACACTGTTTATAGTGGGGGTGGGAGGCTGGTGACCTTGACTGGGGACATTATCGGGCGGTGGAAGGAGTACTTCGAGGATCTACTCAATCCTGCCATCACACATTCCCTGGTGGAAACAGAGGCTGGGGACTCGGGGTTGGACTCTTTCATCACCCAGGCTGAAGTCACCGAGGTGGTTAAAAAGCTCCGCGGTGGCAGGGCTTCGGGGGTGGATGAGATCCGCCCTGAGTACCTAAAATCTCTGGATGTTGTGGGGCTGTCATGGTTGACACGCCTCTTCAACATTGCATGGCGGTCGGGGACAGTGGCTCTGGACTGGCAGACCGGGGTGGTGCTCCCCTTCATAAGAAGGGGGACCGGAGGGTGTGTTCCAACTACAGGGGGATCACACTCCTCAGCCTCCCTGGTAAGGCCTACGCCAGGGTATTGGAGAGGAGAGTCCGACCGATAGTCGAACCTCAGCTTCAGGAAGAGCAGTGTGGTTTTCGTCCCGGCCATGGAACACTGGACCAGCTCTATACCCTCTACAGGGTACTCGAGGGCTCATGGGAGTTTGCCCAACCAGTTCACATGTGTTTTGTGGACCTGGAGAAGGCATTCGACTGTGTCCCTCGTGATGCCTTGTGGGGGGTGCTCCAGGTGTATGGAATCGGGGGCCCTTTATTAGGGGCCATCCGGTCCCTGTACGAGCGGAGCAGGAGTTTGGTCCGCATTGCCGGCACTAAGTCGGACCTGTTCCCGGTGCATGTTGGACTCCAGTGGGGCTGCCCTTTGTCACCGGTCCTGTTCATAACTTTTATGGACAGGATTTCTAGACCGAGCCAAGGGCCGGAGGGGGTCTGGTTTGGGGACCAGTGGATTTCGTCTCTTCTTTTTGCAGATGACGTGGTCCTGCTGGCCCCCTCTAGCCAAGACCTACAGCATGCGCTGGGGCGGTTCGCAGCTGAGTGTGAAGCGGCTGGGATGAAGATCAGCTCCTCCAAGTCAGAGGCCATGGTACTCAACCGGAAAAGGGTGGCTTGTCCTCTTCAGGTTGGAGGGGAGTTCCTGCCTCAAGTGGAGGAGTTCAAGTATCTCGGGGTCTTGTTCACAAGTGAGGGAAGAATGGAGCGGGAGATTGACAGACGGATCGGTGCGGCTGCCGCAGTAATGGGGGCGCTGTGCTGGTCTGTTGTGGTGAAGAGAGAGCTGAGCCGAAAAGCGAAGATCTCGATTTACCGGTCGGTCTACATTCCTACCCTCACCTATGGCCATGAACTTTGGGTCATGACCGAAAGAACGAGATCCCGGATACAAGCGGCTGAAATGAGCTTCCTCCGTAGGGTGGCCGGGCACTTCCTTAGAGATAGGGTGAGGACCTCGGCCATTCGGGAGGGGCTCGGATTAGAGCCGCTGCTCCTCCACATCAAGAAGAGCCAGTTGAGGTGACTCGGGCATCTATACCGGATGCCTCCTGGACGCCTTCCTCGGGAGGTGTTCCAAGCACGTCCCACCGGGAGGAGGCCCAGGGGACGGCCCAGGACACGCTGGAGGGACTATGTCTCTCGGCTGCCCTGGGTACGCCTTGGGCTCCCCCCGGAGGAGCTGGAGGAGGTGTCTGGGGAGGGGGACGTCTGGGTGTCTCTGCTGAGTCTGCTGCCCCCGCGACCCGGTTCCGGATAAGCGGAAGACGACGAGTACGAGTACGAGTACGAGTACGAGTCTTCCACTTTTAGCTTCAGCAGTATTGGGAAAGGATAAAAGTTTTCATCTGCAGTCTGCAACCTGCAGCTCCAGAGCTGCAAGTGGCTCTGAGGCTCACTTAATATATGAAAAGATTAAATATTGCCTGTTTTTTTTTTCTTCTGTTCTGTGTCCCCATGGAAGAACACTGGCCCCACCCTGGCCCCCCTGGTAAATTTGGTCTAGAATTGCCACTGGCAAGATCTGTCAACAAATGCCAAAAGATTGGTAAGATTATAGTAACAAAGTACTTTGGATGTCACATGACTAATTGTAACATTACTGAGCAAAAAAACGCAAGAGCAAAAAAATCTGATCCAGTCAATATAACCCCCCAATAAAATAACATCATTCTGATATATAAATATATCCTGCATGAATAACTTGTTAATTTTCTTTCTGTTTTTTTTTCTTTTGCCAGCAAAATAGCACCATCATCTGGAAATGTAACCCCTCTCCTCCTCCCAAAAAGTGGTCTCCCCCAACCCACTTTCTCCACCAAGAGTGCCAAGAGTTTACTGTTTCCTGTACTTTTGATTCAGTCGGTGGTGAGAGTGGCTGTACTTTCAAAAAAGTGGATAGATAACAATTTCTAACTGTTTGTCGACAAAAACCCCTTGTAAAAATAGCAAAAATCAGAATAAGGTTAATATATATGCAGAGGTGGATCTACAAGGGGGCAAAGGGGTTACAAGCTGCCACCCTACTTTTATGTCCTTAAAACTTGTAATTACTAATCACTTGTTTGTCCAAAAGCCTCCCACAACCTTCAAATCAAACATTTATTTACCCAAAATATATAATTGTAGATATAATCTGAGGTCCCTGAAAAACTTGGTTATGGCCCTTCATCAAACACCGTCTGCCTATCCCTCCGCGGCCGCACCTGCATAAAGTCACAAGCCCATTAATGAGGCTCTGCAGCCAAGCAGAGTGGAGCAACGGAGCTGTCCACATTTCTACAGTTAAAGTCAGTAAAGGCAACTCAAGTTTGCGATAAATGAAAGATCTGCTGAAGTGATTACCTTCACGGTGTAATACATTTATTAATTGTTTGATGACAGTGACTCACACCGGTGTGATTTCTAAAAGCATTAGCATTTCCCTTGTTAGTTTAGCTTACAATAAGCACGATAGTGTTAAATGAAAAGTTTAGCCATGAAGAAAAATTTCAGGTTTGCTTTTTTTAGAGGCTGCAGTTTTACTGATGGCTCTGTTACGGCAATGAGGCACAATTAAACCATACATCCGCTTGGTCAGATCAGAAATAAATTGACTGCCATGAGACTAAGATTTCTAAATATAACTGCTTGTGTGATCTGTGGCAATGAGATTATTTCTGGTTTCATATTGTTATAGACTTCTTGTAGGTAATAAGTGGGCCAATCTTTTCCAATTTCTTTGGCAAAGAGTGAGGGATTAGAAGGAAGAAGAGACTGTGAGATTTGAGGAAGGAGGAATGGTGAAGGAGGCCACAGGTGAAGAAATGAGTGAAGATGAGGAAAATGATGTTAGCATAAGCGGTGAAGATGAGAAGATTTCAGAGAGAGAAAGAAGACAGGAAACTGATGGACAGAACGAAGGCACAGAGTCAGGGAATCCAGCTGGACCACTTGCTATGTATTTATTCTCTGTATAGATTCCAGAGATATTAGATGTTTCAATGAATAACATATCTGCACTAGTCTACAGGTTGTATATGAAGTTAGATAATCCAGGCTTTATAGATGTAGTGTTAAAATTTTATGTTAAAATAAAAGCAACTCCTACAACAGAGAAACGCAGTGAAAACTGTATTAGATCATTCTAATTGTCACTATATGTTGTTTTTTTTAGATCAATAACCTTCAATGAAGAGGTCTAGCATTGCCACCCTGCCTAGACCTTTTGCGCTTCCTTTGCCCCCGCATGTAACATTTTCTAGATCCGCCACTGTACACACGTAGGCCTATTGTTAAGTTAGCTGATGATTAGTTTTCTCTATGCCGCTCGCACACGTTTGCCGACACACACTAAATGCCGGTGCATGTAATACAGTGGTACCCAGGTGCTTTGTTAGACCTGTCACCATGCACCTCTGGGGCTGAAGCTCCAAATGTTTTCAGAACATCCCCGAATCTTAAGAAAGAAGACATTTAGGAGTTCATATATGTTAAAAAAAGATGCATTAAGCCCCAAAATGACAGACTTCACATTTTTATTTAAAAATAATCAGATGTGTTTCTATAATGTTCCATATAATTGCTACCCGCTCCACCTAACCTGACAATGAGTCAAAAGGAAAAGAAGACAAAAAGTCGTTATTTGCGCACACGCTGCACCACAACTGCGCAATACGCAGACAGGCTCAGGCGGACTGCCAATTTGTCCATTCTAGAGGAGTCCAGAATGGCTGTTTAGTCCAGTACCGTCGGCCGGCCTTGTTAATTACCCTAAAAGTTACACTGAGTGCATCAAACGGGGGCTACAAGGAAGATGGCTCATTTCAGAGCAGCCGCGGAGCCAACCAGAGAGTGGGAGCCTGGTGGGTGTGTGCGCCCAGGAACAGGTGGAAGCAGAGTGGATTAACCCGGGCTGAAGTTAGCGGTAAAACCTGAATGCTGGCTCAGAATAGGCTAATTGTAAGCTAACGCTAATCACTTATTCACCCAGCAAGACATGAGGTGGAGGTTCACTAATGAGCATCATCAGGGTCATGGTGAGGGACTTTTACCTGAGCTATGGTGATAGAAACCAGCAGCAACCCTCGCTGTGAGCTTCTAGCTGGATTTGCATCATGATGTGAAAAATATCTGGTCCTTTACTTCAGTCAAAATCATAGCATAAACACATTAAAAGGTCCTTCAGATCATCACATTGCATCTCATTGCTGTAGACGGTCCTATTGTCCAGTTCTACATGTAGACAGAAACACGTGTTGTTCAATAAACCAGGAAAATATCTCCTGGTGCCAGAAAGACAGTAGAAAGAGCAACAGTGAGCCTCCCTCTTCTCTTTCATATATTCTGTGCTGATTCTGAACATAAAGCCCGGGGCTGTTTAAAAATGCATGATGAGAAAAGAAGCACATTTATTTGAGCCACAGTAAACATATTTTCTCTGAGTTTAAGAGCAACTTTAGTCTGTTGGACTGAGCAGAAAGTTTTTTCTAAATATCACAAAATGTGTCCTTATCTGCTTCAGCCAAATTTTTTTTCATCAGTTGTAAACTGTTTCTTTTCAACCTTCATTTCAACTACTAACAAAAAATAAAACCAAGTAAAATTTCTCTGAAGCTTTTTAGTTTAATTCACAGTAATTTACATTAATAAAAACCCATCCAAGGCAGAGAGCTGGCAACCTGTGTTACTTACCCTAAGGCAGGACAATAGCTTCTGTGTGCAAGGTTTAAATGAATTAACTTTTTACATTTTAATGAAAAAAAGACTGAAGAGACCATTTTTAGTCCAAATGTCACTGGTGGGTTTTCTTGTGTAGACATTGGCTGTCCGGCACCTTATAGAAAACTCGTTCTTACGAACCTCGGTTTTAAAAGGGATAGGGATTTTAGACTGGATGGGCAGATCAGTGCAGTAGTAAAATTTAACTTATTTTCACTTGAGGCAATTGGCCAAAATGAAAAGTGTCCTGTCAAAAGATGATTTTAAAACATTTATCCATGCCTTTGTGACAACCTGTTTGGATTACTGTAACTTTTTGTTTCTTGGAGTTAGTAAGGTATCCTTAACACGTCTTCAGTTGATGCAAAACGCTGCTGCACAGCTTTTAGTTGGAACACGGAGGAGAGAGCATATTCCTCCTGTTTTATCCTCTCTGCACTGGCTGCCTGTTCATTTTAAAACTCTTTTATTTGTTTTTAAAGCTTTAAATGGTCTTGCCCCTCACTACCTCTCTGAGCTACTGCACCTTTACTCCCCTTCTCGGTTACTCAGATCAGCCGATCAGCTGTTGCTGGTGCCAAGGACATGGCGGAAGCTCAGGGAAGATCGGGCTTTTGTCGTTGCAGCCCCCAAACTTTGGAACGCTTTGCTGCTGCAAATTAACAAAGCCTCTTCAGTAGCCATTTTTAAATCTGCTCTTAAAACCCACCTTTTCTCTTCGGCGTTTTACCCAGTATAAGTTGTTGATTTTATTTCATTTTATTTTTTCCTATTTATGTTGTATTTTCTTGTTGCTACTTTGACTTGGATTTTATTTCTATAGTTTTATTTGTTTTAAAATCTCAGTTCATTTATTGTAATCATTCTTGTTGTTCAGCACTTTGATCAGTACCTGCTGTTTTTAAAGTGCTTTATAAATAAAGTTGGCTTACTTTAACTTTAAGTGACTTATAAACTGGGCCGCTGTCTGATGAAAATTAAACTATTTAGTGCCTGGGCTAAAGCCCCCAGTGGTTCAGACCCTAAAAACGTCCCTGGTGGTGCCTCTACTTTATAAATTAATTTGCTCTATGATGGAGCTCTTAACTGTAATTATTTATATGTGGAATCCATTTTCCTCATTGAATTAAATTGAAATATAATTAATCCATTGACCATGAAGCAACATTCTTGAATATGAAGGTCCTCTAAAAATGTTAAATATTTGGTTAAAAGTAAGCCTTTTATAAATTGCTGAGCTGATGTGGAAAAGAAAAGCTGCAAAGTAAATACAAAGAAAACAGAAAAGTTAAGTAAATCACTGTAAAGGCATTAGAATGAATTTCTAAAACAGGAACGCCAAATTAGCCTTTTACAGAAGTAAATGATTCAATAAATAAACAATGAACAATGGTAGACCCAATGTTACGCCCATGTGCACACATACTAATTAAATAGTTGCCTGTTTAAAAGCTGGAAGTAGATCTGAACGAAGATCGAGAGCAGAAAGAGCCGGCTCCTTCCTGCTAAATTGAGCCAAATGATGTGAATCTCAGAAAAGAGTCGGAATTCCCACCGTTGAGTCAGTCAGCGAGAGAAGGAGGAGGAGGAGGAAGGAGGAAGGAGGGGAAAAAAGCAGCCGAAAACCAACCAATGAGAAAACGCCCTGTTGGCCCAACGCGCATCCCGTCATGCTGTCGGATTGAACGCTACGTCAGCAGTGAGACAGAAACATGGCGGTGTGCAACGCTCGAGTGTTCAAATTAAGTTTTCTCATAGCTGTTATATTTCACCGCAGTCTCGCCAACGTCGCCGCTGAAGGTTCGACCTCGGAGGAGTCTCCTCACCGCCGCTTTGAGTACAAGTACAGCTTCAAAGGACCGCACCTGTCTCAGTCCGATGGCAGTATCCCGTTTTGGATCCACAGTGGAAGTAAGTTTGTATCCAGATGTCAACATCACGGAACATGCTAGTTAGGGAAAGCTTTTTTTTGTTTGAAGTCCATGACGATGACAATGGGACGACGACAACCGGAGACTGTGTTGTTTGCTGCGGTTTCCGCTTGAGGTGCTCAAAGGCGATGCTGTTTTGCTACCAACCTGCAGCAGAACATGCTGGACTGGATCTTAGCACACTAGTTTCTACTAGAGTCCCAGTAAGTCACTGATAAGTGCTCCAGTTTTGTAATTTTAGTTCAAGTCCCTGACTGATGCCACAGCGTCTGCAGACAAGAAAAGTTGCCATGAACGTCTCTGTAACAGAAGCAGACCCTTGGACATCACAGTGAGGGGTCCAGCTACAGATATGAGCTGCAGGGGATCCAATAAGTCAGCTTTGATTAAGGGCTAGAAATGAAGTGCTTTATTATTTTTACTTCAGTTTAACAGCCTAAATTTACTATTTAGATGCTGAATGCTGCAGATCTGCTCTGTATAAAGCAAAAACTTAACTATTTGTCATTACTGGCTGTTAAACAAACAATCCTTTATTGACTCTTCCTAATCTTACATTTATCTTTTTGGTTGTAAAAACTGGCCCTAAGGTTTGCAGAGTGCAAACTCCACACATTCAAACTCATAACTCCAAGGGTCGAGTCACAGTGACAAATGATACGAGCTAGTTTGCAAACAAATCTGCAGAAGATGTATCTTCTAACATCAAGTGGACCGTTAAAAAGTCAAAACTTCAATTACACACTGATAATGCTAAGGTACACTATATTGCCATTATTATTAACTCATCCAAATAATTGAAATCAGGTTTTCCAATCACTTCCATGGCCACGTGTGTAAAATCCAGCACCAAGACATGCAGACTGTTTCCACAAACATTTGTGAAAAAATGGGTCATTCTCGGGAGCTCAGTGCATTCTAGCGTGGTGCTGTGATAGGATGCCGCCTGTGCAACAAGTCCAGTTGTTAAATGTCCTTGCTCCTGAATATTCCACTGTCGACTGTCAGTGGTATTATAAGAAAGTGGGAGCGATTGGCAATGACATGGGGGATATTAAAGATACATGCTGTAAAAGATAAGTTGCTGTCCTTGGTGGTACTTGGACTCCTGGCCCGAAGGGGAGTGATGAAAAATTGAGGTATCCATAGGAAATTTGAAAACTGCCAGAGTATAGATTCTGTACCAACAAAAAGCACAAGAGGTAGATCTGAGTGTTGCCGTGGAAATGAATCCCACATTTTCTGAAAATATTGCCTTATGGATAAAAGTACATTATGAATAAGAGGAGCCCCAGTTGGGAGCCTTGCGGCACACCACTGCTGACATTGGTGGGTTGTTAATTATGTTCTAACACTCACTATCTCTCATCTTGATTCCAGATGCTATTCCAAGTGCTGACCAGGTGCGCATTACCCCGTCTCTCAGGAGTCAGAGGGGCTCTGTGTGGACGAAAAACAAAGTCAGCTTTGAGCACTGGGAGGCTGAGGTGACCTTTAGGGTATCGGGAAGAGGCAGGATGGGAGCGGACGGTTTGGTAAGCGTGTCTGATTTCTTGGTGTGTCGTGATAATACAGACAAGAAGATTTTCCTTCAGGTTGGCATAGTAGAACAGTAGTGAGAGGTGTTGCTTAACAGTCTGCTGGCTGAGGCGATTCGGTGTGGATCTTCATTGTTTTTTAGTTATTTAAAGCTTGACACAATGATGCTTCTTTTACAGTGTAAAACAAACAATATCGTTAATCAGAATTTGATTTAATAGGTAGGCAAGTTATTAAAGTGTAGAAATAGTCCTATCAGGTCAGATCAGACTGCCTGTTCCAGCGATACATCCATAGGAACTGCAACTTGGTGCATTAGGTGACACCAGATCCCAGTCTTGGACGCTGTCCTACTAAGTCATGTCACAGCAGGTTCCTGAAACGGTAAGAGTGGAGACTGCAGCTTAGTCAAACAATTATTGACCCTGGTAAAGATGTGTAAAATGCTTTCAAATAATATTTTAATGCCATGGCATCTTTTCATATAGTAAAAAAAAAAAAAAACATGAAAAATTACACCTTTAATATGACAATATCAGGTTGGTGGTGGTAGGGTGGGTTTTTTTTCTCTTACAGATACAGAAATTAAAAGGACAGGAGTGCATGTAAGGTAGATATGTAGTGATGTCCATAACTCAGAAAATGGCTGCTGTTGGATTTTCCCATTCTTTTTAATGTGAGATCAAAACTACTGCTATGTCAATAAATGTAGTTCAAGCTTTCTTTACCTGCAAATGCCAATAAGTGTACAGACGGACACACTATCACTGTTCAGCTAAATGTCCTTCTGAAAACCTCCGATTCATTAAGTCACCCAAGAGTGTCCAGATTGGGCAAGTTCAGAAATTCATATCCTCAAATCTTTCCAAGCACATTAGCATCAGTCTGAGTTCTCTGACCCAACATGTCAGGGTATTTATGACTCTGCCCAACCGTTTTATGTGTTTTGAACTTGTGATGCTGGTTTTCAAAGGTGTGTCTTACCCATAGAAACTGAAAAATTCATTGTTCAGTTATTACACAAGAGTGAATAATTAAATTAGCACTGATTTAGTTCAGCTGCACAACTGACAAATGATAGCATACCAAACACAAACCCATTTTCTAAATAGTACGATTATTTTCACTAGCTAAGAATAAATTAGAAGGGGATGTTGGGACAAATACTCAAATAGACCATTGTTAACTATGGTATGCGAGGGGCTCTTTATCCTGTTTTTGAAGGGTCAGACAGTAGAATCACTAAAGACCATATTTTCTGTTTTGTATTTAAGATTTTGGTAGTTTATCCACAACGATGTTTCCACATCTTTAAGACAGTTTAGCTTTGGTCTGAACTAACTAAAGCATAACTATTTGCTGGACTAGGCAGATCTGTTCCAAGATCATCAGCAAAACAGTGAAGGGAGATGTTGTGTTTTCTCAAAATGGAGCCTAATGAAATTCAATAATGTATAAAGCTGTGTAAAACAGCTTTATACAGATTACTTATATGACAAGTCAAGACTGATGCAATTTGAAATAGAGCTGATGTGTCAAAAGCAGTGACTCGACCACCTCTAAAAATCAAATTACATAAAATAAAAGAACTCAAGAAAAATAACTTCCTTGCAGCATTATGTTGTCTGTTGTTGAAATTTTACCCTCATATAACATGAAAAAGCATATAAATGCTAAAAGTAGCGTCTTTTACCCTTTTTTTTATACGTAAAAATATTTCTTAACTCTTAATTGTTTTGGGTCAAAGTTATGCAGAGCCACCGCGCAGGGCCTAAGGAGCTGTAATTTTCAGTTCTTTAAAATCTGTATCTGATCATCGTCTTAAGTATTCTTCGGTGTCCTTTTTAACAAGCTCTGCTCCTTTAGCATTTTTCAGGTTAAGCAAGATTAAATAAATACAATTTTAATTTCTTTAGTGTTTTTTTTATTTTTCGTCCAACAGGCATTGTGGTTCACCAGGGAGCAAGGCCTCGATGGCCCAGTGTATGGTGCTGCTGACACGTGGAACGGCATTGGAGTCTTCTTTGACTCCTTCGACAATGACGGAAAGGTTTGTGTCATCTTCAAATTTCCAATTATATTTCAGAGCTCATGAGTGACTGAGTTGTTTCTAGGTGGGATCAGTTTGATCAAACTGTGTCTGCAATGGAAAATGATCCGTTATCACAGATATTCCTTAAATTTTGGATTTTTGTCATATAAACAAATGTAAAACCGTTCAGCATTTTTTAATATTTAGTGTTATTAGCGAGAAGATGCAGAATATATGTTGTAAATAAGATTACCTACAATCCAAACCACCTCTGCTCATCAGAAAACAAAAGGATTAACATGTTTTCTCTCTCTTTGCTTTGCTATCCTAGAAAAATAACCCATCCATACTGGTCGTCGGAAACAATGGCAACCTTGTTTATGACCACCAAAAGTAAGTCAACATTTCGTCTTGCTTCCCTCTGGTGACATCACCAACTCAAATTTCAGCAACTTAAAGGAGATTAGAAAATATGATTATGTTTGTTTGGAAAGTAAATAATCCTCTATCTTTTCTAATCTCCCTTGGGCAAGTGAAAGCTTTAAATCACTTTTTCTGTGCCATTCCAGTTTGTCTTAGAGTCCACAGTGTTTACAAAAACATTAATGTTGGTCAATTATCTTATGAACTTTGTATTGGATTGTCCCTTATTATGAAAAATATTTAAGTTTAGCCTTCGCTGGGTGCGCTTTTAAATAATTTGTTTAAATGTTGTTTTCGTTCAGCGACGGCAGCACGCAGGCCCTCGGAACATGTTTAAGAGACTTCCGTAACAAACCGTATCCGATCAGAGCCAAAATAACATATTACAGGAAGACACTGACGGTAGGAGAATGCACAGGAATACACAAACCGAGAGCCGTGAATGTCTGAATAATTTTCTAGCAAGCCACTTCATATTTTTTTACATCTTCGTCCGTAGGTTTTTATCAACAATGGATTCACTCCAGACAAAGAGGACTATGAGTTCTGCACAAAGGTGGAAAACATGATCATTCCGACTGAAGGCTTCTTTGGCATTTCAGCCGCCACTGGTGGTTTAGCAGGTACCACTCTACTCCCTGTCATAAATACCTGTACCTTTCTGTTTTTACCCAAATCAAATACACGAATTCCACCTTTCAGTCAATCACAGATCTGGCTTTTGACTGCTTTCTAAGCTTTAGAGAAAACTATCCAGCTAAATTACAAGATGCATTTGAAAAAACAAAGTGGGTTCAGAATTATTTTGGATTATGTATTTTTTTATTTTATTTTATTGTTTTTTTTTTGCTAATGAATATAAAATGAGATGGTAATGAGTATTTTCCTTCACGTCAAACACTTTTTTAATTTCAGTTCGGATTTATCTTTTTATCGTAACAGACTGCTGTGATTAAATATGTACTTTACTGTTAACTGTGATTTTCCTAAATAATGTTTGTGCCTCCATCAGACGACCACGATGTTTTATCGTTCTTGTTGTTCAGACTCACAGAGCCAGGCCAACAACCGGTAAGCCCATTTCTTTTTATCTTCATATACGTGTTTTCAGCTGTCCTTTACCACACTACCAGCTTACAGCCTCAGCCGATTCCACTCTCTTTGTTTTCCTTTTGTACGTGACTTTCACCAAAGCCTTCAGTTGATTCTGAGATTCCTAAAGAAGAGAAAGACAAGTACCAGGAGGAATTTCAGAATTTCCAGCAGGAGCTCGATAAAAAGAAAGAGGAGTTTCAAAAGGAGCACCCAAATGTCCAAGGAGAGCCAAGTTAGTTTATTTATTATCATATCTGAAAGTTATATATCAAAAATATTTTTTGCTTTATTTTTTTTCAGTTGGATAAAGGAAACATTTTGCTTAAAAACTAAATTGTGAAAAAAATCAGCTAACTTAAAAATTGTCAGGAACTGAACATAAAATATTAAAATCCAGGAGAAAACCCCCCAAAAAAAACAGCTACCAGGTAAAATTAAAGTATATTTTAATTACAGTAAAACAGGAACACGCATCGAGTTCTCGGTGCATTTACAGAAACTTTACTGATTCACTTTTATTGATCATTTGTTTCTGTTTCAGTTGATGATTTGTACGAAAGTGTGAATGATCGCGAGATCCGTCAGGTGTTTGAGGGTCAGAACCGGATCCATCTGGAAATCAAACAGATCAACCGGCAGCTTGCTATGATCCTGGATGAGCAGCGTCGATATGTTTCAGTTATCACAGACGAGATTGCCAAGAAGGGGACAAGTGCCGGGTCGGGACAGGTGAGCATTCGAGCACCGACATTTGGATTCACACAGAATACAGACTACACTGACATACAGGTATAAGAAATCGTCTCATTATTACCTATATGTTTGATTTACTTCAGCACTTTCTAACTGAAAAAAGCAAACTGGGCTTTAAAACAGAAACATGTCTGTTTCTCCTAAGGTGTGTTATTAACCAACTATTCATTCCCCTGGTAGATTTAGGTTTTGAAGTGATGTGTTAATTTTACCGAATATATTATTCAGTAACATTATTGTTTTGGAGTGGCCCAGCCTGAGGCTTTGACTTAAATCTGATAGAGAATCTGTGAAGGGAGCTCAAGATTAGGGTGATAACAAGGAGCCATTTCAACCTTAAAGACTTGGAGCTGATCATCAAAGATAAATATTTAAAATACCAGTGGAAGCATGCAAAAAGCTGATCCGCAAATATAGGAAGGGTTTGATTGCTCTAATGCCTATAAATATTGTTCCCTTGATTATTCAGAAGGGTATCAGTAATTTTTAACATGCCATTTTTATTCAAACAAAAAACCAAAAAGAACAATTTAAAAAAATATATGTATCTTTTGAAAGATGTCCGTCTCATTTCCTATCAGAAACAATTTTCTTGGTTGAGTGAAAATCATTTTAGATCTTAATCTGCCAGGGGTATGAATAATTTTGAGCCGAGCTGCATCAATCAGTAGATCAACACTATGAAGGTTGGCTGAACGTTTTGTCAACATCAACACAGAAGTGTTTATCCCTCAGAGAATTAATCAGTACTTCTCTCTCAGCCCGATTCTGCGAGTCAACAGCTGAGCTCTGTTATTTCTACGCAGCAGGAGCTTCTCAGAAACCTGAACGAACTGAGGTGAGTACCAGCAGTGCAGTACTGATTCTCAAACAACAAGCATAAAGAGACATCCATGATACCTTGAGAAAAACAAGAGAAATCCCTCTGGATAAATCTCCTAAATCATATTTAATCTCCGGATGGCTGTAAAATCCCAGGTGCTGGCCAGCCTGATAATCCAGCCATTGTAACGGCTTCCTCCACAGCAAGCCCACCACCTAATGAAACTCTGCTGCTCTCTCAGTGCACATGCCTGCCACGTGCAGATTTAGGATAATCATCTTCACTTACGCACCATGTCTTTTTGGTAACTGGTCTGCGCTGCAGTAGGCATGCTTAAAAAGAATTACATTACATTGAGGGAAATGTGCATGTAGTACAATTTGTCTCTGATGACCTGAGGAGGTCTACATGGTTCATTCCTGACCACCATTTCTGAACTGTGCTGAGGTCCAAGACCATTTAGTGCTTCATGGAACATCAACAGGATTTTAAATTCTGTCCGTTTGACAAACAAGGAGCCAGTGCATGGCTTGATTTTAAGGATTGCTTCAATGTGATTCGTTTTCCTAGTTGTGGTCCGGACTCTGGCAGCAGTATTTGAAATCAGCTGCAGCTTTTGATTTAATTTTCTTGCCCCTTTCCGAGCCGTATAGAAACTGTTAGTCATCAGGAATAAAAGCAGTGGCGAGTTATTCTGTGTTCTGTGTCCATGATGACACCTAGCTTTTTTTTATGCTCGGAGGTCTTTAGCCTCATAGTCTAGTTGAGTGCTGAGTTACTTTTTTTATTATTTAGATGGAGGAAATTCTGCCCCATCAGCTCATGGATATTTTGGACACACTGGCTCAGTGACTGTAGCGGACTGTGGTCAAGTGATGACAGAAATATTGAGCTGTATGTCATCACATTGTAAGAGGGGTTTCAGATTTATATTTCCTTATTTTTATTTATTTTGTTTCTTACCTTGAAACGGTTTCCGCTTAAAAATGAGAAACTATACAGAATTTGATCCTAAGATAATACAGCTTAAGAGATTCTATCATTCTGCCCATCGTGGCAAAAACTCAGATGGGATGATTTTGGTACGTACATTAAGTACGACTGATTGAGTGTACGCAGTCGATTTAGCTGTTTAGAAGCCTGAGTGTTGATGTTGGGATTTTGTTGCAACAGCCATGCAGCAGATTAAAATTAAACACATATACCTTCTCAATCCCAGTATATTAGATCAGTGCACGGATTTGTTTTCAGCTGCACAGACAATTAAGAAATGAGTCACCTCGATTATATTGGGTCGTATTCCTGAATGTTTGAGATTTTAACCATAATGGCTGAGCTATTTAACCCTTCTTGGTTCCTGTTCATTTTGAAAAATGATTTTTCAGGATTTTCCATTAAAAGAAAAACCTTGAAGAATCAATGTTGCTGCCAGTTTCCCACACTCCCTGACTCCGATAATGCCCCTCCCATTTTCCCAGATATTTCCATTTGTGTATATTTTATTTTTAATTAAATGATTATTTTATTTAGATTGTTTAGGTGGTAAACATGACATTAATGGCTTTAAAAAAGGGGTTAATGTATCAAATGAATTAATATTGTACATCATGAAGAGTGAAGTTATAACAATGGCGTTTATAAAGAATTAAGGACATGAATTTTGGAGATATTCTGGAGACATTTAACTTGAATGAATCTCTTTCTTCGACTGCAGATGCATAGCTCACAAACGGATTGTTTCTATTTATTCATGTTCTAAACCTGACCCCACAAGCTTTTTACGTGAAACCAATATTAAATAGACGAGACAGCAAAAAATAAATGCCTTCAAAGCTTGTATTTTAACCTAAGCAGAGAGTTCATATTAGGATTCTTTATGATTGACACAGTAAATAAGTTCAGACCGGCAAAAGGCTGCAGCTGCCCCCCTCTAATGTGCTAATATGAGCGACTGATCTGTATTACTTTGTAGATTAAGTTCTCAGTTTATCCTGCTCTGTCATTTAAACACAGTTTATGACCAGGCTTCATCTCCAAATATACAAAGAAGGCTTTCTGCTCATAAATGGGTCAATCATAAGAGGTGAAGATTATATGTAGGGTTTAAAAAAGCTCACTTTCTTAAGTGTGTGTTTTTTCCATCTATGGTGACACAAATTAGATTTTGTTTATATGTCATCTCTGTCTCAGACCTTGGCCATGTGGCTCAGCAAGAAAAGGCCACATCTTAGCACCGTTTTTGTCCTTATCAGATTAGTGGTCTTTAAATACATCTGTCATACACAAGCAAAACATGGTTTCCACTCAAATTGATTTTGTCGTAGCAATCCTCCCCCAGGGCCTTCCTACTTACGCCGCTGGAAATTCTGTTGATTTGTTGGCGCACTTTTTTCTTCATAATCGCCTTAGACGTGTTTTAAGATGATAAGGGAAACTTATTGCTTTCTCCGTGTTGGTAATCAAGTTTAAGAAACGACAATTTGCCGAGAAATGTGATCCAGGCTTAGGTTTTTCCTCTAAGAATGCTGTACTCCATTTAAACTTGATATACAGACGAAATTGAATGTGAAAGTGCAGATTTACAACCTCTTTTTCAATCAGCAAGGAATTACAGCAGTAGGCATGTATAATTATTGTTCTATGTCCTTTAAGGGTGGTAAGAAAATTATTTTTAGGGATTATTTTATAACCCACTAAAGACAGTATGGCATAAATGTTCTAGACAAAAATAATGTAAATCAGATCAGTATCATCAGTATTTCTAAAGATTTATAATAATTAAAGGAGTTTGGTCCACAAAATGTTTAGACAGGTCACAAGTGTCGGAGTAATATCGGTCTTGATGTCACCTTCACTGAACTGAACAGTAATGAACATTTAACAGTAAGAAGAGCATTGTGTCCTAGGAATGGGACTACTCTGCAATCAATTTTTTTTATTAATTTCAGCATATTTATTTTATTTCTATAATGTGTATTGATTAATAGTCCAGTATCTGACAAGTCGGTCTATGTGTACATGAATATGCTTCCTTGTTTTTCGTTCTTTTAACATGACTGGCAGTAAACTTGAATGCACAGTGTCTGCATAAATGTTTGCTTGTGTGTGGATGAGTGTTTTCAATTTATTGTACCGATGTGCAGAAACAAAGATATTCCTGGGTGTGTCAGTCTACTCAGGGGTAGAGCAACCAGAACAGTTCTGCTGCTAGAGACATGAATCTGAGAACCATTGTGTATCGGTCATAGTAAATAGTATATAGTAATATTGTAATAGTAGAGTAAATAGTATGACACCATACCACCTCTTCTATCTCAAACAACAGTATTGATGTTGAAGATAAAGACTTATACTTTCATTTATTGCTTACAGTAAATGCCAAATCGGTGGCCTTTTCCCTCTGTAATGCAGAATGTTTTCAGTGCCATGTTTACACCTTCTGGGGTTGTAACATGAAGGCCGTGGTGGACAGCAAATGTGAAGTTTTTTGTTTAAGGCTTGAAGACACCGGAGCTGAAATGTATTCTTTTTATTTTAATTTCAACAGATGGGGTCATCCTGAGAATACCATAATAAAGGCATTAAAGCTGCTCAATATATTTCAAATGTTTCATTATCACAATATCAGTGTACGCAATATGCATATCGCAATGGACTGCAACAAATGCATCATTCAGACTCTCAGTGCTTGTAATTTTTTTGACATCTGTTGATTAATGCAACATAAGTTTCATTAAGAACCGCCATCAAAGCTGTTTCAATCCTAAAGGAACAGAGTTCATCTATATTAAAGTTACCTTTTCAATATAATCTTCTTGTACAGATGAAAATCTTGAATTTTATTTAATTTTTCCCAGCAGTTGTATAGACTACTCATTAGGTCTATGTTTGCTCTCAAGACAAAGCAGAAAGACATGACCACTTTTTAATTTTCAGTTTACTTATTGCAAGGCATATCATTATTTCAACTTTCACTACAATTATCGCATGTTTTCCTAATATTGTGCAGCCCTTTATACTGTATATTCTTAAAGAATACTTCCCAAATAATGTGGAAAACGTTTCACTCTAGACTATTTTGGAATTTCCTAACCCTAAAAAATACTTTTTGAATAAAAAAAGAAATTAGGTACACATAATTAAAACACAAATATGTTGATTTTATTTTTATTATAAGTATTTATCTTTATTTAGTTTTGCTTTTGTAAAATCAACATTTTAAGTTGGTGTCCAGTATCATGGCTTGCCTGTTATACATTAGAGATGATCCAGATAGTTTCTGCTCTGTTTCTTAACCCGCTGTCCTTGTAATCTGTTGTAAGAACATGTTTTATAAGGGATTAATTTGGCAATCATGACCTCTTTTATCAGATGGTAATTTTCTGTTTTTTGAACTTTGAGAATATGAATGGAGGAGTGAATGGGGATTAAAGGATTAACTTTGGACCATTTCTTTTTCTGGAATTAAACAAAACCGCACCGCATGTTTACGGTTCACCAAGTTTCCAAATAATGGCTTTGCTTGGTCTTTTTCAGTCCTTTGGGATGCATTTAGATGGTTTAACCCAATGGTTTAGCATCTCTATAAGAAGTGCACGTGTTTTTTTTTTGTGTCTACAGAAACTCCTTCTATGAGTCTCTGAAGCAGATCAGTTCGGTCCAGCACCAGGGAAATGCAGGCGGCGTGGCGGCATACGAGACCATCCAGCACTTCAATGACATCAAGGAGAATCTTCACATGGTGAAAAGGGACGTGGAGCACCTGGTGCAACGTAATGTTCAGGTGCTTTTCAAAGCTTTGCAGTTTTGCCGGTTTGTACAATTAAATCCTGACGAGGCTCTGGATGAAGGAATAGAGTCAATATGCACCAACTCTGTGCATGCATACAATTAAGGAGCTTATTTTGTAATTTGGACAGTTTAACTTAGTAAATTGATGTTTCTTCCCTTTTTTACATTCAGAATCCAGCTGATAAGGTTGTAAAGTGCCCCGAGATGCCTCCCATGCCTTCCTGTTTATCGACTGTTCATTTCGCGATATTTGTTGTCATCCAGACGGTATTATTCTTCTGCTACATCATGTTCAAGTAAGTAACTCTAGTAATAATTTGTTTAACTTGTCCCTATGGCTGCAAACAAGCATTTAATTGTTTCTGTTGTTATTGCAGGAGTCAACAGGAAGCAGCAGCTAAGAAGTTTTTTTGATGACGCTGGTTTATAGAACAACTGTGTGTATGAGGGAATGTCTATTTTTCTTTTGTTCAATCATTTTCAATTGTAAGTTATTATACATGAAAACTGACTTTGTGGAATAAGACTTTTTTTTAATTAGAAAATGTTTTAATTTGATCAGCCAATTGTGTGTGTGTGTGTGTGAATGACAGTGTGAGACTTTTCAGCATGATGTGACACGTTCCTTAACAGTATTTCTGTTCAGTCAGAGCCTTAGTTTGAAATCTGGGATCTGCGTCGGTCCCACTCCATAAAACTAAACACGCGATTAAAAAAAAGAAAACCTGTGTCTAAAGATGTAAAATGTGTGTATTTTTGTATTAAATAATACAACTTTTCAGTGACCTGTACATCAAGGATCTGCTTCAATTATTCTCTTCTGGTTGAGTTAAAAACCTGACTGAACAATTTACATAAACCGTTAACACCAGTCGCTGTCTGTGGCTTTTTATTTCCTTTTTCTTCTTGCACGGACAATTTGAACATGACAAATCTACATGAATAATGTGAATATGAGCAAGGTCATACTCGAGGGGTTCAGAAGTTAATTTTAAAAGGAGAAAGTTGCTACGACATCTATTCAGGATGCCCTCACACAGAAGAAGAGCCCGAGGCATTTCGCATTAAAAAGGAGGCTTTGGGGGCAGGCCCTAGAGCCCAGAAGAACTGGGGGAGGTGGCTGGGTGAAAGTTTGGTAATGAATGTTGAGAAAGCTGAAATCTCAGGGTGTTAACAAACTGCATCACTCTTCAATATGCTGTTGTTTAATACTTTGAATTTTTTATAATTGAATATTCATATAGTAACCATCATGATTCTCATGTGTAAGGTATTAAGTGTTTTTCATGAGTATGCTCACCTTAACGAATTTCCCTGGGATCATGTGTGGAAATATTTCTGTTCTTGATAACGTTTAAAGGTTGTTTCCCAAAAGTTAGAAATCCATCCCAACGCACCATACTGTCTCACTCAAGTCTCTCTTCGTGAGAGCAAAGAGCAAGAGGGCTTTAAATGTAGGACATCTCATTGGCACATTAGAACAGTGAGCTCAATATGATATTAGTCAGGTGTGGTGAAGCAGAGACGCATCTAGAGGCTGCTGGACACCGGCCCTTGAAAACTGGAGTTCGAGACCACTGCATTAGAAGAAGAATAAAAACACCCAGAAGACGTGGAATGTGTTCCCTTATCATCTACCAGTGAACCTTCTGTGGCTCAACCAGCGGGTAAATTTATCAACTTTTATATTGAGCCATGGTTCCAGCTGGTATACTAAAGACTAACTTCCTCCAAACACCCAAGTCTACTGGGCAGACACCTGTTATCCCCTCTAAATCTTTAGAGTAACCCAAACGGGTCACGGAGATAATGGTCCTTCACTCCCTAGTCTGAGAGAATTAATAGCTGTACTGCTGTCCTCCCTGCTTGTGGAGAGCCTGAGATCCAGGAAGCAGGACCTGACATTTCTATGGACATGGGAGAATTTTGTGTTTGTCTACTGCTCTGTAGCTGGGTAAGAACGAATGTGAAGGCGGGAATCTTCAACCCGTTCGTCTGCAATGAACAAGCTGAACAGCTCATTACTTCAGACAACTTTTATTTTTATCAGCAGAAGTGGAATAATTGTTCATCCTTATGTTGGGTTGATTAATAATATATTTACACTTTAATTCAATTAATAGTTCATGGAGGCATTTCTCATAGTCTTTGGATGTTATGTTCCTACTTCTTTTTGAAACTAAATCAGATCAATTATAAATAAATAAATTTCAGGTTTTTTTAAATGATCAATAGTTGATCATTCACAGAGAAGGTGATGGATTCACATCGGATTGATGTTTAATTGACTGTTAAATATATGATGCTGATTGACAAATCATGCACTAGTATGATGTAATATAGCAAGAATATACGGTGTTAATGTGCTAATGGATATCAGGGCAGTTCCAGTAAACTAAAGAAAAAAAATTTTCAGGAGTTATTTTCTTGCTTCAACGTGGCACTTTGCTTTGAATAAATTTTATGAATAGGGTTTCAGTTGCCTTCTGCATATTTTTCACCCACACAGACACTCTCTAAACAAAGCCTGGAACGCAGGTCACAGCAGCTAATACAGTGTTGAGTCATTGTAAAAATTGGAAAGGCACTTAGATTTGTTACATCAGCTAAATATTGTGCACATGCACAAGTTGCACATGGAAATAGGCCATCATTTTGATATGTTGGGTCGATGGGGATGCAGCTGACAAAAACACTAACAATAGATATCAAGAGTTGAGTTTAGTCTGGGAATCTAATACCTGTCATTTTAAAATGCATTAATCGGACCCCTTTCTAATTATTACAGGGTTGCTACGTAATCTGGAAAAGCCTGGAAAACTCAAGAATTTATTTTCTGTATTTACCTGGGGGTATGAATTGGAAAAGAGGTGAACTGACCATCGAAGTGGTTATAATTTCATTCATAAACCCTTATAAAACCACTGACTCATAAAATATGGGGCTACAGAACAAGCCTTTTTTGTGGAGCGAGAAATACACCTGTTTTGCAAACCAAGACCCCACCAAAAATGGCTGAAAGCAAAAATTGCCATATTGCAATGTTTTATTGTGAATAAAGTTAAAATGTATTGGGTTAACCAGTGCATAAGCTCCCACCTCTACTTGGTAACCACTTAGTTTATCTTCATTTTAGGACTATAATGTAGTTCTGTTAGAGAGAATACTGTTGCATTACTAAAATATTATATAATCTGTTTGTGTCTTTAGAAAAAGATCTAGAGATCCATGAAAGAGTATGATGGAGTGACTTCTCCCCATTTCACACCTTCATCGGGTCACATTCCTGTTAAACAATGGCACTGCATGAAGGATGGCTTCATGGAGATAAACAAGACTGCAGTATAATCCTGCTCCTCTCTCCACTCTGCTTGATCTCAGCAGCGTAAGCTGCACATGGGCCGGTCTGTACGTCACTAATATGATTAAGCAGCAGTGGGTGGAAGTAACAGTTTCTGCGTTTGTTTGAAAGTGACAATCCATGTACTCTTGAGGCCTATGGGTTTTGGTTAAAGTTTTGCCTAAAAAGTTTATGAAACATGAAAAAGATTTTTGAAAAAAAAAATCCAGAAAGATCTGCATGATTTAAAAATAGATAAGAAAAGCAGGCCATCTGCCTCTTAGTATAGTGAAGCAGAAAGGATTAAATCCAGATTATGGCAGTGTGTGTGTGTTTGTGTGCGCATGTATGTGTATGTTGCTTGTCGTCAGTGTGTCCTTGACTCTGTAGACAAGCAGGAGTTAGCCAGAGAGCTACCATTGGATTGGAAAGCTACAGGAAGCGAAAGCGAAGCACAAGGAGAAACGTTTACTTTTCCAGTCCACGAAAAATCCCCATCCTTGGAGAGTAAACACTCGAAGAACTCAGGATGGCTTTTTTGATCAAGAGCATGATTGGGAACCCACTGTCAGGAATAGGTCTTGGTGGTGGAGGTGACAAAGAGGAGGAGGCCACCCCGTCAGATCCTGCAAAAGCGGCTGGGATGACACGCGAGGAGTATGAAGAGTACCAAAAACAGGTGGTAGAGGAGAAGTAAGTAGAAACAAGGATCAAACTGCATTTTGAGCTGTTGCCATTGGTCCTTGGAAAACAAAATGGCTGCAAAGAATAAAATCTGACCTTGACATATTGTTTCATTACATTCTCACACTCTTTCCTTTCCCCTTGTTGTCAAAAGTCCACATCTATTATTAACACCAAAACATCACTAAGTGTAACATTGTGTTGACTATGTTTATGAACAATAAAAAAGCAGAATTCATAAAACATGCATCTGTTCCTGAAGGTCAAAAAGGTGAAAGAACAAAGTAGATTTTTTTTTCTTTGTATAATGTACATCTGTTATTCAAAATGTAAAGCTTCAGCTTTATTTATTTCCTTTATTTATTTTATTTATTTCCTCATTTGAATCAAGTAATAGTAAAAAATGCTAATATGTTTAAAACAAAAAACAAAACCAAATAGATTATTAAGATATTTGTTGAGATTGTCCTCTTTTGAATCCATCTAAAGGATAAATGGTGTTAAAGCATCCAAGCTGTTAGACAAATGCATTTAAAGTTTAAATGTTTAGTTTAAGGACTTAAAGATTACAGCTTTATAAAGTATAAAAAATCAACAAACTTTTACTTTAGCTGCTGCAAAAACATGTCAATAATTAGCAGATGCATTTTTTCTCATTAAACAGCTGTGTCAAAATGTTCCCTTGTACTTAAAATAAATACTTGACACAATTACGTACCTATTGACATTTCTAAGGTACTTAGTATTTATTATGACAGTGTCAAACTGTGATTATTAAAATGTAACAAATAAAACTTGCTTTATTCAATCAAATGTAAATCTAATTCTGCAGCAACACACAGACTCCTATCTGGATTACATAACCAGATTAATGTACCTTCTGTTTTAACATGTTGGTGTACTTTGGTTCTTGAAAGAGAAGCTGAAATGATGTCTTTCAGAAAAGAAATCATAAAAAATCAAAGTAGAATAATATGAAGAACAAAAAAAGCCAGCATCTTAAAAACTATTACGTTTAACATGTTCTGGCAGTAAAAATATTTAAAATTATATGAGGTTTGGAAACACGAGATGTTCTGTACTTGTTGGAGAACCGTTCCTGTTGTGATGTTTTGGTTAAATTCTAGATATGCTTAAATCAGTCTGGGTTGGTAATCTCTTTAATTGGCTGAGAGGAAAGTGCACTAATAGATTTAATGAAAATATAGAAATGTATATCCAGGGTTTCAGATACTTGAAATCAGACAGCTTTACAGCAGCAAGTTGACTGATTAGACACAAAACCCTAATTAAAAATAATCAAGACAGGTCTTAGCCACTCTTATAGCAAGACACTTATTTACACGTTTGTTTTTGTTATACATATGTGCAAACTATTTAGTTTATGCCCATAACTCTGTCAAAATAAACCTCCATGGAAGCACTTTCACAAATTTATTTTTCCTTTAATAGGCAACCAAGTATCATTATTATTATTATTATTATTAAGCGTAATTGGCAAATATTTCTAAGATATTGCATGAAAAAGATTATAAAGTACATTTTGCTGTTGACCTTTCAATCCAAACGGTTTTCCATAAAATACCAGTGCTGATAGGTAAATCACAAGTTTACAAACAAGTCAAACAAAAAGCTAGTGTAAAGACCTGGTGTTTTATCTAACCTGGAATGTGTTTTTGTGACTTAGAGTAAAAGAGACCGTCCTAATAACTTTGTTTTTTGTCTGTCCAGAATGGAAAGGGATGCAGATTTCTTACACAAAAAGGCAGAGCGCGCAACCCTCAGAGTGTGCCTCAGAGATAAATACAGACTGCCAAAGGTAAACACTTGTGTTTTTATCTTTAAACGTTGAACCATATTAAGTGTTTTGTGATTCAGCATCTCAAAAAACTTAACATTATACTGAGGAACTATAAGTTAGTTTCCATAAAAGTGTACCTGACTTTTGTGAAGTGCCTTGAGACAACATGTGTTGTGAATTGGCGCTATATAAATAAAACTGAATTGAATTGAACTGAATTGAATAAAAGTTTGATGTTGGTATCTCCCACACGTTAAAAATTAGTGAGACTTTTATGCCTATATTTTTATGTTTTCCATTATGAAATGCAGTTTGGTCTAGATTTTTGATATTATGAGTGTAACTGCTAAACAAGTGTGTTCTCAAACGTCATACAACAGGCCTTTCTTAATTTGTTTATTGAATATAAACCAAGATTGAAAACTGAAGAAATTAGTACTTATCCACTGGAATTGCATCATTGGTTAAAGGAGTCTGTTTGATTATATGTTGTATTTGGCTTGAGAAGTAACATTTTCCAACTTTCTTGTTGAAAATATTAACAGAAAGGTCCCATAAATTCAGAATTTTAAAATGGAAAAGTTCCTTAACAGAATAGAGTTTAAAATCCAATATGGCTGCCATACATTTACAGTTTACAATAAGTGTTTGGTGCTTTGGTGACTTTCATTGATGGTAATATCTCGCACATACAACCTCGTTTTGTGAACATGTTGCTACTGTGTTTAAAACTATAAATACTAAGAAATACATTGTTATTAGCTTGTGTGGCTAGCCTGGTCACTGAACATTTCAAATTACCAATCCCACTAGTTTTCAAACTGGTAACTGAAACACAGCTAAAATGGGTTTCATGTCATTCCCAGATCCAAATTCAAACTTCAGAGGTGAACAGATCACAACATACATTGTCACTACACTTCTGTTATGAAATGTTTCCTGTGAAGGATCAATCAGCAGATCAATCTGCCCTAATCACTAATAGCTTTGGTTGTTTGTACTTCTCTCCATCTTAGTTTGTTCATCTTCATTTGCAAATAATTGTGTCAAGATTTATTCCACGTACCACCACAGATAGTTTGAGAACCTTGGTGCTGCACAACCACGTCCTGACTAAACCCGAGGGGAATATTTAAATCCCTTAACACACAAACTTTCTTTGGCACCAATTCAAACACATGGACAACAAGACAAATTATGCAGGGTGTAACACTAAACTTGATGCACAATAATGAATGTACTGTATTATGAGAACAACTTGAGGAATCTGTGCAATCAGACATGGGCTGGTTTGAGGTCGTTACAGTATAATAGCCTTGAGTAAAATGTCAATGTTTCACTGGTATTGTTATTCCAGAAACTTAAAAATGATAAATTTAATTGCTTTTATCTAAAACAGAACGCATTAATTGTTTCTATTACATATTATTACTGTTAATTCATTATTTTGGTTTCGAAACACAGACCTAAGCAAAAATTAGGCATTAAATTTAGTAGTCATTTTCAAGTATATATACTAATTCGCAAGATGATTGCTGTTCTGCTCTTTATACAGTAATGTAGGTATAACAAGAATATATTAGCTGGTTTCTTAGCCAGGCTATCTGCTCAAGTAGCAGACCTGCAGTTCGATTTTAAATGACAAACCAAGTGGCGGTTCTCACATCTGGAGGAGCCCCTCCTTTTGCTGCATGCCAACCAAATAAAATGAAAAAATCTGATTCTGGGTTGGGACAAACTGGAGTGCAACATATGGAGGCTCCAACCCTGTATTGAGTGTACAAGCGTAAAAATGTGCATACAAGCATGTGCAGTCAAGAAAGGGGTGCTCATGCACCCTACATCTTTTGTCCTGGCATATCAGGCAAAAGGCAGATGGTTGCCTGTTTATGTCAAGAAAGTTTTGCAAAAGTGCCCCCTCTGTAATGATGCTCTGGGCAACTGCCCCTGAGCAGTATCAAAAACGACCTCTGTAAATACTGCTCAAAGCAAGTCCTCTAGAGTTCAAAAAGTCTTACTTAAAAAAGAATAATAGTTGGTGCTCCTTTAGTTTCATCCCCATGGCTGTCAACATCTTTTGTTGGAAATATTCCCAAATATCAGAATTTGACTTTCTCGTAAGTGAGGGAAAAGTGTACCAGCTGTGCAAAGCAGCAGGTGAGGGAGTGAGAAAACGCCAGCCAGTCAGTCACTTTCTCTAGCACATCATTAAAAGGACTTTAAACTGTTGGAACAGTATGACAGACATTTTTAAAAGCTTTAAAACCATGACTGTTTAAAACGGTTGACTCAGCATACTTGGATCCTGATAGCAACTGTGTAGTTTTAACCAATTAGGAAGCTCCTACTGAACTACAAGTGTACACTGAGAGGATGAAATCTTTCTTCTCCGCCCTCAAAAAAAGTTTTTTGCTCTATGTGATGCTAAGGTCTCTCTTCAGTCTCTCTATGCTGGAGCTTTAATGCTGCAGCTTAGAAATAGCAAAATAACTTTGACAATGAAAGAGACAACAGGTAATATAATAAAAGTGAAAAAGCAATACAAGAGGAAGCCAGAACAGCAGTGAAATGAGTCACAAAGTGGGTAATATTGTTAAAACCATTAAAATAACTTCTAAGTATTGTAAACATAGTAATTCCACATTGAAGACTGGAGGCTGTACCTGACAGCTTTTTTTAATGAAATGGAAAAACGCCGAAATTTAACAAATTTAGCTCCATCTTTGGCTGTTTTTTTTACCTGAGCTCACCTCTGTATGACAGCAGCACTTGGCAGCTGCTGTTTGTTCTACAGGAGATTACTAAGAAAGGCTTGTTGCACCTTTAGACTTAGAAAATCAAATGCCACGGAGCAGGTGTTCCAAGCTTATTAGGGTGAACCTCGGCAGAGAGATCGGGCTTTAGCAAACTGCAACATTTACTTTAGTGGATCTAAACTGAGCAATTGGTGGATTTCAGAGGAGCCTTGATAGAGAGATAAACTGTAATGGAGGAATCGAACAAGGTATGTCGAGGTTTCATTTCATTTAAACCATTAAAACAAAAAGTGGACTTAAACCTACTCTTGTGATAACAGTGCATCTGTCTGCAGAGTTGACGACTTCGTCAATTTGATTGAATTGATTAATTTTTAAAGTCACTCTGTAAACAAATAACATACATGAGCAATATCATGCAATTATTGTCATTCAATTATGTTTACATCAGATGTAATTCTGTAAGAGAAGCAAATTTGAAGGTTAGCTGGGTTTAAAAAGAAAAATAAACTCCAACATGCTCTTTTAGTTCAAATTTGTTTGATTGGATGTAATTCGGAAAAAATATTTCGATTTATGTAAGCAAGTGTATTTTCTCAGGAGAAACGGGAAGTTAGAAGTAGACAGTCACACATCATTACAGAGGTTATCTTTAGACTGTACCTGGGGAGAAAGGCTAAATTAGGTCTGAGATAATCCTACAGATTGAACTTTAAAGTAGTTACAGGACAGAGCCTATTCACATTTAGTTGTTTATGAGGCTTAAACATAGAGAGGGGGAAACATAAATTCACAAACACATGGGGAACACTAAATATCCTCAAATGGTCACAGTATATAACACAGATTACGATAAAATTCATCACTTTCTCGCCTTGTTTTGATTTTTCTTTACTTCTACATGAGTTTGAAAGATTTCATTTTATTGCATTACTCAGGAAAAGCAAAGGAGAAAGTCTTCACACCCAAAAAGCCAAACACAAATGTTTCTTTTTCCAGTCGCTTTTCAGTTAGTTAGTTAGTTAGTTCAGATATTTATACAGCAAATTTCATGTTTGAAGGGTAACACAAGGCGTTTACAGAAGTTAAAGTGAATCAATCACACTAAAAATGTAATAATCATTATCAGCCGCCAAGTCGATCATTATCAGCCGCCCCTAAGGGAACACAACAGATAGATATAAACAATATAAAAATATAAATATCCCCAAACACTCTACATAATGTATTTTATCCATAATAAATACATAGAAACAAAACTTAAAAACATTTAATTTACGATCAAATCTAAAATAAAAATGCAACTAGATAAAAAAGCTATAATATTATTAATAAATATGCAATAAAAACTAACAAAAATATAGCTTTATGGAAATATGACAAACGGATGACTTATGTAAAAACCCATACATGGCAGTCAAAAGTACTGAATTAACTTCAACTAAAAGCCAAGCTAAAAGCAAAAAAAATATTTGCTTACATTTTTCCTCTCTCCTTCACTTGCTTTCTCTTATTTGTTTCAAACTTTTTTCTGACAATCAAAATGTCAACTTTATTCCATGAAAACACAGTTTTAAAACCAGGCAGTCAGACCCTGTGTTTTCCTTAAAACAGCTTTAAATCAGCCTTTAGGACGATAAGACGTTGATGCAACATGCTCTTTTTTCCTTTTCAAAATGAATGCAATCATCCTTAATCACAAATCATATCGCAGAAGGACAAGTTAACTTTTTTGTAAAATTCATGCTTCATATATTCATATGAATTAGATGGTTAGCGACTGATTCCTGACTATGTTCTCCTACCTAATGTTGACATCTGCAGAGTGAGCAGGACGAGAACATGATTGAGATGGCCGGGGATGACGTGGACGTGCCCGAGGAGCTGCTCAAGATGGTGGATGAGGACGCTACGGAGGAGGAGGGCAAGGACTCCATAATGGGCCAGATTCAAAACTTGCAGAACATGGACATGGACCAGCTGAAGGAAAAAGCCTCTGCCACGGTCACCGAGCTGAAGAGCAAAGCAGAGGAGAAGTGCTCCCTCATGTGAATAGCCAAGGATGGTGAATGTGTCTAAAAAATGGAGAAAGCAAAGGGGGAAGAGACAGGGTGATAACCAAGATAATAATATAACAACTTGCTTGGAACCTATAAACCAAGTTATGAGTCTGAGGTTCTGTACTTAACGGAATAAAGCCATTTCACATGTTATGTCAAAGAAAATAACTCAAGTCATTACAAGAAATTATATTAAAACTGACAGTATGCATTTACAGAAAAATCTACTGTAAAGGTTTCCTTTTATAGATTTTTTACCCACAAATTTACAGTATGTTATATTACGTCAAGGGTGCCCCATCCTTCCAGTCGTATTGTTAAGTGTTGTCATGAAATGAGACAGGTTAGTCTCTAAATGTTTGTTTCTTTAAAAAAAAAAAAAATCTAAGCAATCCAAGACGTGCTGATAGAAAACCAATCCTTCCTGATTAATGCAGCTTTCCTCTCGGTTTTATTGTTTTTCTTTTTTTTTGTTTCTCGTGTATAAACATTGAATATATTTAGTTACTATCTCTGGTGTTACATGAAAGCAGGTGATTATCAGGTGTTAACAGCCTCAACTGAAATAAAAAATGTTGCAGAAACATTTGCAGATTTGCACAAACCTATGGTATTAATACATAAATAATAAAAGCAACAGATGTGTTTGTTTTTGAAATGCCTGAATGTACTTTGATGTGAGAAGACAAATTTGTTGTTCAAATAAAAATGTGTATCAAACACAAGCAATGAGTCAATCGTGGAATTTAAAATACCAGTTTTTATTTTCCATTGCTTTACATTTTTGAATTACTAATTAGTCCAGTTGTAAGAGAAAACCGAATACCCAGAGAAAAACTGCACAAGCACAGGTGAGAAGTTCAAACATGGCACCTTGCAAGCTTGAGAAAATAGTGTTAACCCCGTCACCCTGCAAAAAACATCATCCTCTATGAGAAAAGATTTCCTCAAATGTCATTCAGATAATTGTTCTCACTAATAAAAAAACAATATGTCCCATGTTTGAGTTTTAGTTCCTAATGGTTTTCGTAATGATTATCCCTCAAATGTAGTCATACAGCCAGAAATATATAACATTAGGTAGCTACAATTAATATTATTTACCCAAATTAGGGTTACCAGAGTGAAAAATAAATAGGTCTTATTTAATTGGGGATTATCCCAAACAGTTAGTAAAGATTAGGCTGAATCAGGATGGGGCTGGGGGTGGTTTGATGAGAAGCTGTAGCGTTCTGAGTTTTACAAGAAGCCAAGTTTGAACGGCAGTGGATTTGTAAAGTCTGGAGATTACATCTAATAGGATCAGCACCACCAAGGTTGTCAGCCCGTGCCTTCCTACCCTGCCTTTGAGTCCATCTTTCTCCAAGTGGCATTTTTTTATTCCGCAAAATATACCAATGCAATTTTAAGATTCCTGCGCAATTATGATGGATAAAATTTTTCTGTGAGAAAGTGAAGTAATTAAACTCGTTTTTAAATGACTGATCTGCATTCAAAATATAGTCACAGTCTAACAAACACTGTTAGAAAAATTAGAAAAGTCTAAAATAATTATTTGAAGATTGGTCAAATGTGTATAATCAGATAAAAAAATACCAAATTAAAAGGCCAAAAATGTAGAAATGGAGTGACATAAATTATGTAAGTCATAGTGATTCTCAAAAATGTTTATCTAATTGTTAGATAATTTATAAAACCTAAAAAACAGTACGTCTTCATTTTACAAAACTGAGAGCAGACTTTTGAAGAAGTTTGCAAAAAAGATGGCTGGCATTTATTTTCTTTTATCTCTCCAAAGACATTATAAAACCTGAGATGTTTAGAGCAACTCAGAGCAGCCTAGAGTCTTTACAGTTCACTTGTTGAGCAGGTAGGGTTGATGCTGTAAAAACGCTACTTTGTCTGGTTTTGGGTTACTTGGATTGAATAAAACATTTTGAAGACTTTTTTAATCATTTTACTGTATGCCATCTCATATTTTAGCTACAAATCTTGTGAACAGTCACTACATTACCAGGATTTAGTTTGTGGGCTAGTTAATTTTACAAACAAATCCCAGAGGGTGCAGGTTAATGGTGTCTTATCTGACATACTTTTATCTTCCACTTGTTTTTCATGAGGGCTTTGTCCTTTCACAACTTTTCTTCATTTTATAATATAATGAGGCTCTGTAATTGGATTTCTGTTTGAGACTGATCATGGCTCTGTGGTGAAGGACATTTTTGACTGGTGTGAGCGCTCCCTTCAGAAGAATAACATATCAAGAAATATTCATTGATTGTAGAAAGGAGCCTTCACCATGCCCTCCTGTTTTTGTCCATGGACAGGCTGTTGAAGTTCTACAACATTATAAATACATCGGTACAATTACCAAGAAATGCTTGACTTTTGGGGCTAATACTGTTTTATATTTTCCAACTAGAAATAACAAAAATTACCTCTGTGCACAGATTGGGCTCTGGAACCCAACTCCTGGAGAGGGCTTGAATCTCTCTTACTCCAGAAATGCCTAGAAGGAGAGGCCTCGGGCTGGTTCTGGGATACCCACACCCTCGGCTGTGTGCCTCAATTTTGGAGTTTTTTTGGTGAGCAAGATGGTCGTCTCTTTGCAACTTCAGGTTGCATAAGAGAAGGTTCTGACTGTTGTCTGTGCTTACACACCAAATAGCAGTTTAGATTACCTTCTTGGAGTCTCTGGATGGTGTCCTGGAATGGGTGCCATCTGGGTATTCAGTGGTTTTCCTAGGAGACTGTGGGCAACGACCACATCGGTGCCACATCGGTGTTACCTGGAAGGAGAAAAGCCTCCCCGATTTGAACCCGTGTGATGCACGGAATGACCATAACAAACACCATGCTCAAGTTCATAAATGTATTTGATACCAGGCCACCTTGGGCCAAAGTTCGATGATCAATTCTGAGGTAGTTAAAAAGTTCCCCTGGGGCAGGATCCCAAGTGTAGATCATATTCAGCTTGATATTCTAAAGGTTTTGCACATTGTGGGGCTATCATGGTTAAAACACCCCTTCAGTGTTGCATAGCTGACCGGGACAACATCATTAGAGTGGCAGACTTGGGTGGCGGTCCCAGTTTTTAAGAAAGGGGAATGGAGAGTGTGTTCTAGGTATCGAGGGATCACACTTCTCAGCCTCTATAGCTTACTCTGGGATGTTGGAGAGGAGGCAGACCTCCAGGAGGAGCAGGTGGTTTTCATTCTGGCTGTGGGACAGTGGCCCAGATCTTTACCCTCGCGGAATTGCTGAGGGGATCATGTGCCATGTCCCCTGAGGTCCCCTGGCCATCCCGAAGAATGGGGTATCGGGGTGAATGGGGTAAGGGCTATCCAATGCTTGTATGCCCAAAGCAAGAGCTGTGTCCACACTCCCAATGTTCCCAGTGCACGTTAGTTCATATGGTTCTCGACCAGAAAAAGGTGGACTGTCCCCTTGTGGTTGGGGGTCAGTCTCTGCCTCAAGCGGAGGAGTTTAAGAAACTTGTTGTCTTGTTCACGAGTAATGGTTTATTGTAACAGGAGATGAACAGACGGACTGGAGCTTCATCCGCAGTAATGAAGGTGCTGCTCTGGTCTCTTGTGGTAAAGAAGGAGCTCAGCCAAAAAGCAAAGCTCTCCATTTAATTCAATTCAATTCAGTTTTATTTATATAGTGCCAATTCACAACACATTCACAACACATCTCAAGGCACTCCACAAGGGGTTTGGAATGGTGTGGGGTTGTTGGGGAGGTTAGAATAAACTACCGAGTGTTAGAGTTTGGCCATTATAGAATGGGCTATGTGTAGAGGTAGTAAGTAAAATAATAAATTGATAAAGTTTGTCCATCTAGAGCCCACTGGTGGTCATTGTTATACTAAAAACCACAAGGATTGGGGGTATCTCTCTCTGTCAGACTGATTATAACCACTGAAAAAGTGAAGGGGTCATACAGGTAGCAGAAATAGAGGGTGTGTTTGCACCTCAACCATAACTGAGCCGGTTTAGGCTAAACCTGACTCCCCCTTACTCCATCCAACAGAGAGGGAAGAAGGCAGAGGTAAAAATAATTGGAGAGTGTTGTTTCCTTTTGTAATTTACTGGTCTGTCTACATTCTGACCCTCACCTACGGTCATGAATGAAAGAACGAGATTCCAAATACAAGCGGCTGAATTAAGTTTCCACGTGAACTCAGCCGTAGACATATGGTGGGCAGAAGACAATGTAATGTAAATGTAAAAATGCTTAGCAAAATTGTACGGTTCAGACTTGTTGAGCATTCCCACTTCAACAGAACCAGTCGTAAAGGAGGCCAAAGCAACCCTTGCTGACCCAAACCATCCTCTTTATCATGATTACAGGTTGCTGCCATCTGCTCACAGATATATGTAAATAACGCACAATACAAAAGGGTACAATTGTTAATTTTTCCCTGTTGAAGTAAGCCTCATTAATAGTTTGACCTGGTAGGCCCAACAGAAACTGTTACAGACTATGTTTGGGTCCTGGTTGCATCATGAATGTTGTTTTTTTTTTTTTTTTTTATTGATGTCAATTATAGTTGTACTTTTTTCATGTGTTCTCTGTATACTGCAAAACAAATTGGCCCTTTGAGATAATAAAGCTTATCTTGACTTGACTTAAAGAAGAGGATTTTTATGTAGTAAATACTTTTCAGCATAGCTGTCATTTTACCATAGCTTTGAGATTAGCGGTAGACAATCTTTAGTTTTTAAGTTTAAATTGTCAAATGAAAGGTAATCCTGTAACTTTCACCCTCTTCGCTACTTTCTCACACTACTCTTCAATTTTGTATTATTTGCTGTTATTTCAGCTTTTAACTTTGTTCTCTCTCTTCTCTCTTCCTAGAAGCTACACCTGGCCTGACTCTGTGTCTACCTGTGACAACTGTCTGGAGAGGGGCATCGTCTGAGCTTCTGCTGGCAACAACTTGGTGCTCACCCTCTACCGATGATCCACATGGCCCTGTCTTTCAGTGTTTAACCCTTTCTCTCTCCTAGACATAGCTACTGACTGAGCTTTTACTGTAAATAACTCTATGTGCTCTCTTTCAGACTCTAACATTGAAAACTGGCTCAGAGTTTATCTGTTCTTTCTTTCTAGGTGAAACGACTAAAGGAGCTACATCCATTAACATTTAACTTTTCCTTCCCATAGAAAGTACTCCTGGATCAGTGCTTCTTTGTTCTCTTTGTGTCTCTGCTCTGTTCTCTCTAACCCCCAGTCGGTCGTGGCAGATGGCCACTCACACTGAGCCTGGTTCTGCTGGAGGTTTCTTCCTGTTAAAAGGGAGTTTTTCCTCTCCACTGTCGCTACATTCATGCTCAGTATGAGGGATTGCTGCAAAGTCAACGCCAGTGACTGTCCACTGTCTCTACATGCTCATCCAGGAGGAGTGAATGCTGCAAGTCACTGACTGGATGCAATCTGCTGGGTTTCCTTAGATAGACAAACTTTTTATCCAATTTGAATAAATAACAGAATCTGACTGCACTGTTCAATGATTTGGATTAATTGTAATGCATGTACCTGACTTTTGTGAAGTGCCTTGAGACGACATGTGTTGTGAATTGGCGCTATATAAATAAACTGAATTGAATTGAATTATTATGTGGCTTTACTTCTGTGCTGTCTGTATGCCACCAGATACAGCTGCAAAATATTAAATTATAAGAAAATAAGAGGTTTTATTTGCTTCATAAATATATTTTTTGAATCCTATCTTATACATTGTGGTGTAAGTTAAGACAATATTGAGCATCCTGCTTTTCTTCACGGACCCCCTCTCTGTTTGGCCAACACAGGTTAACGTCTTTAATTAGGAAAAACTAAATAGTTTTAGGGGTTTTAACTCTTTTGAGTAAGATAACTAATCCCCTTAAGCAGGATTACCACACTGCTGTCAATCTTTGTTAAGTGGCTATAGTCTCAAATTGTTATTGTTTGTGCTTCAGTCACCCAATTGAACCTAAAAGGTAAAATACATTGTTTAAAAATCTTTTGTTTGGTAAATGTTTAATTTTATTTATTTCAAATAGCCTATTAATGTGTGGCAGTTATAGATCCGAATGTGTGCAAACTAAATTTTTTTCTGGTCAGCAAAACCAACAGTTCATTGAACAAACTCATTTTTGGCGACAATATCTTGAAGATGTGATTAAATATTAAGCTGTCATCTTGCAATCCTTGCTTTCTCCAGAAATCTTGTAATTATGATTTTGTTGTACCTTAATCTGTGGGTTTAATCTTTCCCCTTTTTTTCCCTCCACACACTGACATGAACATGACATCTGGAGAAGTGGAAAGATGGTTTTAAGATTTATGTAAGTAGGTTTACAGGCATGCTGATGCACTTGGGATATGATGGGTGGAGCTCTGCGGGGGGAGGCTGCACAGTTACCCCCAAAATCCAGCAGGACGGCCCATCTGTGACGTGACGTGGGAGGGGTGTCCCGCACAAGCACCACTTTAAAAACCATTAGCAAAGATGCTCCATCACAAGAGAGAGGGACAACTTTTCCAAACGACAAAGCAAGATCAGAGACGGGAGGAAAACTTTCAGGAAAAAGTAGTCTGTACATTCTGACATTTCTTCTGAACTTTAACCGACCGATGTGGCTGCTCGGATCTACTTCCCAAATGATGATGATGATGGATGAGCGCAACTCTCCCTCCGCACCCTCAGTGCAGAGCCCTGGAAACAACCCGTCCACCGTCCACAGCATCGAGGCCATCCTGGGCTTCAAAGAGGACACCATCTTCCACAAGTCAGTCGCTTACACCGGGTCACAAAAAGACCCGGAGCGCAGCGGGAACGTTTTTGTGACCCAGAGAAAGAAAAGTCATTACACTGACAGCTGTGACAGTGAGTAGTTTTTTAGTTTTTTTTTTTATTTTTGACAAGTTAGAATATATGAAACATATATTGCCTAATTTCTTTTCATAACGTTTCAAATCTTTGGATTGCCACAACATTTTTTTTTTTTTTTGTAGCAGGTGTTGCTTCATAAATAGTTTAAGTCTGTTTTAGCATATGAGAAATAATAAGTCCTAAAGAGAAATTTAAAAATTGGGCTAAACCTTAAAAATATATATAAATACTGTCATCGTGCCTTTATTCCTGAACGCCTCCTTTTTCTGCAGGTGTCTGCACCGGGGAAGCTACCGCAGGCCCAGACTCACCGGACAGAGACAGCAAGTTGTCCGACGACGAGAACCAGAAGAAGAAGCACCGCCGGAACCGGACCACATTTACCACCTACCAGCTCCATGAACTGGAGCGGGCCTTCGAGAAGTCCCACTACCCGGACGTGTACAGCAGAGAGGAGCTGGCTCTAAAGGTCAACCTACCGGAGGTCCGAGTGCAGGTATAACATGGCCTTCAAAATGATGCAATTAGTTATATTTGTCATAAACCGGAGGATTTACAGAGTCGCTTCATAAATAATAAGCAGCTTACATGTAAATATTGTATAATGTTGTAGGGTTTTCCCCTTTTGAAACAAAAGAATATAGAAACTTACAATAGGCCAAGTTACTTTGAACTCACATCAAGTGTTTTAGAATTTCAACATATTATTTTTTACCTCTTAAATCAGTCTATCAACATATTTTAATGAAGCATATTTTAAAAACAATTGACCAAAACCAGTAAAATATAGAACAATGCTAAATGGCAATAGAAACGAAGATAATATTATCAAAATAAATTAATGTAGCCAGATGAAAGTCTGGATGTCCTAAGCATTATGTAGCAAAGCTGACATCTAAAATTAGCAGCTCTAGGAAAAAGTTCCCGTTTTGAGTCTGTGGGGTCCAGAGTACCTCTTTACATATAAGATACAGAAATGATTGATTTGACAATATTAACCTGATTCAGTGTGTTTAGGTTTTAACATAGTTTTAAACTTAGAGTAACAAACAAATAAATTAATACGCAAATGAATAAGGATAACAATGCAGTGTGCAAATTTAATTTTTAGCTTTAGAGGAACTGCTGCTGTAGAACAACAATAGTCAGAATAATGGCTCCTAAAATAATAATAATTATAAAATTGATAAGATTTTCTGTTTTTACTGAAAATTAAGAAATTTCTATTAAGTTGAAAGGAATCTGAAGAGGAAATTCCCCCAATGTCGTTATAAAATGTGTTAAAATTGTGTTATAAACACAATTTAGAAAATCTTTTAACTAAACTAATTAAATATTTGTAAATAGTTTAATATCTTGCATAAAATAATTGTATTAGAAATGTTTGAGATAGGCGTTTACATTATTGTTGCACCATTTTCAGTCTTCAATTTGTTCTGAAAAATCTCTTTTTAGGTGTGGTTCCAAAATCGGCGAGCCAAGTGGCGTCGTCAGGAGAAGCTGGAGGTGAGTGCCATCAAGCTGCAGGACACCCCTTCCCCCTCTCTTCTGTCTTTTGGCCGATCCACCACCAGCTCCCTGGGCTCTGGGCTGCCGCTGGAACCCTGGCTCTCCACCCCTATCACATCTTCCGCCTCCTTGCAGTCACTGCCAGGCTTCATCAGCTGCTCGCAGAACCTCCCAGGCGCATACGCTCCCTCTCCGCCCCCATCCATGGCTCCATCCTTGCCAGCGTCTATGTTCAGCTCTCCAGCCCTGGGACACAGCCCTCACCTGCCCCACATAGGTTCTATGTGCCCCCCACCACCAACATACCAGTGTGCAGCCAACCCAAGAAACTCCAGTATAGCCTCACTGAGGATGAAAGCCAAGGAGCACATTCAGTCTATTGGGAAGACATGGTGATGCTAACTGAAGGATTAAAATGGACATGAATATTCAGAAGACAGTGGTTTGAAAAGATTTTATCCTCCTGCTTATTGGATTGTAAAATTTTGGACACTTGGACATTCCATGAAAAAGCTTCAAAATCCTCATCACAGATAAATAAATTCCTGAAAAATTGTGAACAAGTGAAATAACTATAAAGTAAAAGAATTTGTTTGAATGTGCTTTGCTTATCATTTGTTAGAAATTTGTTTCAAATGTGAAGTTTTGTTTTATCTTAACCTTGTCTCATTTTAGCAAAGTGTTTTGTTATCAATATAACGAACATCTCCAATCGTGCCCATTTGTATGGTTTTATTCTTTTGATGGCAATACAACAATATCTATTTTGCTGATCATCTACAGTCTTTTGACTGAAATAGTGAAGAATGAAGTACTGTAACAAATGTAATATATTTTTTGTCTGTACAATAAACTCACAAAATATAAAAATTAGTTTCCAAATGCAAGAATTTTTTACCTGTTCAAAAGCTTTTGGACTATTGACTGTTATGTAATATCTAAAAAATTAAGGAAAACAAGATATGTGCTTTATATAAGGATACATAAATCCAAAACTGGCGAGCCAAGAGCAAAAAAAAAAACAAAAAAGAACAGCATAGATAATGGCTAAATTGTCTAATATTAAAATTATTTGGAAAGATGACATGTAGGATTGTGTACAGCACAGATCGGGTTTTTACATGAGAAATTGGAAATATTGATTGTAGTGCCCTCTAGCGGTAGCTGGCTGCCTTGTCAGAAAAGGGCAGTCATCTGACAGTGAAATATTTTTATTATAAAAGGTGGTGATTTTAAGATTTTCAGTGTTTATCTCAAATTATCAAATTATTAATTACCCCAAAAAAAGAAACTGTCTCTTAACTTCCTCTCTATGAGTCAGAAAATGAGTCCCATCAGCCCGTTAATTTCCTCCTCATTGAGTCATGTAAACTGTATCCCACTCTCTCCTGGGATTTGACTCCTAATAGGGGTGAAAGTGGCTTGCTCTTCAATTGTTCATCAATCATCCATGACAAATTACTTTACAGAAGGAGGAAGAAAATATGTTTATAAGAACGATTTGTTTAGCCAAGCTGTTGCAATTAGCTGTTGCAGTTTTTCCTATTGTCTGCTTGAATCCCCCTGGGAGCTAAAAATAATACTGATTGTCATCTCTTTTCAAAATAGAAAAACACTGGGGCTATCTGTTTATTTAGTGCTTTTTCTCCCATACAAGAGTCATCACCCAACCATGTAACACTAATGGCTTGTTTTCACTTATAATTATGGTTATGTTGGCGTTTTGTGCGACACTCTACTAGAAAGTTACTAAGACATAAGAGATGTTCTCAAAATAGAACTTGCGCACCACCTAGTGGTCAAAAGGTTACCGTACAAGTGGCAGACCCATGATAAGCATGTTTTACAAACTCGAGGAAAACTTTTTTTGATCTCTTTTGTCTATGGTTGAAATACGATGTGAAATGTGTAATACGACGGATCTTTATGCAATGGCTCTCTCTTCAAAGAGACAAGTGGAACAAAAACACAAAAAGCACAAATTATGCATTCAATTAATCAATAAAACAAAAGTTATGGTGGTGATTTGCAATGTGTAAAGCATGGTCTGACATCCGCAATGCAGTATTTATTTATTTCAGATTCTCAGTTTCTGCAACTCCACCTTTTCAGTCAGTCAGCAGTCGAAACACTTCATTTTGTGCAAGTAAAAATGTTAAATCACTGAGTTATGTTGTGTCTCTGGTGTCTTTCTACAGCACAGGGTTTATACATTATAAATATATGATCACAGAGCAGGTTAAGTAGACTTCAGTCTTCAAGTTTGTCTTGCCATCAGGAAGCTTCATCCTCTTTCAGTTTCAAAGCCAGAAGAATGAGATCTAACATCTACAAAACAACAATTAAACAGAAATATGTCAGAATATTAAATGAGAGATTAATAACAATGTTTGAATCTGCAGGCTGACCTCTCGGAGATGTTTTCCGCTGTCGTCTTCTTTCCTGTTGTTGTGGAACAGCTTTCGCAGAATTGTTTGTCTTTTAATCTTTGATGACAGACTCTCCACAGTTAGGTCCTGATCAAAGCTCTTGTCCGTTTGTAAAAACGTGAGGTAGTCAAGGTTTACCTGCTGCTGTTCAGGCAGGCTCTTAATGCTCTTCTTTCCCATTAAATGACCTGTAGGTTCAGAATTTTAAATAGAAGTTTTTTAGTTTTTCTTCAGGCAATTGCAATTTCTTAAATTTGGAAAATACAACGTAAAAAGATCTGTTGCATTATAAAAACAATTCTTATCATTAAAAGCTTTAATGAGTCTAACTGGTATTTTTTTCTTACTGATTATACAACACAGAATGATTACATGAATACATGAGTGTTACACTCTGATTTATAAGATTAATTATTAAAATATTTGGAGACCTAAGTTACAGTAAAGTTACAGCAAAACATAACAGAATTTTAGAGATTTCGTCTATTATCTATGAATTATCACCAGATACAATAAACTTTGTTTAAATATTTATTAAACAATACGTTTTTCTTACCTACAGCCCAGTGATTGCCCCTAGGATACATTTTTCCAACAACTAATGCAGGTCTTTCAGAGCAACGCAGGAGACAAGGCGCAGCCGCCAGGATAATAAAAACCGGGCAGAGCGCTCTGCAAGACCATGAAAAACAAAGGCGCACCGCACACATGATAGGAGAAAGGGTCAACTCTAAACCAAACGATTATAGCAATCCTGACGTTGCATTGACTTAACCTGGTCAAACCTTAAATAATCTACACCATAATAGACATTTCTGCTGGTTGGACCGATGTCAGGAAGAAGACGTCCAGCTATACCGACTTGCAGAAGTTCTCCCGATGTCTTTGATAGGAATGACTAAAGATGAAAGTTAAATGCCCCTCCTGAAACAGCTGTGCGTCAGCGGGTCTTTTGCAGAAGTGTCGCGGAGGAAAAGTGATGCGGATATGTAATCATTTATAGTCGCCAATTACAGATCGCAGATGTTGCCTACATAGTTTGATGGGTGTGAACGTCATAAGCATGAGGACAGAACCCCAGGATTCTGGTGGATGTACATAGATAGCAACTTTGTAATTATTAGCTTAATCATTGTTATTTGGTTGTTCTTCATCATGTTTAGAGGGGAAGTTGGCTACTGTTTAAGTGCCTGGAGTTGTGTTACTGCTTCCTATGCTTTGCTTCTTGGTGTTAGTTGGAAACTTCTTGTATTTCCTGTGCCTTTAATAACAATTCTGTCATTTGACTTTATTGCTTTTTTCAAGCAAAACCTTAAACAACTTGATGAACTTCGCTTGGTAATGTTCAAGTATGCTCCAGTAAAGTGTTCCTCAATTAAAGCCTGGTTTCTCTTGGTAGCCTCTTAAGGGATGTTACAGAATCATCTATTATTGTTCAGACAAGTTGTAGTGTAGAACCTCACTTTTGAACAGGTTAGGATCTTTTCGTGTTTTGAAGGCAGAAAGTGAACAGATATATATTGTTATCACATTTTATTGTTACATGGGATAAGTTCGGTGTGATGTTATTTTAGATCGGCTTCTGAGGGAAATGAAGCCTAACATTTGCTGATTTTTGTGCTCATCGAGTAGCCTTATAGCAGAAGAAATAGCCATACAACAAAGTATAATAATAATGAATGTCCTGCTTTTAATGGATGTTAAAACATGTTTTCTGAATAAAGATTCCACTAGTGTAATGAGGCAAGCAAGGGGAATACAGAGTGTGAAGCACTGACGAAAACTGTGCAGCGAAATAAGAAAAGGGCATAGGAATGGAAAGATCTATAGAGAGCAGTTAGAATACAGGAGCTTAAATGCACTGAGGCAGTTTAGGAGAAATGGCAAGTAGACCAGAAGAGCTAATAATATGGAATGAGTACCAGCTGTAACAGAGAGAAGATAGAGAAGCTGAAGGAGGAAGACAAATTAATATGGGCAGAGCAGAAACAAAAATACAAGAGAAATTCAATTCAAGTGGAAAAATAAACATAGATCTAAGAGGAGTAATGTTAAATGTAAAAAGACCACTGAAATAAAACATAAAAGAATAAACATATAAGGAAAACACTTCACAATAATGAGCAAATAGAAATAAACATAAGAAAGAAAGACTTAAAAAACATAACAGCAAGAAATAGTCAAAATACACACACAACAGAAAATCAAACCCCAAACACCTCAAGATCGTGACAGAACCCCTCCCTCAAGGGCGGATATCAAACGCCCTCATTATCCACAAAAGCAAAAAATAAAAAACAACCCAAATCAGGTGGGTTGAAGGGCCATCAGAAGGAGGGCAAGCAGCACAAAACAACAGCTACAGCTACAGTGGGGACCACTGTAGCTGCTGCTGACAGCACACTTTAAAACACAATGCTTCAAAGTGTGTTGTAATTTACAACACACTTTGAAGCATTATGTTTTAAAACAACATTTTTCTTTAGTTGTTGCCATCTTATCTTATTTGTGAGTTTTTATTGTTAGATTATTAATCTTCAGAGGAAATCTTGATTAACATAAAAATCTTAAATAAATCACAAGTTTTACATGAAGGAATAGGGAAAAAAATCCAACTGCAAATATTTTAGGTTGTCTTAAGAAAAAAAAATGCAAGAAACTTTTTATTTGGTGGTTGTAAGGTGCTAGAATAAATAACCATTAAATAATTACATTTTTCTTTTTAGAAAGCCACATTGTGAATATTCAAAGGTCAAACACCCCACCGATCCCTGAAAATAAGTCACTGGCGTAAACGGATAAGAGAGACGTGAAATAAATTTCTGTGCGTACACAGTTTCGATATGGTGACGCAGGAAAACCTGAAAGCTTTTAGACTTCCTGCCAGTGCTCGACATTTGGGTCCTTTAAGACTAACACTGTTAACAACCAGTATGATTCAGACAATAAAAGTTTGATTCTAACTCAGAAATCTGCAGGCTGGAAGCTAATTAAATAGAACAGATTTTTCTTTTTAAGACGATATATTTATCAAAGAAGCCGTGATATTTCAGAAATCCTTTATTAACATGCTTTTTGGTGCTTTGTATTTTTTCCATTCACTTCTAGTATTTATTTTGGCAAGTGAATTGCAGCAGGTTTCCAAACCTCGCCATCTTTTCAGAACTGTGGACAAAGGTAGAAAAAGAAACTGTCAAACACAAAAAAACCATGCTGTTTCTAACACCCGCTCTGTTACATGAATTTAACAATGCAGCACATGCCAACTTGAAAAGCATGAACCACATCTTTTCTGAGTACGTCTGTCTCTAGAAAGCTCAGCAATGTAATTTAATCTGTCTTTAAACACAGTGAGGCACCCAAACATGAAGCCCGTGCCAAAATCTCATACTTGACTAATCCTGCCTATGACAATATTGACTTACAGATGGGTATAAAAAGTGAACAGATGAGGACAGATAAGGAGTCCACACAGGTAAGTAACATTTTGTGTTGAAAAGGTTGAGGGTTTCCTTGGGCTATTGTCAGGTCACGACCTTACACACGTCCCTGCAGGAGACTAAAAGAGTACATATGGTTCAAAACATGTTCCATGCTCGTCCAGGGCTGACCTTAACAAAACAGGATGAGTCACCTATGTTCAAAGGGCAGCAACAGGTAGGATGCAGAGCGCAGTGCCATCTAAAATATGTGTCCTTTGTTTTTACTAAAGAATACAAAGAAAACATAGAAAAATAAACTAAATACCAGGAATACTGTCTGCAACTGCACAGTTTGAATTTGAGATTAAGTACTATTAAAATCACTGCCCAACAAATTTTTCATTTTAAATTTTTGCCTTGCCTGTCCCATTATAAAACTGATTTTTGTTGCAAAAAAAAGTTAAATAAAAGAAATTCATACAGTTTTATGTACGACAGTCATAGAGTTCGGGACTTTAAGGATTTTAATTAACTCATAAGATCACAAACAGCTCCTGCCTGATTGTCTGGCCTTGATCACCTACACTAAGAACCACTTTATCAAATACAGATGTCACAATTAAACCAAATCAAATTACTTTCAAAGGCTATGTCAGTTTCTCTCACAACGCAGTAATTATACATTCACACTGATCAAGGGAAACTTTTAAAACTATTACTCACCAGAAGTCTGAAGAAATGCTGCTCTGAACATTACTTCAATATTTCATTTATTGTACTTAAGTTTAAACTCATTATTCCTGTTTCACTGTTCGTTTTGAGTGAAAACAACAGATGGCACTGTAGGGTGCATTTATGCAAAATTTGATTTCTGTATGGTGACCTACACAGTAAAAAAGGGACAGTTAAATATATGGCACATAGTGTTAATAAATTGAATTAAATCTTGCATAAAAACAGCTTATTTTGCTTGTATTTAAGATTGTCTTACAATTGTTCATTACTATTATCATAACAGAAATTTGTATTGTAAGATCATATTATTGGGTTTTAACAAATGTTAAAGGCTACTTTGAGACATTTTATGCAAATATACAAGTCTGGGGGAAATTGGGGTGATTATACTATATATACTATATCTCTTCTATTTTCTAGTCACTATATTCATTTAAAGTCACATGACAATAATGACTTCAATAATGACAGCTTTATGGAATGTTAAAAAATAATCATTTAAAATGGTGTCCTTTCAGCAAGCACAGCAATGGCTTCAATGGATATTTCGCCATTATGAGGCCTTGGTCTTCGTTAATTTTCTGTCGCACTCCAGAAGATTTAAAGGCTATATTGGGGTGTGAATAATCCTATTGCTTTTATAGTGTTTTGAAGCTGCTGTATTTATTGAGCTGTGTTCATAAGATGCAGGTATGGTCAGAAGCTAAAAAAGGCTTAAATAACATTTATTGAACTGTTCTATCTCCATGGTGGATTATTTATGTATATTATAAAAAATCAGATATTTGGAAAATCAGTTTTTATGTTTCTGCAGATTTTCTGATCTGCAGGGTCAAAACTTTACATGCAGTCTCAAACATGTACGTCGTGCACAAATTCAGACGTACACAGATGACACAATTACTAATACACACAGAAAGGATGTTGATGACGTGGCTACCAAGTTATTAGTTGTTATAGAGAAAGTTGCAACATTGGTTAAGTATTCAGGTATTACATTAAATGTATACAATATCAACAACAGTGTAAATGGGGGGTGGGGCGGTGTGACTCAGTCCAAATTACATTAGATCTCACTTCAGAACAGATGAATATGTATTTTGTAGTCTTCTCTTAATCTATTAGTTTCTTTCACTTTATTGTATTCTGTCTTGATTTGTCTTGTACCTGAATCTGCAGAGGAAGCTAGCTGGATAAAGAGCTATAATCTATAATCTGGTGCAGTTTATGTTATCTCTTTGAGCTCAATGTTTCCTTCACATTCCCAGATACATAAACTAATAAAATAAATTAAATTAAATATATCTTCTCAGATGGAAGACCATGGATTTGGAGCTGGTGCTTCTTTCTAGGTAAGTACCCACTCAGTCCATGTTGATGTTAATCTCACTTCACTGTGGACAGCAACAATGTTATTCCATCACCTTCCAGTTGGTGACATGATTAAGCCATGGTGGCTCCTGGGTTGTTCTTGATCATGCAAACCAAATATTTTAATTTTTTAAGTTTAAGACAGGTTGTCATGTTTTTGGGTTAATGAAGGACCCAACCAGAGAACTGATTGTGGCTAAGCAGAGTTTTTAATAATAAACAAACAAGTAAACTTACAGGGGAGTTCACAGAAAGAGCCGGATATGGAGCACAGCAGAGAAAGGGAAAGAACCAATAAAGAGCAATGAAAACCAGTGGGCTTATATACTGAGGTGAGAGAATAGCATTGGATTCAGGTGAGCTAATCAGGGAAATGTGGAACAGCTGGGAGAGGAGAGTACTGAGCAGGGGAGCTATGGGAAGGTGAATAATGACAGGAGGAACTAAACTAGACACAAAGGAAACTACAAACATACTGGAAAAAATACTCATACTGTCCTAAGAGAATAAACTAAAATACAAAGAAAACAGCACACAAGAAATAAGTAAGAAACTAAACCTAAATGAATTAACTAATATGGCAAGACCTTTCTTCACTAATGAAGACAGAGATTTGAACTAAATATAGCAAGACTATTGTAGCATGATTAAAGAACTCAGAATCTATCAAAACATAAGCAAATCATAATACAGGCGCTTGAAACCTGGTCAGAATTGGGTGTTCCAGCTGTACAATGATCCAAAAACACACATTAAAACTAGCTTGTGCAATGACCCCATCCTCAACCCTCTCTAAGATTTGTGGACTACACATAAAACCAAGTTCTTACTAGGAAAATAAAGTAAACTTTACCAATTCTGGATGGAGAGGAGTCAAATGTCAAGATTAATCTTATGCACCCTATTCTTGTTTTTTTAAAATTACTGAAGATATATGTTGTTTTATTAGGTCAGCCTAGAAAAAAGAACAGTTTATTATGAAAAGCCAAAAATTATGACAGGATTATGTTGACTGTATGTAAACTTCTGATCTGAACTGTAGTAATCAATATTTTAACTTTTGCATTGGTATAAGGTTTGCCACTCCAGCCATGACATTTAGGGGGCAAGAGGTTCAGAGTCCAGTTTAATAAATCTCAGTAAACTGTTGGAACCTAATTATGTCAATAAAGGACAATATCAAACCTAACTGTAATCTAAACCCACAATTTTCCCTTTTAGAATTAAAAATAACTTACACATCACACTTTTTCAGTTCCTGCGATGGACTGGCGACCTGTCCAGGGTGTACCCCGCCTCCCGCCGTAGACTGCTGGAGATAGGCACCAGCTTCCCCGCGACCCACTATGGAAGAAGCGGTATAGAAAATGACTGACTGAATTCAAAATCATTCATTAATCCCAAAGGGAAATTATATTTACAAATTATATTGATTTACAGGTACATCTCAAAAATTAGAATATTGCGTAGAAGTGCAATATTTTTTGCCAGTCATATCAGAAAGTGAAACTCATTTATTATATAGAATCATTACACATAGAGTGAAATATTCCAAGCCTTTGTTTCTTGTAATTCTGATGATTATGGCGTACAGGTTAAAAAAAAAATAAAAAATTCAGTTTCTCAGAAAATTTGAAAACTGTGAAAAAGTTCGTTATTGGACACTCGTGGTGTCACACCGTAATCAACTAATTAACTCAAAACACCTGCAAAGGTTTCTTGAGCCTTTATATGGTCTCTCTATCTGGGTCATAGGCTACACAATTATGGGGAAGGCTGACTTGACAGATGTCCAGAAGACGGTCATTGAAAACCTCCACAAGGAGGGTACGCCACAAAAGGTTATTGCTGAAAATGCTTGTTGTTCACAGTTCTGTACTCAAGCATATTAAAATTGAGTGAAAGGAAGAAGTAAGGTAGGAAAAGGTGCACCAGCTAAAGGGAGAACCGCAGCCTTGAGAGGATTGTCAAGCGAAATCCATTCAAGAATTTGGGGGAGATTCACAAGGAGTAGACTGAGATGATTGTTGGCGCATGATCAAGAGCCACCACACAGACGAATACTAGATATGGGCTACAAATGTCGCATTCCTTGTTTCAAGTCACTCCTGAACCAGAGACAAAGTTAGAAGCGTCTTACCTGGGCTAAACAGAAAAGGAAGTGGACTGTTCCTCAATGGTCAAAAATCCTGTATTCAGATGAAAGTAAATTCTGCATTTCGTTTGGAAATCAAGGTCCCAAAGTCTGAAGGAAGAGTGGAGAGGCACAGAATCTACGTTGCTTGAAGTCCAGTGTAAAGTTTCCTCAGTCAGTGATGGGTTGGGGTGCCATGTCATCTGCTGGTGTGGGTCCACTGTGTTTTCCGAAGTTCACAGTCAATGCAGCCAACTACCAGGAACTTCTAGAGCACTTCATGCGTCCTTCTGCTGACAAGTTGTATGGAGATGCTGATTTTATTTTCCAGCAGGACATGGCACCTGCCCACACTGCCAAAGGTACCAAAAGCTGGTTCAATGACCATGGTGTTCCTGTTCTTGATTGGACAGCAAACTCCCCTGAACCCCATAGAAAATCTATGGGTTGTTGTCAAGAGGAAGATGAGAGACACCAGGCCCAATGAGACCTAATGACCTAAAGGCAGCTATCAGAGCAATCTGAGCTTGCATTACACCTACACAGTGCTACAGGTTGATCATCTCTATGCCACGGCACGTCGATGCAGTAATTCATGCAAGAGGAGGCCCAGCCAAGTGTTGAGTGCATATAAATGGGCATACTTTTCAGAATCATGTGATATTCTAATTTTCTGAGACACTGAATTTTGGGTTTTCTTTACTTGTAAGCCATAATCATCAAAATTAAAAGGGAAAAAAAGCTTGAAATATTTTACTCTATGTTGAATGAATCTCTGTAAAATAATCTTTAACTTTTTGAAATGACTGGCACAAAATATTACATTGCAACATTTAACATTCAATTTTTTTTTAGATTTACCTGTAAATAAACTTGCAGAGAAATATTTAAATGAACCATCACTGATAAAATGATTCATTAAAAGTTGTATTATTTTTATAAACATTCTTTCCAAGAATTTAGTTTTTCTCCAGTTTAAAATAAACCATTTTTAAATGCTTTTAAGGTTCTTCCAACTTACTGATTCACCTGTCAGGTTATGGCACTGAAGGAGTTAACCTAAGAATCTTGCGCTCCCTGAGGGACCCGAGCATGAATCTGAGGGCTCATGTAATAATGTGAATGAGGGAGGGCCTCAAAGCGAGGAGCGGGGGTGGGGGGGGATGTTGGCAACACTTCCTTATTTATGTTATGTATGTATGTGACTGGTTTTTATAATCTGTAGAAAGAGGTTGACATGTTTTTAGATAAGTCATAAAAAATCTGTTTCTTCATTCGAACTGACAAATTAAAAAAAACACTGCAATGCATACAAAAACATATACAAAATGTTGTTGAATTTTTAACTGGAACATAAAACAGATACAGATTAGCATCTTAAGGTCCAGAGCTTTAGCATTCCTGTGATATTATCTTGGGCGAACACGGCTGAAAACAGAAACAGAGACAGGCAGCTTTTAGCAGCCCTTCTTATATCCTGTTTGAATGGAGGCAATGTGACGTCACGTGACTCTGTGAGGGGTGGGGAGCAACCTCAGCCTCCTCTGCTGCACTGAATCTGTCACAGTGCAGGGAGGCAGTAGGCACCACTAGGGCCTTTTATCATATGTACATATATGCTTGTCTTCTGCTGTCCTTTGCAGTATATAAAATGTATTAGTGCACTAAGATTAATACATCTTAAGGTCTTTCACATAAAGATAAAGAATTAGTTTATGCTGCTGTATTGTTGGCTGCCTTTGGCAGATCTGCAAGATAAATCAAGGACTCACAGCAGGCCTAAGAGAGGCAGTGTTACCCTACTGACAGCCTCAGTCTTCCAGGTAGGTTTTAAAATATCTAATTTTGTGTATCCATTTCTAGATCACATACTGTCATTTGGAGTCCTTTGTTAATTTTTGTTTCTCTGGCTTAACATTTAGGCTGGAATAACAAAAAAAATCACATGTGGATGTGCATTGTGTTGTTTGTTGCGTCAGTCTTTTTTTATACACTAGATTCATGGTATTTATTTTATCCATCATTTATAACATGGCCACTTACACATGATGTTAGTTATTTAGTGTTTAATTTCATCAATCACAGAGGGAAAATGTACAGCATCAAGACCATTAATTACTTTCAAACACTAATCTTTCTGTTCCAGAGCAAACGCCTTGAACATTATCAATGTGAACAGACACAAGCCTGTTTTAAAACTTGATCCTGCCTCATTTCCTTTCTTCCTCCATCTCCCCCACCTCCCCTCTGTCTGTATCTCCCTCCCTTTCTGCTGTGTCTCTCTGCACCAGCTGCTGCTCCTGCTCTAGAGCCAGAATGGAGGGTCCCATTACCCTGCTGCACACTCAGAGACAAAAGGCCTAGTTCGCCCGCTGAACACTGGCCCCTTTTGCCATCCATCCCTTCATGCCTCAGCCGCAGTGGTGGCGTTGGTGGTTATTTTGATGGAGTTTGTGAAAAAACGAGGCCTCGACTAAGACTGATAACTGCCCAGTGAAGGCGAGAGGGAAGAAGGGGTGGTGGAGGAGGAAGGAGGCTGGAACAGCAGGCTAGTAAAAGCAAGTGCTGAGGCCTCTACAGGAAGATTTCTTTCTCCCTGATATTTCTCTGAGTGGAAAAAAAAATTGACAAGGGTATGCTACATTTACCTCAATATATGCATGGGAGTGCATGTTTATGTTCATCCGTGTCTTTGTGGGGCTGTAAGGTGGGCAGGGTGGAAATCTGTTGTAGGGGGTGCATGGAAGTGTATCTTGGATAGCTGCCTGAGTTTTACTTTGCTTGTCTTTGCCCCACATTGATGGTTCTAATATTTGAAGCTTTTCAGTATAACTATAGCTAAAGTTTAAGCACAAAGAGCTAAGTTTAAGAGACAGACCAGACTGAGCTCCCACTACCATCATGATTGCTCAAACAAACGGATTGTTTATGGTGTGAAAAAAAATCTTCACATTTCACCCTGCTCTGATTTAATACAGATTATCTGAATTAACAAGGCCTGGTCTGGTCATTTTGCCCCTTCACCATGTGTAGTTTGTAGTTTAGCTTTGTTTTGTTCTGTGTTTTGTGCTAACCATGCTCCAACTGGTACCCACCATGGCAATTTTTTGTACTTACACTGACAACTGATTTGAATGAGTTTTCTAAAACAGTAGTTATATGACTGAGTTCCCAGCAGAAGTCAGTCAGAATTGTTTTGGCTCGATTAGGGGATCATAATTTCTCATATTTCATAAAAGCCAAATGATGTAGCTCCAGGTTTGATTATCCCCTTACCAGGTCGCTATAATGCCCCCTGCCGTTCTATTTTGTACCTTGTTGGTTTAGTAGATGAATTTTTTGGGTAAGAAATGGAGCCATCTGCCACTAGGCATTTTGTTTCAACCATGCAACAATTTTTATCTGCCCGAGTGATGTCTTGTACCCACAATGACAACCAGTTTAAATAAACTTTCTAAAATCTACCTATAGCCCACCGTAAAATTAAATATTATCTATCAGCAGAAGGTCACTCATACTTATTTTGGTTTGATCAGAGGTAACAATGTCTCAACTGATCCCACCTCTTCACCAATTCTCCCCAATTTGATACATACACATTGCCATTTAACCTCTCCTTCTACTCTTCGTACCCAAACAGCTGCATTTCTCCATTTTTGCCATAGTTTACCACTTTCATCAATTTTCAATTCATACAAATGCTTAAATCTCACATACAATTTAATTAATTGAATATTATTCTCTGAAAACTTTGTATTACCCTATTTCCATTTATTCTGGTCCTGATTTCCATTTGATGCTTAAGAAAAATTAATAATAGAGGCCTGATCAAACCAAAATTGCTCTTATTGACCTCCTCAGGTGGATCTTTTGGAGTCAAAGAACCTCAGTTTCCTTACAATAGAGTAAGAGTAGTTAATAAAAGTAATAAAAGTACTCTTAATCATCAGCGGTTTTTACCCCTGGTGGATAAAAATTGATACAAGCTCAGCAAAAACCTGCTTCATTTCATGCACAGTCTTCAGAAAATAATATACAGTCAGTCAGTCAGTCATTTTCTACCGCTTATTCCATAGTGGGTCGTAGGGGAGCTGGTGCCTATCTCCAGCAGTCTATGGGCGAGAGGTGGGGTACACCCTGGACAGGTTGCCAGTCCATCGCAGGGCAAAATAATATACAATTAAATTAAATTGTATGTGAGATTTTAGTATTTTGTTTACTGTTTCCATAATGCAACAAAAAATAAAAATGAAAAAAATAAACTATTACCCTGTGGTTTTTAGCTATACATACGTTCATATGGGGTTTAATGGTGCAAAATGGAAGTAGGAATAGACAAAATGGCAACACATGGTTAAAAAAATTGTGGTGCAAGTTGGCAAGATGACATCTCATCTGTTTTCTTTTCTTTTGTTTTTGTTTTGTTAAATTTTTCCACAACCAATCATGTTCTTCTGACTTCTTTGTGTGTTTATGGCTCTGAAAATTAGTCACCTGCCATATTATACAATATTTCTAGTTTCATAAAACCTCTGTGACAAAATGTGTTTATTAAAGCAAGAAAACGTCGCAGTGCTTCCTGGTAGGTGGGCACGCTACCTCTGCCTGTACGTTTTTGAGGCCATGCTGCAGCAGCCCCTGGCTTTATGTCGAGTGACCAGAACCAGTTAAAACCGGTTTGAGGCAGAATGAGGGCTGTCGGGAACAATGCCGTCTCTATGCTGCACAGGGATAGAGATAGCCCAGACTGCTCCATGGCAGCCCCCAACAGCTCAGCCACTGGTGGGTACCAGAGTGTCGGAGTGCAGAGCTTCGTGGTTCACGACGTGGGGAGAAGGGAGATTTGGGAAGGAACGAGGGCAGGGGGACGGGGCTGGCTGGGAGTCTGTGAATCTGCTGCTGGGAGCCCTGCCTCACACATTCACACACACACACACACACACACACTCAACACAGGAGCATGATCTATGTGTCTGTTTATATGTCTGAGTGCTGCTTGTAGTGCAGAAAATGACCGAAGACGCTCCATATCAGGACCACCAGCACTCACCAGATGCCTGGATGTAACCTGACCTTGTATTCTGGGCCTTTGCCTGTTTGGGAAGATATTTTTTTCCAGACAGGGTGGGGTGGATGCCTCCTGTGGGTTAGCTGTGTTGTGACTCTGTTTGTTACAGGATGGAAGGCAGCAAGAAAAGAAGTTTTGGCTAAGTGGCTGGACTGAACGAAGACAAGAGGGTGAGGACTTGCTGATTCACTTGCATGTCTCCACCATTATTTTACATACACTTTACTGAAAAAGCAGCTGTCTTTTATCAAGTGTTAATTCTTGCTGAAAAAAGTGCATGTGCATTAAACTGCTGTTACATAAAGCCATTTTGTGTTGTGTGTTTTTCTCATTTTTTTTTCATTAAAGCTTCCTACGTCAGGTTTCTATGGCTGTCATGGCTGAAACTTGCTGTTTTTCAACCAGGCCTTTCTCCCTGTCCCTGCTGCAGCTTCACACAGCTCAGCGGCCATTTTTTTCTCCTCACAGGATTTGTTGCCTTCATAACTATTCTCTTCATCGTTTTTGTTATATCATCTCCATGATCCTAGCCATATGGATTAAAGTTAGCAAATATAGATTCATGCACAAAAATATAGTTTTTTTTGTCATGGGTTCATGTGTGCAGATGTGTTTGGATCAAAGTACTGCACTGGTTTAGTGTTACATAGATGATCAGCTTCACGTATGTGACTGAAGCCCCCATATTTTACACAAAGATTGTTTTCTCATATAAAAGTCAACATATGTTTGTGAAATGTGAACACTCGTTCCCTGTATTGTTTACTTTTGTTTATAGAATTTATTTTCACGAACTATACAATCACAAGTACAATTACATTACAATACAATACAATTGTAACTATAAACTATAAACCATACTACAGCACCAAAAGCTTGATTATTTGACTGTGTGACTAAACACAAATTAAAACAAGCTATACAAAAAAATCATGACATATAGAAAAGTTTCAAATTTACACACAAATATGTCACACCAATTTGGTTCCTTGAATGATTTATCTGATCATTATACAATATGCAACTACAGCAAATTTTAAAAACAAGAACAGGATGCACAAGTTTGTAAGGTCTCCAATTTACACAGGGTGTAAATTATATATACGTGCTCAAATATATGTATACACCCTCAATGTATTTTAAAGGTTTCTCTAACAAGGTGCATCACAGAGTATCTGAAACCATAAACAAGCTTCTGGGATTATCCTGATTGGATAGGTGACCAATTTCCTTGATGGAATTTGTAGAGGTAACCTAAGTTGATTGGTTTCCTAGCACTAATCCAAAAATAAGTCCACAGATTTTCAATTGGGCTGACGTTAGGGCCACCCAGAAACTTTATGTTAGCTTGTTTTATGCATTCCTCAAGCACTTTGGACATGTGTTAAAGATAATTGTACGGCTGGAACACCCAGTTGTGTCCATGTTTCAACCACCTAGCTGTCATTTGTGGTAAAGTTGAGGGATTTGGTGATAATAATTCTCTTTAGTTATTTTACCCACTTAATCTAATACCAGTACCACTGGCAGAGAAATAACTCCACAGCATGATGCTACCTCCACCATGCTTGGCGGTTGGTGCAGTGTTTGATGTTTGGAAGCCTAACCTTGACTCCTCCATACTTAATTCTTGTCAATATGGCAAACAACTTAAACATTTTTTGTCTCACTGCAAAGATTTTCTCCATTAGGCATCTATTTTCTCCAGGTGGGAAGCAGCCATTTTGAACTGAGCTTAACCATACTGATTTTGGAGCAGGAGCTTCTTACTTGTTTGGCACTTTGTCAGTCTTAAGCAGTCAAAGATTGGTTTTACTGTGGACAGTAGGATGGGTATTCCATGTATCTCACAGTTTGGTTCCAGCATCTTCCAGAAGCCTGTTGAGTTAAAGTCACCAGTAAAAAAATGCATTAGCTACTACACAAAGATTTAGAAAATTACCTTAACTAACAGATGCACCAACTGTCAACATGAAATCTTTACAAATAATCATATAATTAAACAATGGTTATACAAATAATTTTAGATTTTGTAGCATCAAATTGTTATACATTTTATTTTTACAGGATTTTATTATCTGTAACTTGTGTGCTTTTTAAGAAAATCTTTTTTCAAATGTGTGCAATAAATGCAAAAAACGAATACACACAGTTATCCTTAATAATATTTAAATTCAAAAACAAACTTTTTATTTGGAAAACATATTGTTCCAACAATATTGTGATCAAAAGCAATGAAACCTGTGAATTAATTTGTGCATTTCAGGTGACCTACTCAACAGAACGAGATAAGGAACATGGGAGACATGAAGACGCCTGACTTTGATGACCTACTGGCGGCCTTTAACATCCCGGACATGGTGGATCCTAAAGCTGCTATTGAATCTGGCCACCAAGATGAGCATGATGGACAACTCAAACAACAGAGCAATGGGGGGACTGCCAGTGAAGATGAGTCTAGCAACTCCTGCAACACACATGATGCTGGTGTTAGTGTGATTGTAAAAAACATTCGAAACATGGACACAAGTGAACGTGTCGGAACCATAACTAAAAAAGATGAGCATTTTAACTCCAATCCCCAAGAACATGCTGTTGGCAATGGACTGTCTAGTGGCCCCTTAACAACAGTGCCACCAGTTGTTCAACACACCAAGAATGGATGGAAGGTTCTCAGAAAAGATGACTATAAAATTAATACCCAATCTTCTACACTCAGTCAGTTCAGTCCAATATCTAGTGCTGACGAATTTGATGATGAGGACAAAATTGAGGTAGTTGACACTACTGACATGCAGGGAGGTCAGATCTTCTTTACTCCCACTACTAAAACAGAGGATCAGATTTCAAAATGTTCTGCCATAGACTATTCACCTAAGCCCAAAACAAAGAGAGAAAACAAGTCTGGCCAAAACAGGAAACAGGGTCAAAGCAAGAATGGTCCTGGCAGACCTAACAATTCATCTCAATCACCTTCACCGGTAAAAAACCTGAAAGACAAAGTTTTCAATCCCCAGAGTCAAGAGTCCAGAGATGCTGGAGAGTGGCCAGGGCTTGTTGATGTATTAAGTATCCCCCAAGTCAAAGCCAAATCCTCAGCAAAACTATATTCTTGTATAGCAGCTGTTGCATCACTAAGTACCAAAAAATCTGACACTGAAGAATTTGATGTATTGGATTCTATGCCACCACATAAAGAGTCTGAACAGCCTAAAGAACATCCCAGAGCATCAGATGGACTTCAGGAGCAAGAGTCAGACGTTGATTTCACAAAGAATCCCCTTATTAAGGAACCAAATAGTCCTTCTGGTGTCATCAGTGAGAGCAGCAGCAAAGGTTCCCCCGCTTCAACCACCGACACCATCCCGGTCATTCCAAAGGTTAGGATCAAAACAATCAAGACGTCTTCTGGACAAATCAAGCGTACTGTCACTAGAGTCCTTCCAGAATTTGACACAGAAGGCCTGAAGAAAGAAGAGAATAGTCAGTGTCTTATGACTACCACCAGCACAATTTTTTCATCAGCAACTAGGCCCTTTTTGCCAACAACAGTGGTAGCGACCAGTGGGTGCCCATCAATTGAAATCACCAAACAAATGACAATTAAGCCAGTGGCAACAGCTTTCCTGCCAGTCTCTGCAGTCAAGACAGCAAGCTCACAAGTTATTAACCTTAAGCTGGCTAACAACACTACAGTCAAAGCAACTGTGATCCCTGCTGCATCTGTGCAAAGTGCCAGCAGTGCTATCCTAAAAGCCGCAAATGCTATCCAGCAACAGACTGTCTTGGTACCTGCTTCCAGTTTGGCTAATACTAAACGTGTGCCAAAGACTGTGCATCTTAGTAAGCTCAGTCTTCTTCCTCAGACAGTGACCTCTGTTGCCTGCGATCTTCAGCAGGTCTTGTCCTCCTCCAAACCATCCCAAAATCAACGATTACAGCAAGTTAAACAACAGGCCGGTCTCACTGGCCATGCCTCCAAGAAAGTTTCTCGGGTACAGGTGTTCACAAACTCTCAAAGCTCTGTAGTAGATGCTTTCAATAAAGTCCTAAGCAGTCTGAATCCTCTTCCTGTATATGTCCCAAACCTCTCTCCACCAACCTCGGCCTGTATTTCTCTACCCTCCAGGGGCTACAAGTGCCTGGAGTGTGGAGACTCATTTGCTCTTGAAAAGAGCCTGACACAGCACTATGAACGCCGAAGTGTGCGAATCGAGGTCACCTGCAACCACTGTGTCAAAAGTCTGGTTTTCTACAACAAATGTAGCCTTTTATCTCATGCAAGAGCTCACAAGGACAAAGGGGTGGTCATGCAGTGCTCACATCTAATCCTCAAACCTATCCCTGCAGATCAGATGATTAGTTCAAGAAATTTACCAGTCCCCTCTACTGTCACAGGCAACACCTCTGCGTCTCAGGCACAGGTACCTGCAAGTCAAATTCAAGCTAAGATTACTGGTGGTAACCAAACTACAGTGATTTCAGCTCCATCCAGTGCTCCTCTTGTGGCAGCCATGCCTTTGGAGGACGATGCATCAAAGCTTGGTCGGCACAACTTGAAATGTTTGGAATGCAATGAAATATGTCAGGATGACAGTTCACTGGCTATGCACTATCAACAAGCACCAGAATACAACAATCAGGTAGGTGTAGTTCATAATGTGATTCTAAAAAAACTGTGGCCTAGCAAGGGCTGTACAGTCGAGCAGTTGTTAGCACTCTTGCTTTGCCCCAAGAACCTCCTGTGTCTAAATCCCGGCCTCTTTCTGTATGGAGTTTACATGTTGTCCCCCATGCACACCTGGGTTCTCTCCGGGTACCCCGGCCTCATATGCAGAACTATGCTTATTAGGTCAAATGATCTCTCTAATTTGCTAATTTGTATGGCTGTACTCCATCTCTTCCTCTGACCGCTAGATATAGGCACCAGGAGATAAGTGAGAAAATATATGGATGGATGGATGGATGGATGGATGGATGTATGGTTGGATGGATGTACGGATGGATGGATGTATGGATGGATGGATGGATGGATGGATGGATGGATATGGCATGATTTGACAAATATGGCAAAGTTTTATATTTTGTTTTACCCATAGTTATATCACTGATTTATTTCTATGTCTTAGGATAATATTCCTGCATTTTTGCACAACAACTTTTGTTCCAGCTTTGTCATAAAAGTAGAACAACCAAAAGTAGACTAATATTTCTGTATTGTTTTCTTCTTCATAGAAAACATGCACAGTTTGTCAGATGCTTCTTCCAAATCACTGCAGCTTTCTGTCACACCAGAGAATCCACCAGCATAAGTCTCCTTATATTTGCCCCGAGTGTGGTGCCAGTTGTCGTTCTGTTCACTTTCAGTCCCACGTCACCAAGAACTGCCTGCACTACACTCGCCGAGTTGGCTACCGGTGAGTCTATCTTAGCGAAAACCAAAATGACACGAACTTTGCAGTTTCTCTTTTGCTGTGATATTATTTCCAATGGTTGCGAACATTTTAATTTGGAGGAGGAGCAATGTTTTTATCTAAGTGGTCTTACTCTTATTCCAATGTCCAAAGAACCATTTTAACTGTCATGTTTAATTACAGTTATTCAGCTTGGTTTCTTGGCAGTTTGGCTTCAGCTTGACACCTGATATTTCTACATGTCATGTCGTTCAGGACAAAATGACAGGGACAAAAGGTGACAGTCACAATCCTTATGGTTAAGTCATCCAAGATACAAGCTATTAAAATGTTAAATCTTTTGTATTCAAGCAATAATGGTCCAGTTACAAACCTATTTTCAATCTATTCTTGACATTTTTTTCCAAATCCAGTGAAACACTCACTCCCTCATTAACATACATACCTAATCGAAGGGGGACTGGATGTAAGCAGTCCTTAGGTGAGAGGTGAAGTACTCCCTTAAAAGGCTGCCAGTCCGTCACAGGACCAACATAGAAATACACATTACAATGATACACACATGTATATCTAAAGGCAATTTAGTGCTTCTAATTAACCTAATGTGTTTAAACTGTGTAAGAAACCAAAGAAAACACAAATGCAAGAGAGGAATATATTGTGAATGGTAAATGGATTGAATGTATTTAGCACTTTTCCAATCAGACCAACTACTCAAGGCACTTTACGTAAGAGCCGCATTCACCCAATCATACTCTCAAATTTACAATTCATACACCGATACACACATCATTAGGCAACTAGTGGTTAAGTGCTTTGCCCAGGGGCACATCGGCATTATTGCAAACGAACGTTAATGTGGAAAAAAATAATGGTAATGCAATTTATGTTTTTGGTAAGACAGTCAATATTCAGGCTAAGAAAAAATTAGAAAGAAAGCTTAAGTAAGGTTCCATGAGATAAATTAGCTTTACTGTCTTTTACTCAAACTTTGTTAAACTCATTTGTTTTGTCTGTGTTTCCATATTTTCTCCATCCAGCTGTGTTCACTGTAGCACAATCTTTACTGATGTTGCGACTCTGAAGTCTCACATCCAGAACACACACTGTGAGGTCTTCTACAAATGCCCTCTCTGCCCCATGGCGTTCAAGTCTGCACCAGGAACTCACTCCCATGCATACACACAGCATCCAGGAGCCAAGGCAGGGGAGCCCAAGTAGGTCCTTACATGTTTATATTGTGTCTAAAATAAATCATTTCAATTTTGCAGTTTTATACATATCAGCAGTTAATTAAATTTTGGCTGCTGATAATCTTTTTTGTAAACCTTTTTTCTCTGACTGTTTTTGTCTATAGAAACATAAACCTACACATCACCAGATCCCCACACGCTTTTTTCTCACACAAGTTAACACTAATGTAATGTAAAACCCATGTCCAATTCCTTTCTGTCTAGATAACCATCCTTGGCTTCCTTATCAGTAGAAGGATTTGCAGCCTTTGAATACAGTGGCTTAACTTGTATTTATTTTTTTCCACATGGAAACCTTTTACCACCTAACACAATATCCAATGACAGCAACACAGATGGCAAACCTTCTCAGGAGCAGCTGTTTTATGTACTGACGGACAGTTTTGGTACCTACTGAGCAGATGCATTTGCAGCAGCCTCCAACATTAATGGTGACCACAGTAAACAAACGCTAAAAGAATGAAAATACATTCATCTTTTTTTGCAGAAGCGTTATCACACAGATTTAGAATAAGAATCAGCTTTATTGGGGAAGTTTGCGCACACCAACCAGGAATCTGACTTCCACTTCGGTGCTCTCAATGCATAGACATTTTACAAATAAATATATAAACTTCGGTGGGAAATAAACATTTTTATATGCATATGTGCGCCATACATATGTATATATATATACAGACAAGGTTGAAGTAGGGCAAATATGTATAGTATCGATCTGGGCACTCTGACTGTTAAATGTTCATAAGCGCAACAGCCTGAGGTAAGAAGCCTGCTTCTGTCAGGGCTTGTTTTAGCAAAAATTGCTCTGTAGCACCGACCTAAAGGTAAATGTTTTTGTCTGACAAGGTGTGGTGTCTTTAGAGATGTTAGCTGCCCTTTTCCTGAACCTAGACCATTACAAGTCCTGTATGGAGATAGGCCAGCCCTGACCTGATTGTTTGTTGCAGTCTGCCCCTGTCATGTTTTGTGGCTGAGCTAAATCACAGGGTGATGGATGTACAGAAGTACAAATAGCTCATGTATGAGTCCCAATAGTGTTCAGGACACTCACATTTATTTTTGTGATGGTAGGATCATGCAACTGTATTAAAAGATCAATTAAGACTTTTCACACAATTTTACAAGGCATTTTGTAAGATGCTGTGGAATTTATTGAACAAATACAGTTTTACCTGACATTAGTAGCCTTTATTGCACAATAACAATACAGGAAAGAGGGTGGAGAGAGAAGGGAAAGACATGCAGCAAACGTTCCAAGACCGGGAATCGAATCCAGGAACATTGAGGAATATAGCCTCTGCATATAGTGCATGTCCTCTACCAACTGAGCCAGCAGCACCCCAGTTTTATGTATTTTTTGAACAAAAAAATTATATGATATTAAATTAAGTTATATAAACTCAATGGTAAAGAAAACCTTAAGTACTGTAGCCAGAAGGATGCTTTGAATCTGTTGTACTTTGCTATGTCTGAAGGTTTGCTTATGACAATGACTTTTTCTTTCTTTCAGAGTGATATATAAATGCTCCATGTGTGATACAGTGTTCACTCTGCAGTCCCTGCTCTGCACACATTTTGATCAGCATGTTCAGAATTTCAAAGTTTCCGTTTTCAAATGCCCTGACTGTTCCATGCACTATGCACAGAAACAGCTCATGCTGGATCACATCAAGGTAATCACAAAAAATATTTTCATACATCATGATTTAGCCTTACAGTTAATCTGTTTATAACTTCTAACCAAGCTGAATTATGCCTTCTGAGTCATCTAAAGCCAATCACTTCAGTCATATTAATTTAATGAAGTAATTCATGACACATAAGTTATAAATTGTAGCATGTTAAAAAGTACAGTTGTGCTTATGTGGCTCTTCTCAGGCCATCCATGGAACCCTGAAAACCACAGAGGGTCCACCAAACTTGGGTATCAACCTTCCACTCAGCACAAAACCCACTAATTCCAACAGCACCAACAACAACATCCCTAAAAATAACAAAAAAGATAAAGCAAACATGTCATCATCACCGCTGAAGACAACCAACAGCAACTGTACACCAGACCTGAAGAGCTCTGCCAGCTCAGGATACACATGTGGAGAATGCAACACCCCCCTCAGGTCCAGAGAACTCTTTGTGACGCACATGAGACGCGAACACAGCAAGGTGAATGTTTCTACTGTGTTGTTAAAGAAATGTTTGAGTGTGGAAGCTGGAATTAACAAAAATAATTAAAAAAGAATTAGCAACTTAATTCTGATCACATGAAGAAACTTCCAGAATGAGTGAGGATACAGAATCCTGCAGTTTATTGCGACATTTTGCAGTGTGTTTGTGGTGTGTTAATATTTGTCATTGAATTACCTATAATTAACTCCCTACATAACTTTTCTTGATCGAAGTACATGGCATGAATGTTTGACAGTTTTGGGTTTTTTTACTTGGAGTTCCTAACCCTAACTCTGATTTTGGTTGACTAAACCTTAGTAAGTACCTTTAATAACTAAAGCAGTGACTGAAGCTGCAATCAAAACTAGAGAGATAGGAGTTATTGCTGCTCTTATAAATTATCCTATTTAGAAATTAGACTTTGTCGTCTGTTTGTCTGAAAACGTATCCATTAGGATAATAGCAAACCAAATAGAATATGGTAACAATTTCTCTTGCTTTAGAAGGCTTTTGACATTTCAGATATAACTTTCAAACTGCAGATACTGAAGAAGCATCCATGTCGGCAGTGTGATAAGTCTTTCAGCTCCTCCCACAGTCTTTGCCGACACAACCGTTTAAAACACAAAGGACTACGGAAGGTCTACACCTGCCCGTGAGTATCCACACCTTAGACATTTCTGATCGCTTAAGCACATGATTAATTGATGCCTGTATTTCCAAATACTCTTGACACAAATCCATAGCTGCACCCTTAATTGTACATACCAAACATATCCCTACGGTAAACTCCCCACACAGAACCATGCTGTCCAGCTATAAAAGCAAACTGAGATTGAGTATGACATTAAAGTTGTTTCTTTCCGGTAGAGGTTTCTAAATGTTCTGATCCAAAGAAAAAGAAAAGTAAAATGACTACATAATGGATGTAGTCAAACAACAGAAATCATATTTGTCTTGTTCATGATATTATTTTTTCAACAGGCACTGTCCTGCTCTAAATCAGCCCTTCACCAAAAGAGTGCTGCTGGATCAGCACATTCAGATGATTCACGGAGGTAAACTGCCAGCGGGAAGGACTGAAAATGTTGAGACTCCACCTGACAAGCAAACGGTACAGTTTCATGAATTCAACAACTTCATATGTTGGTGAAAATCTCTTTCTTAGGGTGTATACACACCTTACGTGTTTAGTCAGTTTAAACAAACTCTTGTCCATCCTTGTTGCAGAAGGTTTGCGTAGATGTGAATAAAGCAATCACACTAGGGTGCAGACCAAAACAACCGTATCCAGACCGTTTGCAGTAGGTGGTCTCAGTACGGTTCCAACCTCAATTCAACAGAGCCAGCAGTTGTTCGCTGCAGGCTTGAGCCAAATGCCTTCTCATTGCCTGGTGTACGGTGCATTGTGGGATGCTTTGAGTAAATTAAGGGGTCTCTGCATAAAGCGCTATACAACTTGCAAGATGTTTTCTCAGAATCACTCAATATACCCAGAAACACACTAAGAATATGATTAAATTATCTGTGTTTGACTAGCTTGGAACACAGAATCTGCTTCTTGTATTTACATTTGGCTCTCCCGCTTCAGGCACATCTGACCAATAGACAGACTAAATTTAAAATAGTGACAGGTTTTGGTTCGATCGGAGTTCTCTTTCTATATAAGGACACCAAACCACTGGAAAAACTTGTCTAGTGATACGGACCAAGGCAAACAAACTATAGGTGTGAAAAGACCCTTAGAGATTTTGTGATTTTGTTTCAGTCGCTGTGATGTCACTGTTGGTTCAAGGTCAATTTGCCTTTCCTTTTCCTTTTCCATTTTTGTACTCAGACAGTACCAAATCATTGCAGTCTACATCCATTCCATGTCCATGTACTTAACCATCTTGTATCATTTTATTTCTCTTGACAGCTAACTAATTTAATACAATTATGGAATCAAATAATATTATAAATTCTCAAATCTTAGTTGTAATTAGTTTTAACTGTATGATTTTCCCCGGAGAGGTTATATTAAGCTCTGTTTTTATTGATTGGGGTTCTGATTCTTGTATTGTATAGGCCAGTCGACCCCTGATCAAACCAAAATATCTATTTCCAACCTCCGACTGGTATTTAGTGCAGCCACAGAACTGCATTTCAATACAAAAGATTATTGAGAAGAATGGGAAAAAGTAGAATGGATGTCTTCCATTTGATGCATACTATAAATTACCGTAACAGAGGCATTGTTGGTAAGTTCAGACCAATAGGTATTAGCTTTATGCTTTAGATCCAATCAGGAATCAGATAAGACTTTTATTCATAAAATGCTAACATCAGCAAACTTGCTAGCATTAGCATGTTGCCATAGATCATATTTTAGGTGAAAGTTAGCTATGTAAATATAATATCTAATATACTAGTATTAGCTAATGTGTACAAATAGCCTGTAAGCTAAGTGTAGTTAACACAATGTGCAATGTTAGCAGTGCTAACAAAAAAGATGCTAACATTAGCCATGCAATACGTGGACTCTCCATTCTTTGCGCTGGCAGGAAGGCGTCAATTACTCTTTGGCTGTTGTAACAGGCAGGAAACTTTATTTTAAATATGACTTTTTTTTAAGGGAAATATTGCTGCTTTTTCTATTTCGTTTTATTTCGAACATTTTATATCATGTTTTGTTGTATTTGTTTCAGTGATTTCTCTGTTTTATTACTTTTTTTGTATTTTGTTTTATTAGACTGGTTCTAAACAGTATTCGGTTGCTATGTTGATATTAATCAATAAAACATTTTTGCCCTCTATTTGGTTGATAGTTTCATAACTGTTTTCTAATATTTTGCTGTATTTACCATTTTTTCCATTATTTCTTCTGATTTGTTGCTATCTTGGTATGTTTTTAGCTTTTTTAATTTATTGTCATCACAGTTTGTGAGCTAAAATGTTGACTAGTCCTCAGCTTTATAAGTTTAACTGAAATATTGAGTTATTGGTTATGTTGATGAGTTTTGTGGGTCATTTGACTCTTTCGTCCGGAACAAACACGCATCTATTGCCATGCAAAATTATTATCAACTATCTTGAGGATTATTTATCTCCCTAATTCATTAAAATACATAAATGCAACAAGAAATAAACTGAAATGCTATGGTTAGATTAGGTATAAATGTAGGAAGTGAAAAAACTCATGGACCCAGTGTTGGCTAGTCTTCAGTTTTTTTAAGTTTCCAAAAATTTAGATTAATTTAGATTTAGATTAATGTCAATGAGTTTTACACCTCATGGCGAAGCTGCAACCCTGAATTTATCTGTTGGTGTCTTAACAGAGCCGAAACCCCAAAAGGAAGCCAGATGAAGTTGAGGGCTCTCCAGGCTTGAACTCCAGGGGTTCCAATTCACAACCTTTGAAGAGACTCAAAGTGAACATCCTCAAAAATCACAAATGTGCCGTTTGTGGCTTCACCACAGAGGATATCGCTGCTTTCCACAAGCACATTCCCCAGCACAAGTCTGACGGCTCGTCCCACCAGTGTCAGGAGTGTGGACTTTGCTACACCTCCCCCCGATCGCTGGCCCGGCACCTCTTCATTGTCCATCAGCTGAAGGAACCTAAGGGTCTCGGTCGATACAATGGGAGAGGCAGGGAAGATGAAGAGAGTCAACGGGAAAACCAGTTAGATGTTGTAGATGAGAACAATGATGGGACACCTAATACCAAATGTAAGGTGTGTGGGAAGAAGTTCGACACTGAGGGATATCTAAAGACTCACATGAGGACACATGGGATGGCATTCATAAGGTCAAAGACACTTAGCACTGCTCAAAAGTGAGTGGAAGATGATTTACAATCATTCCATAAGGTTCTTAAACCCGTGGTACCTCCTATAACTGTGGTTATCATGTAAATACACGATGTTGTAGTGTACAACAATGTGTAAACAGTATAATATATGTGCTAGAAATTTTAATACACATCAAAGTCTCCATCTGTGTCTTTCAGCAAATATAACAAGATCATTTTTGTACAGACAGAGATCTTTCAATAGACCTTCAGTAGATTTTTTTAAGATAATCAGTTTATTCCCACAGTTTTCACTACAACAAGATAATGTATGATTTCATCATTATAATCTGCATATGATTAGCAGTCTGCTAAAGTTTAAAAAGTGCTGATAATATCCAACAGGTTTACCTTAGTGAGTATACTCAATTTCAGAGTATACTCTGAAATTACAATTATAAGAATGAACAGTTTTTCTCCATTGCCACAATAGGAAATGCACTTGTGCACCTATAATTTACCTAAAACCCTTGATGCCAAAACAAAATAATCCAGAAGAACTATGAGCTTGAGCAGGTCTGGACAGTCAATAAAAGTAAACTGCATTCAACAAAAGTCTGATGAATGGAAGAACAGAAAATGAGTTTAAAACTCAAATGTATATTTATCTTGTCAAATGATTATGTACTGTTGCATAATAACCCTCTGCCAAATTTATACACGTCGGTAGATTTTAAAGTTAGTGTTTAATTTTTTTCCAAATGTTATCTTCATGGCAGCTCTGTGAGATTGTACACCACTTAAATATATTTTCACCAAAATACTTAAAACATGACATATCAAGCACACGCCTTTTTTGGATTTGTCTTTAGAGGACTGAAAATAAGACTGATATAACCATGACATTTTAAACCATGCTTACAATTATTGTTTAATTGAATTTTTATTACCAATTTTCTATATTTTAATTTGTGGGTTGATGGGTTGTAATTGATGAATGTGCACTGCCTGGAATCTTGCTGAAAATGAATGTAACCTTTTACACAGCTAGTATAATAAAACACAATCCCAACAGAGATTTTATTGGCTTTATTTAAAACAATATCATACTTTAAATAAAATCAGGTTCCGTTGCCTAGTTTGACTGGCCAAATAGCTTCTTTTACTGAACGTATGGCCACAAAGTTGAACTAATCTGGTTGTTCATAGCTTATAAATAAATCACCATCACCTTTCATAGAATAATCTGGGTTAATAGTTAACTTAAATGGTTCAAAACTGATCATGACACATAACAGATATCTCCCATTTTCAAGAGCGAAACATATTGGAGGCGTAAGATTTGCAAAAAAAACAACTATCAGACGGCGTCTGACCAATGGTGGACCACCTTTTCTGTTTTGAAGTCCACCAAATACCACATCTGAAGTCCAGGTTTCTGTTCTGTTTTGACTCACTTTAAGACAACCAGTCCGATGTGCGAAAAGGGCAAGAACTGAGCATCAAAGCATCAATTGACACATTGGCTGTTCTCGTTAACTGCAAAACCGGCCAACCATTACACAAGGTTTATGACAGTCACATGCACACAAGAAAGAGATTGTACTCCAATTTCATTTGATTTTTTAAGCTCTAATGTTAACAGCAAGATGCGATAAGTGAAGTTGGAGATCGTCCGTTTTCCGAAATCACATTACCACATCTAGATTTCTCCCCCGTATTGATTTGATTTTGATTGATTTCCTCGTGTATGTAATCATGGTTCTCCATTTTCTTCGGATATTTAACATCTGTGCATATCAAAAGAAAAAGGAAACGGATGTTATACAGCCTTGGCGTGAGCACAGTACATACAGTATGTATGTGCTGTCTTCTTTAAGAATCTTCAGAAATCTCTCCCCATCCACAGTGGGATTGGGAATTTGATATTTGGCACTGTAGAACCGCTTTTGAAGTGTGTATTAATTATAATGTGTCTTAGTGCTGCTTCTGTCATATTTAAAAAATATTTGTGATGCTCGTGTGCAAAATTATTCTTTTGTAAATAAATGTAAAAACATGACAGGAGTGACCCGATCCTAACCTCAAATTAGACATCAGTTCGTCCCCAGAAAACTGTCAGGAATTTACTCATTATTCATGTCAAAGCTCCTTCTAGACTACCATATGGTAAAAATGGGTAAAAAGCCAAAACAAATAAATTAATTTATAAAAGGTATTTTGCAATAACATGACTTGTGCACTTAAAAAAAACTATTAATTCATACAACCATTTTTGCATAAAGAACAGCACTTTATTATACAAGTGTGACGCTATATAAACTTAATTCCTTCATGTAATAAAGCAAATGAGGTGATGTGTATTTGTGTGAGTGGAGGTGTGGCCTAAGAAGTCAGTTTTATATTTTGTTTTTTGGCCCATTTTACCTGAGGAGTAGATGCCTAATAATAATGATCACCTTGATAAAAAGGGTTTGATCTTCGGTCCTAAACCCACTTATACAAACACACATCACCTGATATGCTTAAATCCAACAAGCATTGTAGTTAATAAAGCTTAGAGTTGGAAAATACACCTAAAAATATTAAATGGTCATCCCACTTAAACTAATGCACACCCTTAAACCGGTGTTTGTTACTGAAAAGACAAACTTGCGTCCTCATCTAGGCTTTTTTTTTGTTACAGTTTCAACAGTTTTGATTTTTTTAGGCAGGAGAAAGCAACATTAGGAGAGGATTTTCAAATTATTCAATTCTCAAAACACATCAGCCTTATTTGAAGCACATGGGCTCTAGTCTTTTCCATTTTGAGAAGCGGTTAATAGTAAGGGGCCTCTGTGACATGTCATTTAATGTTTTAGATTAAATCAAGTAATGGATGACAAATTAGATGTTTTCTTTAAACTCTAATCAACCTTATAAAGTGTAAATTACAAAAATTAATTACTTATGCATATTTTATAGTAAATGCTAAGGGTGCCAATAATAAAATAAACCAGGCATTATGGCAAAAACAACAGTTTTTTAAATATCTCCCCTCTATGAACAGATGTAGTCATATTAAATTTAGGAATGTGAGATTAAGATACTGCAAAAATAAAGAAATACATAAATTCATTTAAAGCATTTTTAACATTTTACTAAGGGTACTGAAAAGTGTGGATAACACTGTACGTATCATTGATGGTGCAATAAAGAATATTTTTAATGCTACTAATCTTTCACATCACTGTCACTTTTACACTTCTATTTGTCAACACATTCTTGTTTTCTCTAGATTTGATGTGATTTAAGTATCTTTTATTTTTTACCACACTACCTTTGGGCGTATATAAATTTGTAATTACTTAAATTTAGTTAAGGGGTGCTTTTATTCTGTTAAAAGACACATGTACAGTATTACCTTGAACAATGAAGGCCTGTGTTATAAGTTGTCTTGCTGCTTCCTTTCTCACTGTTTTTATAGGTAAAGCTGTGGCTCTCTCTGTGGTTCTCTAGGAGACAGCTTCTCCCTCTTGGGGCAGGTTTAGGCTGTGACCTTATCGGGGTGCAGCATATTTAATAACATGAAGGTACATTTATAACATAAATGCTGGTATCTTTCTACTAACGGTGCCACCTTCTACTCTCTGTGTAGTTCTACCATGGATAATGTAAAAATAACTGTAATCAGAGGTCAGTAGAGTAGCCAAAAGTTGTACTCAAGAGAAGCGCTACTTCAGTGTATTTTTACTCAAGCAACAATAAAAACATTAAGGGTAAAAATGCTATTCAAGTAACGAGTAACTGTGAATATAACATCTGATTTAGTTTGTAAAAAATTATGTAATCTTAAAATTTTAGGCTATGTGCAAATTCTGGAATTTAAAGAATAAAATAGTCAAATTTAAGAACAAAGTAACAAATTCAGGCTGAGGAAAGAAACATTTCCAAATTACACTTTTCCAAAACATAAAACTGTTGAACCCAGTACTTACAGTAAGTAATGGATACATGTTAAAACAGTGCAATGTATTTGCAGTGACAATATCTAGTGTTTACTGTATTTTCACCTGACCTCCAAATGACCCAGCAGGCTCAGCAAATAGAAAATAACATAAGAACAAGCAGCTAGTTTACACAAAGTTTACATTTGTGTCAGGGTCTGATAAATGTTTGGTTAAAACATGTTTGTTCTTTCTTAGGTGAAGTAGGTGGGTGCAGTAGCCAGACATTGTACCCAAGTAATAGTAGCGTTGCTCCAAAATAATATTACTCAAGTAGAAGTAAAACATACAGTGCAGTAAAACTACTCCTAAAACTAATTTTTTTTCCAAAAAGCTACTCAAAAAAATCTAACTGAGTAAATGCAACTAGTTAATACCCACCTCTGACTATAATAAAATAGTAGTTTGTACGATATCAAGTACCACACAGGAAACCACCACCACGTTTTAAAATGACTTGTTTAAAAAGCAATTTAAAAATGTGCTTTTCTAAAATTATAATTTATTTGCTGGACAAAATGAAGCGTGCTTAATACGTGTTCAGAAAACAGAGCAATGGCTTGTTTGAAGCAGCCATAATTATCAGGCTTCCACATTGATTATTATCATTCTGTGCAGTGACGTCTTCAGCTCTGATCTTTTTGTTTTTCAACTAAAGCCTGTTCACACCTAATGCAGAAAATCCATCAGGTCCATGCTACAGTTTCCAAAGCTGTCTTTTATTTCTACCTTCAAAAGATGAATTTCATGCTTCTCTCTGCTTAATGATGTGCCCCTTCCTGTTATTTAAGCACCTTGTGGGCGGAAAAGATGCAGTCGACACTGAAATGGCCCTCAGTTGGATTGTGTTTCTTCTGTTAGAGAGCGGCAGTGTTGCACTTGGAAGCTTGCACAACTACAATGTGTCACAAAGATGTATGAGGGATTTCAACACGTTCCTTTGGGATTTAAACCAGGACGAGCCAAAGGACTACGCTGCCGTCAGTAAGTGCTGACGCCTTCCTGTTATTTTCTTTGCTGTGTGTCTGGCGCAGTGACATTTTTGTCAGATTTAGATAACGAGAGTGAGACTTGCCCACCGTAAAACCATTAAGACCTTGGTTCAATTCCTGCCAACTGCAAATGTGATGTAATATGCATTGTCGTTTTTTTAAATAAGTAAATTTAAATGCAAAATGTTCACTCATCCAAACATTTAAATGTCAGCCATTATTGATATAGTTACATAGATTGGTGAAATGCTAAAATGCCCTGGTAGGAGTTTTTTTGATATTTGCTCATTTGCATCCTTTAGTTAAAGCCCTAGTTTACAGATGAGTTGCAAAGAATCAAAAACCCTTTCCTGACTGTACAAAAGTATAAGTTGGGAAAAGAGTATATAAAATTCCACAACAGAAAAAGTTTATTTATTTCAGTAACTCAATTCACTTAGTGAATCACTTATACAGATTAATTACACCCAGACCAATGTTTTCAAAGCTTAATGACTGTTAAATATGAGTATTCTCTGCTTACAGCTTATGAAAACATAACATTTATGATTACACTATTACAGCACACCAATATATACAGCTGTTTTGTGACTGAACATCAGTGGTTGTTTCCCTCCTTTTTTAAAGTGTATGATTCCTTTGGAAAGATGGGCAGCAGTGTTAAAGAAGGTAATGTGAACCAGCCCGGTTCAGTGCAGCAGTGTCGCTCTGCCATCGGCCCTGGCTTCTCTGCACAGTACTGCCAGGTGTTCCTGAAGCAGGTGAATAATATAAAAGACCTTGATGGTGGATGGATATGAAACTAGAGAAGAAAACTGTATTTTCTCCTTCTTCTGCAGGGAGCAATCCAGTATTTTGTGGGTATTTGTGTCCCTGACTCCTGCAGGGAAGTAGATGTCAAACAACTGGTACTGTGTGGTGAGAAACTCTTAAAACAGATTTTGTGTAGATCTTTTTCTCTGGTTTTTTGGTTATTTTTCTATTATTGTCTCACATAAGGCTTATTTTTCAAACAGACAGACTTCAGTTCAACCAAAAGTCCCTCCTTAGTCTATTACCCCCCAATCTGATCAATCAGTCTTCTCAGGAAATTATCATGACTCACTGTTTGGTTGACACAGTTGCTCCTGATGCATCAGACGTTGCCTGCATGTCAGTATATGAGTCATCTCTTTTCACCCCCAGTAAACGACATGCTTGTTTTTTAACTGCCTTGATTTAAACTTGGTTCCTTTTCCTCCTTAGGTGTGTGTGTTGTGTAATGTTAGCCATTCCTCTTGCGGCTACCCTCTTCACAGCCTTAAGAAGGTCAGAGCAGAGCAGCACGGTCAGTCTCACAGCAGAGTCTTGCCATTTAAACGTTTATGGCACCCTGAAAAGCAATGGCTTGTCCAGCAGCGAAATAAATGGCAGAACATTAGAGGAAAATGGTAAGGTGCATTTGCATCTGATCTGTTTATATTTAGACAATGGTTTTACTCAGTAGCTTCTTTTTGCAGGCAGAAACGGCCCTGCTGGACAGTGTATTTCTCAAAGCTGTTTTTCCAGTTGCTTGCAAGCATTCTCCTTGCAGACAACAAGCAAGGGAGTCTTCAGCGCCCCCTTCTCTGTCCAGTGCGAAAACTATGCCTCTCTGAACGGCATACGTGTTCTCAGTTTGCTTTGGATTATATGTGGCCACGCCGTACAGTTCCCAGTAATTAACAACCTGGGTATGAAGGAAAATAGTTAACTAAGTCTTACTTTCGTCCAAATACTTTATTCACAATGCCATGTCTCTGTTGTAGATAACTACAAAACATGGAGGAGAGCAGTTGAAAGCAGCCCAATATATGTGTTCACCATCAGTGGGCCTGTTTTTCTGGCTGTTGATACCTTCTTATTGCTGGGGTGAGTCTATTCAAAAATTCTTGAACATATTTTTGTGCATAAAATGATTTTCTGTACATTGTTGCTGTTTCAGGGGTTTGCTTAGTGCCAGGTCCTTGCTGAGCTCCGTTGACAAGGCAGAAGACCATCTGAGTCTGGGTTTGGTTGCGAACTATCTCTTCAAGAGGATTAAAAGGCATGATCTTAAAACTAGATAACTAAATTACAGTGCCTTGCAAACGAATTCCTACCCCTTAAACATTTTTTTTTAAATTTCGTCTTTGGAATTTTATGTGAGAAACCAACAACAACAACATAATTTTGGAGAAAAAAACACATGGCTTGCTGATGGGCTGCATGGCGCAGTTGGTAGCACTGTTGCCTTGCAGGAAGAAGGTCCTGGGTTCAACTTCCAGCAGGGGGTCTTTCTGCATGGAGTTTGCATGTTCTCCCTGTGCATGCATCGGTTCTCTACGGGTACTCCGGCTTCCTCCCACACTCCGAAGACATGCCTGTTAGGTTAATTGGTCTCTCTGAATTGCCTTAGGTGTATGAATGGGTGTGTGCTTGGTTGTTTGTGTGTTGCCCTGCGATGGATTGACGACCTGTCCAGGGCCTCCTGCCCACAGACTGTTGGAGATAGGCACCAGCTTCCCCGCGACCCACTATGGAAGAAGCGGAATAGAAAATGACTCACTGACTTCAGATCTTCTTGGGTATGTTATTACCAGCTTCACACATCTAGCGACTGAAAGTTTTGCAGATTCTTGTTTGCAAAATACTTTGTGTTGGTCTATCACATAAAATGCCAGTAAATAAATTCAATTGCTGACAAAATGTAAACAAGTTTAAGGGGTGAAAGGCACTATAATCCAGGACATGTATTTGTACAGTAAATCTAAAATTAGGACAGGTTTTACTGAGAATTAAAAGGTTACATTTCTCTCCTTGTCTTGCTGCTCCAGGATTCAGCCTCTGCACCTGTTTACAATGTGTTTCACTATCAGCCTCATCTCTTTGGTCCAGGGGGGACCCTACTGGTTCCCATTTGTAGAAACGTTGATGGATTGTAAAGCATACTGGTGGGCTAACTTACTACTGATCAGCAATCTCCTACCAGTCCACGAGATTGTAAGTTTCAGCAGATTTCATATCTCCTCATGCAGCATTTCAGCTCATATTTGCCTATTCCTTCACCTTTTTCTCTAAATCTCTCCTCAGTGCATTCCCTGGACGTGGTACCTGTCTCTAGACTACCAGTGTTACGCCACTACCCCTCTGTTGGTCTATATTTATAAGCTGTAAGTCCACATCATTTAACATCATCCCATGCACCACATAAAGTAGAGTAATAACCTTTTCCATTCTGTCTCCTGTTTTCAGTAAAAAGAGTGTGTTTGCCGTTGTGGTAGGAGGCCTTTTAGTGATTACTACTGTGACCAGTGCTGCTATAACTGCACGCCTGCACCTCCCAGTCTTTCATCCATCTACAATGTAAGCCTCCTCCATAATAAACCTGAATGAAGAGCTTCAGTAAATAACAGAAAATGTAACTCGTCTTTTAAGAGCCACATGTTTATCTTGAAGTGTTTGTCTTTGCAGAACATCAGACAACTATGTTTTGTATTACTATGTGAAACCCTACACAAGATACGGACCATTTCTCATAGGGATCCTAACAGGAATATACCTGACAACAAAGAAAGATCAGCTTTTAAAAGAAAAGGTGAGATGATCTGATCATCCATCCTGGCCATAATATTCTATATTGTGTTGTTGCAAGATTTGAGAACGCTTCATAAATTAAGTCGAATTTAAATAAAAAACAGGGTGTTTTTCACTTTTTTTCTAGTGGTTTCTCAATGTGACCTTTATCTGAAGAGGGCAAGATTCTCCTTTTTTACAGAGAAATATTTAACTATTTGCTGCTGTGCACACCACTGCAGTTTAGTGCTCTCCTGTTAGTTGACCATGGAAAAAAACTGTCTAATTCCTGTTGCATGTAATTTTCTGGGCCATTTCTGTTCAGAAATATAACAGAATTACAAAGTTTCAAGTGCAACTGATACTTTTTAACTGAAAACTTGCCTTCATATTTCTGTGCTTATTCTTTTTATTCAGTGGCAAGCAGCGCTTGGGTGGTTCTGCTGTCTTTCCCTGATGGTTTTGCTTATTGGACTGGCCTACCTCCTGAAAGAAACTCCAGCCCACCTATCTGTGGCCCATGCTCTCTATCAGGGGATGCACAGACCACTCTGGGCTCTGACTGTGAGTTGGATCATACTGGCCTGTGAGGAGGGCTTTGGAGGTTTGAACAAATCAAATTAGATCTTCAATATGGCAGAACACTGATTTTAAAAAGTGTGTGTATTTGATTATTCTTCTTTGTTATTTGGTTACTTTTACAAAGAACTGAAGCACTGATATTAGGTTCTGTCTGTTTTTTAACTGTAACACACAGCAACAGTATAGGAAAGGAAAGAGCTGCAGGTTCTATAACTGTCCCTCTATACCAGTTTGTGTGTGTGTAAATGGTAAATAGACTGAACTTATATAGCGCTTTTCCAGTCATACAGACCACTCAAAGCACTTTACACTAGAGCCACATTCACCCAATCGCACTCTCTAACGCTCACACATTCATACACTGATACGCAGATCGGTAGGCAACTTGAGGTTAAGAGCCTTGCCCAGGGGTACATCAACATATGGCAGGAGGAAGCTCGAATCAATTCCACAACCTTCTGATTGCAAGACATCTACTCTTCCTACCGAGCCACAGTCGCCTGTGTGTGTGTCTGTGTGTGTGTGTGTTTCTCCAGGTTTTATCAAGACATTCCTGTCATTTGGTTTCTGGGTTCCTCTTTCCAACATTAGCTTTGCCTGCTATCTTATACATCCCATCTTCATCATCCTCTACAATGGCTTGCAAGAAACGCCGATGCACTACACAGACATCAACTTTGTGAGGATTTCATCTTAATCATTCAATAACAAACCAACATTCTTTTATTTCTGTTTTCGTCTCATCTTTGCACCACTGGGTGTCTGTCCTTTTCAGATGTACCTGTTCCTCGGCCATCTGGTACTAACTCTGGTGGTCAGCAGTGCTCTCACTGTGTTGATAGAGAAGCCCTACCTCCACCTGAAACTCAGAAGCATCTAGGAAAAGTGCCATGTATAATACAGTGCCCTTCACATATATTGGCATCCCTGGTAAAGATTTGTAAAAAAAAACTTCAAGTAAATTAATCTTTTCTTGCAGTAGTGTAACCTCACACTGAAAAGAATGCTGCAGTCCTCTAACAAAAAGCTTTGGAGATGTTCCCTCACCATACGTTTTACTATGCTTGGTGACAAGATATACTTGGCTCCTCCTTGATTGTAAACTTCTTTTAAACTTCATTGTCCTGAGTGTAGATATGGACATGTTTAGGTTAGTAGCTGTTTTGTTGTTGTCATTTAATTTCTTATGAATAGCAAAACAGCGTCTGCATGGCATGTTTTTCAATTTTTCCCATTTTGAAGAGTGGGTAAGTGTCATGCTCTGCCATTTTGGAGTTGTGTGTTTTATTTTTTGTTCTCTTTAGATCTGTGTTCTCTAGGTTTTTGTCATTTAGTATTGTTTTCTCATGTTTGTTTTCTCCATCTGCAGTCTAGCTTCCTTTGTTGTAATCTGTCACCTTCCCTCAGTTTTCCTCTGCAACCCAGTTCCACACCTGTTGTCATTTTCTTCAGATTACCTATCAGCCATTTTCATTGGTTCACACTCCTCTTCCCTCAGTATATATATTTGGTTATTTTCATTGTTCCTCGCTTGGTCCTCCTGTTTACTTCCATGCCGATTCATGTGCCATGTCATTGTTTGAACCTTTGGAAACTCGTGTAAGTTGACCTATTTTGTTATTAATTATGTAGTGCAAAAACAAAAACCAAAGAGCAAAGTGTACCAGAGTCAAATTCCTTGTTTGTATGTACAAACTTGGCAATAAAGCTGATTCTGATTCTGATTCTGATTCTGATTAAAGTCTAAAGATTCTCATACCTGCAATGCTGCTGCCAAGCGTTTTTCTACACTCCGGTTCCATTCAACCTCACATTATGACAGTAAGAGAAGTTGGATCTGTGTCCCATCATGTTAATACCCCAGAGAAGCAAAACATCATAGATTAAATGTTCCTTGACAGTGTAATCAACATAAAGTATACATTGAAAATGCTTCAGCTGCATTGAACGTATAGGTATTGTTAGATGTGCCGGTAAACTTGGTGCTGACTTTTATCAAAAGAAAACAATTACAGTTATGTGAAAAACGTCAAAAGATCCCGTCAAATCATTTTTTCTAACATATTTGGACATATGGATATTTAACATCAATTTGAACAATACTGAGAGATTCAAATAAAAGATGGAAGAAAACAAATATTCTGTAAAATAAAACTAAAAATGACATTTCTGGTGAGCAGTAACATCCTCACAATTAGGACATTCCCACTAAAAATGGTTGAAATTATGCCTCAGATACACATCATTAGAACATTATTAGTCAGCATTTTAAAGGAGGTTTGCCATGTTTGAGCCTTGAATATTTTGTTTGATGTGTGCCCTTGTCAGAGACTGGCACAAGAAGCCTCTCACTGATGACATTTCAACCATTCTTCAAAAAGCTAATTTTTCTGGCTATTCCTTGTTTATAAACAATGTTATTATTAGTGTAACTAGAGCACTTTCTTGTTCAGAAATTTAAGAAATGATTAGACATCTATATATGGAAGTTTCTTTTATAATTAACTTAATAATTATTGGGGTGTCCTAATTTTTCCCATGACTGCACATTTCCCAACTGGATAAAGGTGCTCAATTACCATCATTACCTTTATTCAAATCAACTTTTTATGATGCCTGTTTAATTGACCGACTTATAGATTTTTTGTAAATAAAACCCTAAAATTACTTATTGCATCCCAACAGCTCTATGGATTGTTTGCCTTTCACTGTTGTTGTTTTTTTTACAGTATTTATTTTTGTCACTTTAATTTGCATTATTCCCCCACTCTTTTTTTCCACACCTCATTTGATTTCCTGTGACATTACATAGTAATGTAATCTGTAGACTTCAGTCAAAAATAAATGAGCTAAAATTACAGCAATTAAGATGCCACTTATTTAATTTGGCTGCCTTTTCTGTGTCTGACTCATTTTTATTTCACCCCTTACCATCTTTAGGTGTCCAAGAACACAAACGACTTCATTGCACTTCTTCTACAAGTAGGTCAGAACCACAAAACAGACAATGACTCAACTGAAGAGAGAATAACAAAAGATTTTCGTTACAAGTGACGTCAAACACATACACGTTTGTAGGCTTGCTTCTCAGTGAAAGTGCACGTGGAGCCGGGGCCTGGTTGTGCATTGCACAGGGCTGCCACCTTCTCAGTGACCAACCTCTAAGAATTGCAGATGTTTCTACTGCTTTTTCATCTATCTAATATTACCAAGATGAAAAAGCCATGGTGAAACAAACAGTTTAAAGCTGCCATATGTTATGTTTGGAAGCAAAATGATGACAAAAGAAAATCTGACATAGGTGCACTCTGAGGGTAAACTTTTTTAATTAATGTTTTAATTCAAAACGCAACATAAGTAAAACTGAGAAAACGTTCTGTTGTAGAGTTTGCATGCATCTGCTGTGGCATTCTTGCTCCATTCGGTTCATTTCAACCAAGACAAAACAAAATATTGTCGCACCTCTCTGGATTTCCACCTGTTCCAGGCCTGCGGATATTGGAAAGCAGCGCAAAGACTGGACCGGGGCCTGTCTGTGTTAAAATATAGCTTGCTTTGGTAAGACGATCCTTCCCATTTAATGACGACATAAGACCGCGAGGACACATCAACTCAAGAAGCTCGCGACAAACATGCTCCAGATGCATGAAATTATATGAGGGACTGATTTAAATGTTCCAGTTTAAAGCTTTGTTTGGAAAAAGGTCACATTCATTGCACTCACAAGTCAATACAAAGCCACAGCTACTTCACAGATGAATTTAGTCTAATTATATTTCATTAGTTGCCTGGTAGAGTTACAAGGCAAAACAAGAACAGGTGGATGAGAGTGAGTGTTACACAATGGTTCAACACAGTTTTAACAGTTTGTGTCACCGCTTCCCTCCTCCTCCTCAGAAACACGGAAAGTTTTGATAAACGTGCGGTGAGCGGAAAGCTGGTACATCCCAGAGTGGTATTACTATGTTAGTGCTATATATATTTACACAACCGTTTAAGTAAATAAACCTCCTATATTTTAGCATTAATTAAGTAATCTATTTACACCATCTGACATTAATTATTTTCATTTTCAATTGAGGGATAAATTGTTATATAATATCTTTCAGCACTGTAATTTATTTTCAGCTAGATAATTATAACACCTCATACAAAGACTAGGGTAAAAATTAACTACTAATTGGATCAACTATAAGTCTAAAATGATTCAAACCAGTATATTAATTTACATACATTCACTGATTAGAAATATAAGCAATAAACTGAACTAACACAAATATAAGGACAAACAATAAAGAGGATACAAGCTATTTCTGCTGATAAAAATGAAAGGGTCTGATATAATGAGGGAACATTCAGCAATCCTTCTAGATTAAACGATAATTCTGAAGATTTTAATGGAGATTCACAAAACGTTTTTATCTGATTGCTTTCTCATTTAGTCAGCAGATAAAGAGGATGCAGGAAGATAGGACTTAAAGTTCTCTTTGATCAAATTTGTTCTTTATCCAGCTCCAGATCAACATACTAACACAGAATCTTCCCACCACACGTCAAGGTTAACGTCAGCCATGATCTCAGGCTCTCAGCCCACAGGCAGGACAGCGGTCAAACTTTTCACCTTTCTCTCTGCTGAGTCTAGACCTGGGTTGCTCTGAGGAACGAGCCAAGCCAAGCCAACTTTATTTCTAAGCACCCTAAAGACAACAAACTGACCAAAACAGTTATACAAAAGAATTATAAAACAAATTAAATACTAATTAAGTTGATCAGACTGGCTGAGTTCGACAGCTTACCTTGAGGAGAGACTGGAGTCTCACACATCTAACTTTTCCTGGTTCTTCTCTTTAAAAATCGTGATGATCAAAATATCAGTGGAAACATGCAAGAAACTGTTCAGCAATCATAACAATGGTTAGATTGTTACGATGCAAAGAGAGATTTTTCCAATGATTATTAAGAAGTGTATAAATAATTTTTAAAATGACATTTTTTAAATAACAAGTAAAATTAAATAAATTTCTTTCATAATTGATCCTACTTTTACATTGTTTATTAAGATAGTTTATTAGTTAGTTAAGAAGTTTATTTCAAACATGTAGAAGAACAAAAATAGAAACAATATAATCCATAAATAATAATAAATACCCATAAAACATGGTGCAAAACACGAGAGAAAGAAAATGAAATAGTAATTTTGTAAGTTGCATATTTGAAAAGGAGTGGGAAGAGGTACAAACTTATTTAATCCCACCCCTTCTCCAAAACGCTTTAATAACTTAATAATAACTTATGTTGTGATCTTGTAAGAGACATCAATCTCATTTTCTATAAAAACAAACTTCAAATGAAAATAATTTTAAATCTATATTTGCCATGGGTATAAATAATGTTGGGCTTAACTGTATGTGTGGTGGAAAACTGCACATCAGGTTTGGTTAAGAAAACATACAGAAAATTTCAAAAAGGAGAACAGAACATAGCGCACCGGCAGAGTAACACTGAAAACCAGTGAGCTCATATACTGAGGTGAGAGTGGAGAATGATATTAAATGCAGCTGAGTTAATCAGGGAGAGTTTAAACAGCTGTGGAGGAGAGAACTGAGCAGGGAAGCTGAGGGAAGGAGACTAATTAACACAGAAAACACAAAGCTGGCTTAACTAAACACAAAGGAGAACAAGCCTAACACTAGATAATTAACTAAAATGCACAATCAGAACACACGAACAGGTTAGAAGCTAAAAACAAAGGAATGAACAAAGAAGACTTGATCTAACCACAATAAAGAACTCAGAAAATAAACACAAATAAAAACAAAAACACCAACACCCAAGAATCATGGCAGGGCCAGCGTTATGCTGTGTCTTCCTCAGCAGTGACAGGGAGGCAGGTCAGAGTAGATGGGAAGATGGATGGAGAAAAATACAGAGCAACACTATAAAGAAACCCTTTTAGAGGCTGCAAAAGACTGAGACCGAGGTTCAGCTTCCATTAGGACAATAACGCTAAACATACACCCAGAGCTAGTCAAAGTCCTGACTAAATCCAATTGAGAATCTTAGGAAAGACTTAAAAATTTATATTAACAGATGCTCTCCATTCAATATAACCTTGAGCTATTTCACAAAAAAGAAAATGAGCAAAGAATACGGTCTACATGTGCAAAGCTGGGAGTGACATACAAAAAGACTGTAACTGCAATGAAAGAAAGTTGTACCAAGTATTGAGTTAGAGGCAGTAAATGCAAATACACACCATATGTTTCAGCATTTTATTTGTAAAAAAGAAAACTTGAAAACCATTTATCGCTATCCTTCCCATTCACATTTATTAACTACTTTGTGTTGGTCTATTACATGAAAGTCTCCTCATAGTACATTGATACCTAATTTGAAAATTATTTTCTCTCTCATTAAACATAAACTTACCTGGCTCTGCTTGAAATTGATGAGAAAATTCTTCAGCCAAAGTAGGTCATGCCTGAAGATGCCTTGAGGTGTACATATCAGGTTTTAAATGTTCAGGATCAGCACATGTTCACAATATCAGGTAACTAACTTTGTAGTTGTGGGGGACAACATCTAAAAATAGCCCCACACCCCAACACCGCGGCTCTGCCTGAACTCTCACTGAAGTCCTGCATCATAGGTCTATATCCTCTACGGCACGGCCATGAAGTGGGTACGTACTATTTGTCTGGCTGGAAATCCCCCCTGCAGATGAGACAAGTGTTTTAATTATTGTAGTTTTATTAGCTATGATTCAGCTGTGAGGTAGCTTGTCATTTGATTGTGGCTTTATGGCTGTAACAAACACTCTGCTGCTGCATGATTCACATTTTACTGAGCATTAGCATTCATTTGCTAAATTAAACTTAATTAAACTTATAATATTATTTTTCCCTCTTTTGTTATTTGGCAGATTTGAAATACAGTTTGTAGTTTATATCATCATTTTGTTTAGCTTTCACATTTCAACCTGCGACATGCACACACGTTAAAGGGAAATCTGCTCTGAATCAGACGGAGAAGAAGAAATTTAACATGCTCTGTTACTGACAGCTTTATTATTTTCCAGTACATATCAAGCTCTTTCTGCTGTAAAAAATTAAAACTGGTAGACAGTCTGATCTGAATGAAAGTTGGAAAATATTAGGATGATCAAATGTTTTCTAATTTCATCCTGAAATGATTCTGAGCAGTTGAGTATTTCACAATAAACATTTGAGGCTGCAGCGCTCAGTCAGGTGTCCTTTATGAGGTTGAAATGGGACAAATGCAGATCAGAAGTAAAGATGAGCTGGTATTTTTCCAGTAACTCTGCCACCAGCTTCCATCTTATATTTCAGAGTGAATGTTTTGAAAGCGCTGCCCCCCGCCGATGCTTCATATCCACACTCCACACATGTGGCCCACTTTCCAAAAACAGTTTGGACACTTCACAAAATGTTGTTTAAAAACAGGATGCTGAGACTGACAAATCATTGAAACCACATGTAGCAAAAACTTATTCAAGAGCCTTTGAATGTTAGAAACTGTGTTTTATTTTTATCTTTCAATTGACCACCAAGAAAAAAACGTGGAAATTGTTTTTTTGTGCTGTTTAAAGCCTGGTGGAACATTTCATAATCAGTTTGGCAACAAGACAGCGGGATGACTGAGTTAAAAACAACAACACCATCCCAGAGACGGAGAGTTACTCGACAAAAAATCACAAGGGGTTCATCACCCTGTATGACAGCAAGGAGGAATAGTTTAACTGTTTAAGATGAATCTCAGGATTTTTTTTTTTTACAAATTTCAAAGATCTTGATTGGGATTTTTGGTGACAGACCAGCTCAAAGTTTGCTAAATTAAAGGTAAAAAATAGTTACAATCTGCTCCACCTTCTTTGCAGATAGATCAAACTCAGTTAGATTGGATGAAGAGCATTTGTGAACAAATCAGGTGAATGCACAGATTCTTAACTGGCTTTAGGTATGAATTTTGACTGGGCCATTCTAACACATGAACGGGCTTTGGTCTAATCAGTGCAACTGTTCCTCTGTCTGCATGTTCAGTGTTGATAAAGTGACTCAATCTCAAAGCCTTTAGCAGCCTCTAACAGGCTTTCTTCCAGTATTGCACTGTGTCTATCTCCATCCATCTTCCCATGAACTCTGACCAGGTTTATTGTCCCTCCTAAACTAAAGCATCCCCAAAGCATGATACTGCCACTACCATCTCTCACCCTGGGGATGCATGTCTTTGGGTATGATGTGCAGTTTTCTTTTTCACCACACATGATTTGTTTCATGTAAGCCAAAAAGTTCATCTTTGACTATTTTTGCGCATTGCTTATTGCACACTGTAAACATAACCTTTAATGGCCTTCTTTCAACAATGGCACCAGTAATAGTTGTCTCACCTTAGCTGTGGTTCTCTGCAGCCAAGGTGCACCCCTGATGACATCAGGTTAAAGTTCAGAGTCACGTGCTCTTAAAAGAACAGCAGTGAGGCTTATTTATATTGTTTTTTGCATTGCTTTTATTTATCAAAACAATTCTACAACTTTAGAATGTTCCCTTGCACAAATGTCAAAGTGCATCATCGAGATTTTTTTAACCTTGGTCACCGGGTGCAAAGCTGCAGGTGGTAGAGCACCTGTAGCCCCCTTTCCTACAGCCCCCACCCCCCTCTGCATTTGTAATGCTGTCCAGGGTTTACACAGTCTCTCACCTACTGACAGCTGGGATTGGATGAAGCCCACCCCCTCCTCCACCCCCAAAACAATTTGTGTTAAAATATTTTAGAATGAAATGCATGTTTTTTGTTTTTTATTTTATTTCATCCAAGCTTTTTGATCAGTCTCTCAATTTTAGTTCAAATGTGGATAAATGTACAGTTTCATATTTACCTTTCAGGTCTGCTTCACTGTAAAACGTAGGGTGTGTAATCTTAAACTGATAGCTGATAGCAGCAGGCGCTTCTATCAACAAAGTAATCAGAAGGAAGAATTTGCTATGATACGGTGTGTAAAGAGACTCTTGAGAATCCCTGAAAAAAACCCAGCCATCTCTGCAGCTTAGATTAAAACATCTCACTGAGTAGCAGCTAGAGGGAGATAGTGGTCTTTTTTTCAGATACTTTTAATCGGTTAATTCACAGATGAGCGCCAAGTTTTAATAATTATTGCGTTTGTTACGTTTCAGGTACTGAATCCCAGAATCCAAAGAAGGAATAGCCCCTACAGAAAAGACGTCGGTAATCCATCCCTGCACACAGAACCTGGTTCCAGGACTCCTGAAATTCCAGTTTGACTGCTGGGGTCAGCTCGATAAAAGACCTGTTCACAACAGACTAACGACAGAGTCTTGATGGCTCAGTTGCTTCTTTGCACAAATGACCCTCAGGAGTCTGCAGAAGCTCTTACAGACAGACAAACTGGAATACTGGTGCATGAAGCAGGAACAGAGACATTATCTGATCTGTCCAGCCCAGCTGATTATAACACAGTAAACATTCCCACTGAGGAGAAACTAGCAGAAAGTGAAAGCATGAACTATCCAGTGTACAGCATGTCTTTTTGCTTAGAGTCTTCACAAAAGGCTTCTTTTAAGGGATCTTGTTGTTTAGATCCTACTGAACCAGAAAGTGAAGCGTTACCTTCTTTGCCTGAACACTGCAATGACTTTATTCCAGTCCTACCCTGTACAACAGAGCTATATGTTGAACCAGAGACATCTCCTGTGTACTGTCTGAAGAACAAAATTAGTACGACTGAATCCGACAATTTAGACGGTGTTGAGGTTCCAGCAACTCTGTCAGACCTTTGTATTTTTGAAAGCGACACAAAGGACTTCATCCTCCACCACACAGCAAATCCTCAAAAGATTACGGGTCCGGAACACCAGCCAATATCACAGTCGGGAGAAGGAAAGGCAGACCAAGAGTGTGATGCACATGTTCCGATGTGTTATTCAGAAGGTATTGAGACACACCGTCAAAGTGGCTTTAGAGAGGAACGAGCCCCAGAGAACAACGTGTCAGAGGCAAGCCAGCGTGAAGAGTTACGAGCAACTGCTGCAGATGCCTGGGAGGTGGACTGGATGTCGGAAAATAATGTGAGATCAGGGAAAGCAGAGGTCACGGCTTGGACCCTCCAACGTCAGCACAGTAACAGCCCTGCTGAGCTGTGGCTGGACGCATGCCAGTATCTGACAGGTGAGCATGCAGAAGACAAGGAGGTTTGGGATCATCAAGCTTTAGGCAACTCCTTACAAGAGTCAGATTACAACCCCAGTGACAGTAGGAGAATTGGTTGGTCACCAGTCAAGAGGTGGTCATCAGTAGATAGTTGGGCCAGTGCGCTCTCAGACTGGACTGCGATTATTGAGGAGCCGCCAGAAGACATCACAGCTGCTTTCACAGAGATAGGGGCTGAGATAGATGCTTTAACACAAGCACTAGAGGAGGTGACCACTCACTTGGAGCCAGAGAGGCTGCAAGAAGATCCAAGGACAACAGCAGTGGAGGAAAAGCAGCAAACAATGCGTGTGCCTCTAAAAACTCCAGATATCTCAGAGAGCTCCATCCCTTCTGAACAAAGCTGTCTTTTTTTGTTCAAAACTTCAAGACCTGATCTTTGCGACAGAGGACGCTCCTGGAGGGTTGAATCTCATAAATGTGGAGGAGAACTAGAGCTACAAGAGCTCCAGAGCAGCCAGGCAGAATCCTGCCCAAACTCCGCTCTGCAAAACATATCAGCAGGTTCATCCTCTGTTAAAGCAGACTCTACTGATCTGATTGAGGTCACATGTAATGCTGGAACTGTGTCTTCAGGATGTTCTGATCTCCCTCGGTTAGACAGATATTTAAAGTCCTGTGCACAAGATTTGTTTTCCAGTGAAGAAGACCATGCAGAGCTGAAAATAACAGAAGATGTGGATTTGAACACACAAAGAGAGCTGGGGCTTGAGGAGGTAAGATGGCTTCTCTTTTTGAGTTGTGCCATTGTAAAGTTGAGACAGATGTATGCTCAGTTTGGTAAGAAAAAGTGTGAGGATTGATCTGTGTCTGTTGGTCGCACATACATACATTCAGAGCATCACTGATCTCTGTGGAAGTGTGTTGGACATGCTGGAAAGAATCAACCTTTACACCAGAGAGAACAGCAAATGGCTTTACATTGTTGGCCAATGAACAAACTAGTCGCACATTTTGGAATCAAAGCAAGAATGTTAAGAGTCATTCCTGCTCCTGTCCTTGTGATTGCTCCCATACTTTCAGCCAGTCAGTCATGTATACACCCCCTCATGCGAGACTGAACCCGTTTGGGGTTTAAACCTTTACCGTGTATTATTTGGATTAACCCTCCTGGCTTTCATCTTAAAAACCCGACAGTTGAGCAGCGCTGCAGGATCAGAGGAGCCTGAGAAGAAGACCTCAGACAGACAGAAATGGCATCTAATAATAGCTGACAGTTCATTGATAATAGCATGCATCTGTGGTGTGTCAGGGTAGAGGCGTGAGAGGAGTGCACAGCTGAGGATTGAAACACGACTCTGCCCAGTTCCAGCTGTCCTTAGCACCCTTAAACGCACACGTTCAAACCACGTCTCAGTTAAAAAACACAAGATCAGGAGACTCAGAGGTCCTCTGGAGGAGAAGACTGTTTCTCATTCGCTTGGAGCAAACAGCAGGTCAGAGCGATGGCTGCAAAGCAGAGGACATGAGTTGTATGCAGGGCTGCATATGAAAGAACAGTGTTTTGTAATTTTTTACTTTATGGCTCTATAGAAAGGTAAGTGTTTACCAGGAAACTTATGAAGGAAACAGCAATTACCTGCGTTTTTTTTTATTTAGAGGAGCATTTTTCGACATTATGATGTCTGTAACTATTTTGTCTCTGTTAATGTGGATCGTAGACATAGCAGCATGAAAATTATTAATACCCCTTCAACTTTGTCATTTTTTTTGTATTTCACAGTATTTGTATTTTATGTGCAGACTAGCAAAGTATTGCATAATTGTGAAAATGAAACCAAATTATACATATTTTTCAAAATGAATTTTTCAAATGAATTTTGGTTTGGACTTTGACTGGGCGATTGTAATGCCTGACTAGGCTTTGCTCTGAAACATTTCACTGTAGCTATAGATATATATTTAGGGTTGTTGTCTTGCTATTAGGTGACTAAGTCTTTTGCAGCCTCTAACAGATTTTCTTCCAAAATTGCAATATATTTGGCTCTATTAATCTAAACAAAAGCATTCCCACAGCACAATATTACAATGACCATGTTTTACTGGTGTATTCTGGGTTATAAGCAGAGGTAGTCTTCTTCCATATATCGTGTTTTGCATTTAGGCCAAAGATTCAGTTTTGGTCTCTTCCTACTAGAACACATCGTCTCCATCGTTGCTGTGTCCCTCTATTCATGGATTGTTGCAAAGTTCAATAAAGGCCAGATTTCTGAAGAGCACAACTAATAGATTATCTCAACTTGTACATCTCTGCAGCTCCACCAGAGTTACCATGGGCCTCTTGGCTGCTTCTCCGATTAATGGGCAACTTTTGTGGCCTGTTGTTTAGGGGGGCGGCCATGTCCTGGTACGTTTGCAGTTGTGCCAAACTTTTACTTTATTATACTTGCTTTAAGCCCTGCTTTAAATGTCTCCACAACTTTATCCCTGACCTGTCTGCTATGTTCCTTGATCTTTGTGATGCTGTTTGTTCACTAAAGTTTTTAACAACCCTCTGAGGCCTTATAGAAACAGAATTATACACAGTTTGACCCTGTAACATGACAAAATGTGGAGCATTCAAATGTATGAATAATTTTGCAAGGCAATGTACATACAAATAAATTGCTAGACATAGATTTGTTGATTTTTTAAACACTAAGATGATTTTTCTTGTTATTTGTCTATTTTATCATTAGGCTTTTGGAGACGACCTGTGCAAATTTTCAAATGAATGCAACCTCCCCCAAAAGGAGGACAAGGGTCAAACAGATCTCTGTGTCTTCTCTGCACATGTTCATAAAACATTAAACGAGCCAGGTGTGGACACACAAACCGACCCACATATAAATGTCTCGTTCAAATCCTTTCCAGACTCAGTTGGAGCAAGCCAGGTGGAGTCAGATAGTCAGGAGCTTATTATGTGCTTAGCTCCTCTCAGTGGTGACTCTGCCCTCGTCTGTCAGGCAAGCAGCAGCTTGGAAGGAGATCAAACTTGCACCAAAACCTGCCTGAGTGACAGAATCGGTTGTGGTCATGTGCAGGACCGCACACCCTTTCCGACCCTGGGTGGAATTACCAACAAACAATTTCTGGAAGGTCACGAGGAGCTGATTCATAAAAAGCAGAACACAATAAACACTGCTGAGAAATTCTCTCCAGATGAGCTACAGGAGCTACAAGCTGATGAGACTGTGTGGCCTTTTCTCTCTGTCACTGAGGAGATTAATGATCTCAGCAGAGATCTAGCAAGGTTCACCGTTTTTCCTGGAAATCATCTATTCATATCAGAGAAGGATGCTGTTGCATGCATCACTTTAGATGTGAAGGATCCATTCATCCCCTGGATATCAGAACCCATCTTCACAGCTGCCAAATCTGAGCAGGATCAACCGAAAATGCCTCACAAAACCAACAAGAATATCTCAGACAGCAAAACACGCTCCAAAAAAGAGAAATCAGCTGGTCATCATCATGGTGCACAGGCTCCCAAAAAACAGGACAGTACATCTCAGCACGTTTCCAACCAGCAGACCAGGAAACAGCAAGAAAGCCACTCTGCAACTGGGGAAAATCATCTTATTGAAAACAGTGAAGCCGGTCTGGAAGCCAAGGAGGCTAAACTTGTAATGGAGACCAGTGTGGGAACTGAGAAGGGCACAGGCAGGCCGCATGGCAAGAAGAAAAAGAAGCATGGTCATAAAACAACAGTTAAACATGAAGTAGAGGCGTCAGTTGATCTGGAACATGGAACCAAATCAAAAACTGCAAACGGAAAGGTGGATATGTTGGAGGCCAAACCTGAGCTTAAAGCTGGGAAAGCTCAGCTAGATGCAAATCAGTCAGTTGTTGCTGAAACAAAGACCCAGCAGCCAGGAGATAAGGTGCCTGAAAGAGCTCTGCGTGTCTCTGATCATAAAGAGCTCACAACTGATGTTATCAAAAAGCGACGTGTGTCAGGGGCTAAGTTTGGAAAGATTCTCAGTGTTTTGGAATCCAAACTACCGAAAGCAGATGCTTCATTAAAAGTAAAAGGAGAGGAGACCCAGACAGAGATCGCAGCTGCTCAGAAGAAAGCATACAGTGAGGTGGTCAAACAGAAGATCCCACCAAAAGAAGGTGAGGGTGCTCATCAAGCACTGTGAAAAGAGAGCACTCAATATTTGACGTGCTATTCTATTTGTCATGGTGATGTCAATATTTGTGCAGCTCCAAAAGTGGTGGAGCCCATTCAGGCGGTGTCAGTGAGCGGAGACCATCAGAGTCTGAGCCTTTGGTGTCAGTTTGCTGGAGTCCACTCAGACTACACTTTGACCTGGAGCAGAGACAGCACACCACTGGCTCAGATAAACAGAAGGTATTTACTGTCATTTTACATTACTGAATTGGCAAAGCTGCATTTTTTCAACACATTTCTCATCAATCAGCCAGTCACAATACCTTGAATGTTGGAGCATTTTTGGTGTTTTGTCAAAGATTGTCATTGGATTTCGGTCTGGACTTGAACTGGACTCTTCTAACTGATGACTGAGACTAATATAAACCATACCACAGAAGCTGTGGTTGTGTGTTGTGGGTTGTTGTCTTCCCGGAAGGTGAGCCTCCACCCCAGCCTCAATTGTTTTGCAGCTTCTAACAGGTTTCCTTTCAGTGTTGTTCTCTATTTAGCTCCATCCATCTTCCCATCAACTTAGACTAGCTCCACGATCCCTGTTAAGGAAAAGCGTTCCCATAGCATGATTCTGCCATCACCATGTTTTACCATGGTGCATTTTCGGTAGCTTTTGGCAAACTGGAAATGGTAGTTCTTCTGGAAATTATTTTCTTCCATAAATCTCAGAATCTCAGCAGCTCTTCCAGAGTCTTCATGATGCTGTTTGTTCAATAATGTTCTCTTACAAACCACAGAGGCCTTCACAGAGGCCTTCACAGAAAAGCTGGATTTCCACTAATATAATAATAATAATACTCATTTTGGGACTTCTGAGGGATGAATACAATTAGTACACGTTTAACATTTTTGTTTGAACCATGCATCCTTCCACCTTACAATTATGAACCACTTAATCCCAATAAAATATACAGAGGTTTGTGGTTGTAACTGGACAAAATGTAAAAAAAGAAGTTCAAACGGTAATGAATACTTTTGCACCGCACTGTATCTATCCCACCTTCTTTGCCACTCCCCATTCCAGTGCATAGTGTTACATTTCCTTAAAATGTTCCTTGACCCCTTATAGTACAGTGGTGCAAATGGCTCTGGTTCTGAAACAGTAACTGATTTCTATGCAAAGATTAGCATGCTGTTAGGATTGCAGATAAAAACTTCTGGAAAGAAATTAGAAGAAGGATCTGAAAGTGATGTTTTGAGCTGGTAGGAGAATGTGCATGTAAATCCAACCACAGTGATGTGCATAAGTTGTTTTTTCTTGAATTTAGGTCATTTTCACAGCTTTTGTTTAAGGAAATCAGCGCATAAAACTCAAGACGTTAAAATCTTTACTCAAATCCTCAAGTTAAAGCTCTCTTGCACACCACTCAAACATGAAAACATCTAGTTTCTTATTTTAGTTTGCTGGGTCATCTTGCACACAACTGGCAGATAACCAAGTTTATTTTTAGATCATTAAATTGCTTAAGTAATAAGTAATTTGTGTCTCTGAAGTGCAGGAGATGAGAGCAGAGTGTCGTTGATGATCATCAATGCTTCCCACAAAGACCTGGGCAAGTATGTGTGTCAGCTCAGCTGCTCCCATGGTTCTGTCTGCCTGGACTACTTGCTCACTTATGAAGGTACAAGACAATCTGAACCAAAAAAATGTCTGATCCAAGCAAAATAAATATACAAACAAGTTACATTGATCTTTTTCTAGTTCTCAGTGAGATTGTCATACCTGCATCCCCAAAGATAATTTCATGTGAGTACTGATCAAAGGCCACTTTAATTTAATTTTAAAGTAAAAAAGTTATATCAGTTTAATTATTTCCAGCTGCGCCAGAAGAACTGTGCAGTGAAGAAGAGGATGCCCACTGTTCAAGGCTTTTATTCAAAGAGGATTTTCTGTCGGATCAGTACTTTGAAGAGAACCACCCCATCAGCATCCTCACCGAAAAGATTCACTTTGGGGAGGGCATGCATCGGCGGGCTTTCCGGACTAAGCTGAAGGCGGGTCAGATTCCCCTGTTAGTCCCGGGACACACCTGTGTGCTCAAGGTGCACAACGCTATCAGCTATGGGACCAAGAACAACGATGACCTTCTTCAGAAGAACTTCAACTTGGCTGTAGAGGTAAGAAAATGAAATTGTTTCATTGTAACGCTAGTATAAATGCGACGTATATTATTGTCATATTACGAGAACAAAATTAGGTAAATGCATGTAGTTATAGATCTTACAGGATTTGTGAAAAATTTGTTATACGCATTATAAAATACAGTGCTGGGCATGAAAAGCATTTACTCATTTTTTTTATTTTTGGTGCCTTTAAGCCACTTTTGAACAAATTTTGCCGTATGCTTTGGGTCATTGTCCATTTAGAAGACCTTCCTGGCTGATGTGTTGACATGTTGCTTCAATATTTCAACATCATATTCTTTCCTCATGATGCCATCTATTTTGTGAAGTGCACCAGCTTCTCCTGCAGCACAAACTCACACAACATGATGCTGCCATCTTTGTACTTCACAGCTGGACTAGTGTTCTCAGGCTGCTACGCTTCCCTGTTTCCCTAATGTAACAATGGTGATTATGGTCACAACACCGCAGGCCATGTCTCCAAATATTAAGGTCTTTGTTCCTGAGTGCATTTTTAAACTGCAATCTGGCGTTTTTTGCTGGCTTTTTCCTCTTTGAGTGGACTTTTAGCCCATGTCGGTACAGGACTCATTTCAGTCAAGATGCTTCATTCAGCTTCTTCACAAGATCTTTTGGTTTTGTTTTGGGGTTGATATATTTCACACCTTTCTGGGACCTTTCTTCGTCATGAAAGGTGTGATGGCCCAGCCAGGATGTGGCACATTCAGGCATCTAGGCAATGTACCCAAGTATGAACCAGACTAGTGGGGGTCCACAATTATTATCTTCCTGATATTTTGCCTGATCTTTTCTGTGATGTCACGCAAGAAAGCAGTGTGTTTGAGGCTTCGGCCAAAAATGCATCCATTTGACTCAAATGTTTTCAATTAACCTATCAGCAGCTTAGAAGGTTATGGCATCATCACCTAGGCTTTCTTAATTTGTTTAAAGGTGTGGTAACACTAGTGTGTGTAAACGTCTGAATAAAATAAGTTGTGGGTTCAACTACAGCTTCCTCCTCCCTTCCCACACTTCAATGTGCCCTTGGGCAAAGCACTTATTTTCAAGTTGCCTACCACCTCAAATTGGAATGTGGTTCTGGAGTAAAAGCACTGTAAGTGATCACAAATGTGCTCTAAACATGATTTACTATCTCAACTGAATATGCAGATACAGGGGTCAAAATAAAATGTATTGTTCAATAATAATGAAAGAATTTTTTTAAAACTTTGAATAATAAGTTTAAAATTGGAGCTAGAAAAGCAACTTGCTAAACTGAGCATATAAATATCTGGTAATATAAAGGTAAATGAATACCAAAATGTTAAAAAAAACTTGGAAATATTACAACTACTGCAATAAAAATACATGTAAAAATTCCAGGGGTGTATATAGCTAAATAAAATATTACATATTTCATTAAATATGTTAAATAAAACATTCTTATTTCCTTCTGTAAATACTGTTTTTTTAATTCACTATAAATGACAATGACTAAATAGTTAATCATTGTTGGTTTGCTTGTTCAGATAAGCTTTACTTTGTTATTTTTGGCTTTTGTTATATCCTGCATTTTTACTTTATTCTCAATATTTATTTTACCCTAATTTTTTCATATCTGCTTAATTGCTGTTTTCTCTTTCTTACAAGTCTGCGGGAATGATTAGAAACAAATAATATTTCATCTAAACTTTTACGGGTAGAGATGCTACAGTACAGAAAGTGAGTGTTGGTTATTTATTCTGCAGGAGTGTCAGGTCCAGAACACAGCGAGGGAGTACATTAAGGCTTACACATCAGCAGCTAAGTCTGTTGAAGCATTCGGGGACATCCCAGAGTGAGTGGCACATTACCTTCTCCTTAAAATCCCTACTCTGTATAGACTTTAACATTGCCCTGTTTTATTTCCTCCACCAGGATCATTCCCATCTACCTGGTACACCGTCCATCCAACAACATCCCCTACGCAACACTAGAAGAGGAGCTTATTGGAGACTTTGTCAAGTATTCAGTGAAGGATGGTAAAGAGATCAACGTGATGAGACGAGACTCAGAGGCAGGGCAGAAATGCTGCGCCTTCCAGCACTGGGTCTACCACAACACAGAGGGCAATCTGCTGGTTACTGACATGCAAGGTCAGCAATCCCTGCAAAGAACTGTGTAATGAATCATAATGTGTGAATGCTCAAATCTGTCTGTTTTATTCTCAGGAGTGGGCATGAGGCTAACTGATGTGGGGATAGCAACCTGTAAGAAAGGGTGAGTATTCATTTTTTAAACTAAATTCTTTAACTAAATTTAGAAAAATAACCTAAGCTGGTGACTCAACGGGATTTGTCTTTGCAGGTATAAAGGATTCAAAGGTAATTGCGCCACCTCCTTCATTGACCAGTTCAAAGCTTTGCACCAGTGCAACAAGTATTGTGAGATCCTGGGACTCAAATCCCTCCAGCCTAAAGCCAAAAAGGTCTCAACTGCTCCAAAACCGAAACCCCCACCTTCTGCTACATCCAAAAAGAAAACATTTGGGCCAGCAGTGAAGAACAAGTCATAACATCAGGAGAACATTGAGCAAAATGTGTTTTTATCTTCTTTGGATCTCATAATGCAGAGATTCTGGCACAGAAATCAGTTTGGGGTTGCAAAACGCCGAACCACTAAAGAGACGATTTACTTTACTGAAAGAGACTCTCATTCAATCAGAGCCTGTTTATTAATCAGAACAGTTCAGAGGAGATATTGTATTCATTTTTGGGACAATTTCTACCTGTCTCCTAGTGTTTTTATTGCTCAACTCTGTGAAAACTTGTAATATATTTACAAAATACTTAATCAGCGATAAACTGTCATGTCTTAGATTGTTTGGCTGGCTTTGGATTATTTTCTTTACAAATGGTATGTTGTATTTTCTTGTATTTTGTTCTCCAACTTTGATTTAAGCATTTGAGAAAATGGTATTCTACTAGACAGTATGAGTGGCCGCTGTTTATTTCTTTAATTTGTCTGGCGGCAAAGCAGAAACTGATTTGACTGAACTCTTACTTTAGTGGAACCTCGACTCAAAACAACAGACTTTTATTTTCTGCACCTATAAAAGCTCACGAGAGATTTGTGTTTAAGGATGTGTGTTTAAACTTTTTTAGTAATTTCTCCATTTAAGATCAATTTTAAATATCCAGTTTGGCTTTAGAAGATGATTACCGGACTAAGGCTTGAATCATTCAGGCTATGGGATACAAAAGCACCATACAAACTTATTTAAAATCATCACATCAGTTGAGTATTTCTGCTTTTTACAATGATAATAAAATATGTAGACACATTTTAGTGATTTAGTGTAAAAAATTGGCCCATATTCAATTATTTTAAAGGGACATATATCCTTGAACAATTTAACTGAAGAACCATGCTGGTTGCATAAGTGTGCACACTGTTAAAACAATGTTTTTTTAAAACCTTGTGATTTAATTTTGGCATGTAATTCCACCTACCATCAGATATAGTGAATTTGACCCATTAAATAGAGGTCACTTATCCTAGTAGCTAATAAAAGGATGTCAGAATAGAAAAGTAAGGGAGGAAACTGATGAAGAAGGCTGCCAAGACACCAACAGTACCACTGGAGGTGCTGCAGGATGTTTAAATAAGCACTAGTTGTGTTCTGCCTGGGACAAAATCTTCTGTATACCTGGAAATATATGGCTGCAACACAGAAACCTTTTCTTCCAATGAAAACATCCATGCTTGCCTCAGACCTCCCTAACTCTTGTTGGAAAGGTTGTTATAATCTTATGAAACCACACAATCTGACAGATCTGGAGAGCTTTTCTGAAGCAGAGTGGGCAAATATTGCAACGTCGCTGACGGACACAATCAACTCAGACACACACTCAGTCACACCCAATGGCAATGTAGAGAGACCAATTAACCTAACGGTCATGGTTTTGCACTGTGGGAGGAAACTGGAGTACCCAGAGAGAACCCACGCATGCACAGGGAGAACATGCAAACTCCATGAAGAAAGACTCCCCGTCTTGCTGCAAGGCAACAGTGCTACCAACTGCGCAGCTTCCTTTCTAAATAATTAATTTAATTTTTTAATTTAAATGTTTGGATTTACAGAATTGTTTGTTTTTCAGGAGAATTGTTATGGATATATGCCAAATTAAATATGGAAAAATGTAAAAGATTATTATTTTTTATGTCACAACACCCTGGGGTTTTAACTGGGGTGTGTATGTGCTGCATGTCTTTGACCCTTTTCAAACTAGTGTTTTAAATCCATGAGCAAAGCTGCAGATGTGTGCATTCAATGCTTTGTTGCTGCTTGCAAATGCCTCCTGAATGCCTTTTATGACTTTACCTCACTCTGCTTTTTCCTTAATAGGATTATTGCAATAGATCAGAGTCAATCTGTGATGAAATAACCTTTAATTATTCCACACAAGTTCATACAACTGAGAAAATATCGCAAATGTGTACATCGCTTATTTTCTAGGAACAGCTTTGAGCATCTACTTTATTATAGTATTCAGAATTAATTGAATAACTGATTAATAAATAAATACTGCTTACGTGCTGAAAATATTCATAAGATAAATCAGAACTGAAATCTTCTAATTGCTGCTTCACATAAAAAATTATAATAAAATAAAAAGAAAATAGAAAAGAACTAGAGTCACTTAAGTTGGCTCGATATCATGTTTCAAGCCATTTTATGTTTATTTCCATCCCTGCTTCTCCTGCGCTGGTGTAACATGTCCTGTGTTGTCGCCACCTCTGACACATGTCCACACATGTCTATGCTCAGCCACAGCCCGAAGAATGTAAAGCACAGAGGCTGCAGAATGCAGGACATTTAAGACAAAATAAATCAGTTGCACAAAGCTGAACATGAAGTCAGTGCACTGACGTTCTTTCCCCACTGTAGCTATTTAGTGTGATAATGGCGTTTGATGGAGAGGAAACAAACACCATTGTCACACTCCACAGCTCTGGAGGACAGGCTCTGCTGCAGGTGTGCAGATGTTGAATGTTGGGGGAGGGGGTCCGGTTGGGGGATTGGTGGAGGGCCTGGAAGAACAAAAGGACAAACTGTAGTACTCTTGTAAAAGTAAGAAGGTGGAGTAAAAACACAGACAACAACAGAGGGAACAAGTGTCTACTTTTAGCAGGCTTATCCAAAGTGTCCAAAGTCCAGCCGAGTGTCTTCTGTTACTGATTGTGGGGATGACTGCAGCTGTTTGAGCTTATGAATTTGAGCAGGAAAGAGTGGGACTGACCAGAGTAAAGGAATAGGTTTTCTAAAATATAAATGTTAAATAAGTGTTGGTCCAGAAAAGATGCCTAAAAATGTACTGAATACAACAAAATCCAAACAAATCTGTCAAACTTAATTTTATTTTATAATTAAGTTAAGTTTTATAAAACCTCCAAATAAACTTGCAAGTTTGAAACATTATTAAAGTACAAACCTACCTTGTGTTTCAATGGTCTCTCCAGACATATTCATTTATGTGCTGCAGTGGGTCTCCTGCTGCCCTCTGCTCTCAGCTCCTTGTATCTTTGTAAATTTAAGTCCAGTGGTGCTGTTGGGTTCAGAGGGGTGACTACGTGGTGCATTTGGGTTAGTAGCCGTCCCATCCAAGTCTTTATGTAGACAGAGCAGAGTTTGGACAAACAGCCAGTTGCACATTAGTGATAAGCTACGGGGGAAGTATTGATCGACCCTGACCAGAGGGTGAAGAGTGGAGGAAGAGGAGGGGGACCAATAGCTGCCCTGGTCAGAGCCTGAGTTTCCACCGTGAGCTGAACTTAACTATTTGACACATTTGTGTTGGTAAAGGTTCTTAAAGAAGATTAAATATGCATAATAAAACATGCAGCCATCCAGGTGCTATAAAGCAGAGCATCAAATTAGACACAACATGTTTGCTGGGCTACTAAAAAAGGTTAAAGACTGAATGTGACACTGTTTAAATCCTGATAACATAGGAAAAAGTTTAATATACAGTGCTTTCCAATATTGTCACATTTTGCCACGTCACAACCACAAACCTCAAGGAATTTTATTGGAAATGTATGTGAAAGGCGAACACAAAGTGGTGCCAAATTGTGAATGGAAGGTAAATTATATATGATTACCATATTTTTCATATTTCTCACACATAACAATTCAAAAAGAGTGGCATGCATTTGTATTGAGCTCATTAGCTCCCCAGCCCAACTCTGTAGGAGCTGTATAGATCCAAAGCTCAGATGGGAGAAATCTGTTGACCAGGCAGCTATTAGTTGTCCAATCAACAAATCTGGCCATCATAGAGGAGCGAGAAAAAGAAAGTCCATAACAAATCAAGTTTTCAGTTTTTCAAAGTCATGTGGGCCACACAGTAAATGTTGAAGAGGGTGCTCTAGTCAAAAGCTTCGTACATCACCCTGAACATGATTCCCATTGTGAAACGAGGCAGTGGCAGCATCATGCAGTGGGAATGCTTTTCTTTAGCAGGGACAGAAAAGCTGCTATTAATTAATTCAATAAAGGATGGAGCTTAATACAGGACAATCCTTAAAGAAAACTTGTTAAACTTAAGACTGGGACAGAGGTTCACCTTCCAGGTCAACAAGCCCAAATATACAGACAGAGCTACATTAGCATGGTTTAGATTAAAGCATATTAATGAGGTAGAATGGCCCAGTCAAAGTCCAGCCCTGGTTTCAATTAAAAATCTGTGGAGACACTCCCAGATGATCTCCAACCAATCAGATGGAGTTTGAGCTATGTTGCAGCTGTTCATTGCAATGAAAGGAAAAGCCACCAAGTATTCACTCAGGAGGGTGAAAAGAATGCACGCCACATTTTTCTGATTTTTACTGTAAAAAACTTTTAAAACCACTTTTTTGTCTCAAGTTCAAAATGATGCACTAGTGTGTTTAACACACTGAAATCTGTGGTAACGTGACAGAGATGAATGAATACATCTGCAAGGCCTTATACCATCAGACTTTCAGCTATGTCTCCCCCGATTGGTTTTAAAATATTAAACAGCCAAACTTTAGAAAATGTATTTCTTTACCTGTTTTCATTCATTGCTGCAGTTGCTGCCTCAGTTCTAGGTTTTAAACATCAAGTATTCTAATCAGTACTAATATCTTTAGCTGTAACATTAAATTATTTAACTCAAAACACTTTAACGCACATTTTAACCCTGTTAATATGAATTAAGCTTGGTCTCTGAACATTAAACTGAATGTTTGAAATCTTGTGGCATTTAGTAAGATTTAAAAGTAACATTTAAGGTAACATTTAGAATGTCAGATTAAGTCATTTTAAAACATGCTAGTTCGTCTAACACAGCAGCTCCAAAGTATGATGCTGCCACCACCATGCCTTAGGTCAAGATTCTTCCAAACATGCTTCTCAACACAGCGGCTAAATTGCTTAATCTTTGTATTGTCGGTCATTAAACCTGTCTCCAAAAATCATCGGATTGCCCATTTGGGAAGTTGTAAATTCCAGAATTAGACAATGTTGGAAAAAAGCATTAATGTTTATCATTTTTTAGGTTATCAGCTAACATGAGCTTCATTGGTTTGAGGTCACTGTTTTACACAGCCATAGAACAGCAGCTTGACATTTACAAGGAAGGTCCCATCATTTCACAATTAAGTCAGTACTTTTACCTCTTCGTTTTTTTAAGCAAGTGAACAGATGAAATATTTCAGGTCTAAGAAGAAGTTGGCTCTTGATTTGTTTGTGACCAGATGGAGGGTATAGGAGTGCTTGATAAAATGTCCACGGAGAGGCCGGCTGGCTTATTTGCTCGTCCTTGGAGCTGATAACTCTCAGATTGCCTGTGTGAATGAACTGAGGTCCCTTCACCACACCAAACCGCGTGCACCTGCATGCACACTGCAGAGAGCGACGACAAGGCCTGCAAGGCTCATTATTATCCTCGGAGGAGGAGAGAAAAGGCTCTGAAAGCAGTTTGGATGAATGCAAATAGGATGCATGTATTGTGTGGAAGTAAACCTGTAAATTTAGGAGTGTGTTGTTAAAAAAATTGCTTTAAAAAGGAATCATAAGTGCATCTAAGTATATTAAATTACTGAGTTAACAGATGTTTAGCATTATCCACAGAGAACACTTGATGTATTAGGACGGAAAAGTACAAATTATACATAAAAGGATTTTTTTTAACAGTATTTTCTTTAATTTCTTTAAATTCCTTCTAAGAAACTCTTGGGCCTTTAAACATAAGAAATCTCTGCTTCAGAGGTGTACTTATTTTAGAAGAGTCTACAGGACTTTAATCTCATGCCAGCACATAAAAACTTCCAGCCTAAATGTCACTTTTCCGTTCTCCGTGTCTTTGTTTTTATCTTAAAGTCAAACAAATTCTGTTTTGAAAACATGTAGTTTTTGAAGTTCAGACTTTGGGAACTAAAAAACTGTAGCATTTTTTCAAACCCTCTTTACTCTTAATTTTATTTAAATAATCTGCTTAAATAATTTGCTTTTAAGAAACCATGAAGAAAATAATTTTCCACAGGTGGTGCTGGATGACTGACTGTAGAATTTCCAACCAATCTGTGCAATATACCAGTACCACTGGCTGCAAAACAGTCCCAGAGCATGATGCTGCCACTATTGACAGGTGCATTCATGAGATGAAGTTTCATGATGCTTCATTTGCTCTAATAACGGCCTAGATAGCCCTGGTCGTTCAAAGGACGCAGCCTTTGTCCCGTAGGACTATAAAACCATATCCCAGAAGGTATTTGGCCTCTCCCTGTGAGTAGCAGCAAATTTCAGGCGAGCTTGAAGATGTCAGTTTTGGAGCAGGGATTTCTTTTGTAGTCAGCACCGGAACGATGATCCCCAACACACATCAAACCTGGTTTGAGAATAGACAAAGCAAGTGAACATTAAGATTGTAAAATATAAAGAAGAGTGGTCAAATGTCCAGCTGGAATTAAATTGCCTGTACAGGGAAGAGGATTTTGCAATTAACTGAAACAAGACAGTATACGAAGTATAATTTTTATTTAAAGTTAAATGAACCACAAAGAGTTGCAGAAAGTAGTGGAATCAGTAACAAAAATTATATTTCTCAGTATCCATTAAAAAAGAATACTAGATTTAAAAAAAACAAACAGGTCAGTCAGAATTGAGAGACTGCCAGGGTAAGAAAAAGAGGAAAGTATTAAGAAACAGCTCAAAACACGATACGAACTTAAGAACATGAAGCATCATTTTCACTTTTGTTTCTACCGTAGCTGCAGCCCATATTTAGAGTACGTCTGTTGCACCAGTAAGTGCTCTGAAAGGAAAGAAAAGAACCACATTCAAGTAAATGAAAAGACATAAATCAGCCGACATGACCTCAGAGTTATCTATAAAGTGCCCTTTATTTTCAGTTGTGTTAGAAAAACAGGAGGGAAGAAAATAAAAAAAAGAAACATGTAAGAAACGTGTTGCTTATATTCAGCGGTAATCACAGCTTTCCACTCCAACATTCACTCACGCACGGCTTCATTTTAGTGTTGATCAGTAATACTTCTGTTAAATGTAATACATACATATATTTAGATCTTATGAAAGAACCCCCCCGCCCCCCCCCCCCAAAAAAAACGATTTTACAGCATTATGAACAGCAACAGGCATGGGGAGTATTAAGGTAATCACAGAAACTTGCCACGATTTGACTTTTCCCTTCATGACCTCGAGAGCGATTACACTTCCAAGTTAGTATGTAGTCAAAAGCAAACACAACACGGTTTCATGCTGCTTTTAAAACACTACGGTATAAACATCGTTTTCAAACACAGTTGCTATCACCATAACAGATGATATGGATTCTTCTCGTCGCAGACTAACCAGATCTGAACTTCAAGCGTCATGTTGTATGCAGGCATTGAAATAGTGAAGAACATTGTTCATCAGTAAAAATACATAACATATTATCCTGCCAGTTATACAAACGATTAATTAAAGAAATTCTGTTGCATGACCACAAAATTATGTAAATATATATATATATAAAAAAAGGGAAATCATAGCGGAGATCATGTCATGCGCCGTCAGTGGCTTAAAAAAGAAATGTTTTATTCTATAAAAGCTGCAGCAGCGTTATCTGATCACATGACCCAGACAAGGCTCTACGGAGGGGTGTGTCTGATTTCCTGAAATGTGATTGGCTAGAATTCCTAAGGTAACCTGGTGTCGGGTTAAATATCTGTATAAGATCTAAGATCATAGTGCCTTTGCAGCTTCTTAGGAGGAATAGTGCATGTAGGAGCCAGATTAAGGCCATGCTAAGAGCTCTCCACTGAAAGGGGCTCAAATGTTGAAATGCATCAGTATTTTCCAGCACTGTAGAGTTTCACAGGAAGGGGAATAAGGGGAAGAAATTGTGGATTGGGGATTTCCAGCTCTGGTTATTCTCCGCTTATGCCTGCAGATGAGACATTTCAGAACTGAGGCAGTGCAACGCTCCCTTTTCTCTCCCCAGCACCTTGAAGGGGTGACCTGTCCCGCACTGAAAAGTTAGAAACATGTAGGCATACTGGCTCGACAAGTCACTGTACAGTCTTAAAGCCACGGTGCAGTGGAGACGGCTCACAGTCAGGCATTACAGTACAACATGCTCGCACAAAAACTGCTACAGCAGCTGGTTTCACGTCCCTGTAGATGCAGTTTATTTTTCTTGCTATTGGATTCAGTCAGAAGGGGAGCTTTAGTCGACTCCCTCGAAGCCTTGAGCATTCTCCACCGCCATGAGGAGTTTCTCTCTCAGGTCCTCAAAGGATTCGTAGCTGGGCAGATCCAGGCGGTTAAAACTGGGAAGAAGAAAAAGGAGAAAATGACCAAAACTAATGGTAAAGGAAAGAAAGCTTGAAAGAGCAACTAGTTCTGTGCAGAGGTAGGGTACCATGTATGAGCTCTTGGCAACTTATCTGGTGTTCCCCATTGCTCAATTGTAAACAGCTGAGGACCATTAGAACCTAAACCAAAGAAAACAAACATCATTAAGCACAAAATGTTGAAATGACATAATACCTGCTTTACATCTGGAGTTTTTTTTCTCTCTCTCTGTAGTATCAGACGTGAAATTAAATTGGAAGAAAATAAACATACGTTACGCGATATGACTTGCAAAAAATAAACAATATTGTTTGTGCCTCTCTGCTTTGGGTTCACGGCCAACAACAGACCCCAGAAAATGAAAACACTGTCCAGTTGCTGCAAAGAAATTTTATATGATTCATAAATTTTATCTCAACAAGAAAGTTGACCGGAAAATGTTGCCTATGACCGATGGACCTTTGGAACTGTTTTATTTAATACCAATGTTGCTGTATGCAGTTGTTTGATTTGGGATTGATTCAAAAATATAATGAAGTCAGTCTTCTGTATTTAAAAAAGGGGCAAGCAAGATATTTCCTATTCCTGCTCCTTTATTTACTCATAGCATTATGTGCACTCTTCTTTAGTGGTGCAGGAATTTGAATTGCAGCTGAACACCGATTTATATATATTTATTGAAATTAAATGAGGAAACTGAAACATATATTGAGATTTTTTGCCACACAGTTTTAGCCAGATATTCATTGCCAACAATATTTTTATAAAAGTTTTGCATTTTTTCCTAATTTTCCTGACTAAATATTGAGTTAACGGGTAAATCACATTATGTATCATGTTACAGTGATAGCAGTTGGATTGTTAGGTTACAAACAGGACTAATAACCATCAATAGAGAGATTCAAACTGGTTACCGGAGTTTCAAAACAAGCTTTGAATGAAGGACATAAATCTGATGAGAATACATCACCATAAAGTTCAGCAAAGCCATTCATCGGCACCCGTGACGTTCCTGTAACAAACTGGAGGAGTCGGATTCTCTTCTCAGCGTCCATCAACAGGACAACCTTATGAGAGAGGACACAAAAACTCTCTCAATGACAGATTCAATCATTTTTTAGTTCACTAAATACTTTATTCAAGTCTGTAACTTCACACTTTAAAAGGTTCACGTTTGTTGTGGGTTCGTGAAAGATCATTTTTTGTTTTGGGGTCAACCTAATTTGGGTTTGACGGCCAAAGTTTAGGATATCAATGATGTCAAAGTGTCCTAACGAAAACCAGAAAGCAACCGAACCAATTCAAACAGAAGCGTGTTTGATGTGTGAGAGGACGCTAGCGCTCAAGTTAAGATAAAATCTGGGGCATGTAATACTTCAGGCTCTTTCATCAGAGCAAACAGCCCTGTTCTTCCAAACAGACTTTGATCTGGCAGGTCAAACACACAGGAACATGACTTGAACCGGCTTCATTATAACACTCTTCCAGGATGCTCACCTTCCCAGCAAGGTTTACGAAGAAGTGAGGAAACTGTATGATATTATGTTTATAATCTTTAAGAGAAGCCAGAAGAAACCGCTCTGCAAAACTAGCAACCTTCATCACAGTTAGTTATTTGTCTGTAGGTGTTATTGACAGCAAATTGAAAATCTTTTTAGAAATTGGGTCCTAATGGCAAAAAACAGGACCTTGCTAAATTATCTATGCCCCATGAACTTCTATGTTCAGGAATGTTTTATGCCTAAATGATTTATAGGTCAGAGTTAAGTGTGTAAACAATGACTAACATCTGATGGTTAAAGTTAAAAAAACAGGAAATGAGTTGTTTTTAAGCTGCTAATGTCTAAAGAATAAAAAAACGCTTTAAAACATCTGCGAAACTATTTCAAGATCATTTAACAAATGCAAAATAAATATATTTCAGGAAAGCCCCTGCTTATGTTGGCAAGACAAATTAAAACCGTATTCTGATCCTAATACAGTTGAGGAGGCCTGACCAGTGTCCTGCCTGCAAAGCAAAACTGCACAAGTCATCTCTGAGTCTAATGCAAAAATATGTAATTCTATATGTCTAATGTTCAGTCCTAATTCCACCTAATTCAGTCCGAATAAATTCAAATAAAAAGGCAATTCAGCTAAATTCTGCCAGAAACAACAAACAAGACAAAACAAAAATGGCTTCCATTGACTCTAAACCAGTGGGAAATACAGGGGTTGGACAATGAAACTGAAACACCTGGTTTTAGACCACAATAATTTATTAGTATGGTGTAGGGCCTCCTTTTGCGGCCAATACAGCGTCAATTCGTCTTGGGAATGACATATACAAGTCCTGTACAGTGGTCAGAGGGATTTTAAGCCATTCTTCTTGCAGGATAGTGGCCAGGTCACTACGTGATACTGGTGGAGGAAAACGTTTCCTGACTCCCTCCTCCAAAACACCCCAAAGTGGCTCAAAAATATTTAGATCTGGTGACTGTGCAGGCCATGGGAGATGGTCACTTGACTTTCATGTTTCTCAAACCAATCTTTCACCAGTCATGCTGTGTGTATTGGTGGCATTGTCATCCTGATACACGGCACCAGCCTTTGGATGCACATGGTCCTCGAGAATGGTTCGGTAGTCCTTGGCAGTGACGCGCCCATCTAGCACAAGTATTGGGCCAAGGGAATGCCATGATACGGCAGCCCAAACCATCACTGATCCACCCCCATGCTTCACTCTGGTATGCAACAGTCTGGGTGGTACGGCTTCTTTGGGGCTTCTCCACACCGTAACTCTCCTGGATGTGGGGAAACAGTAAAGGTGGACTCATCAGAGAACAATACATGTTTCACATTGTCCCCAGCCCAAGATTTGCGCTGGCTTGCACCATTGAAACCGACGTTTGGCATTGGCATGAGTGACCAAAGGTTTGGCTATAGCAGCCCGGGCCGTGTATATTGACCCTGTGGAGCTCCCGACGGACAGTTCTGGTGGAAACAGGAGGTTTGAGGTGCACATTTAATTCTGCCGTGATTTTTTGGCAGCCGTGGTTTTATGTTTTTGGATACAATCCAGGTTAGCACCCGAACATCCCTTTCAGACGGCTTCCTCTTGGGTCCACAGTTAATCCTGTTGGATGTGGTTCGTCCTTCTTGGTGGTATGCTGACATTACCCTGGATACCGTGGCTCTTGATACATCACAAAGACTTGCTGTCTTGGTCACAGATGCACCAGCAAGACGTGCACCAACAATTTGTCCTCTTTTGAACTCTGGTATGTCACCCATAATGTTGTGTGCATTTCAATATTTTGAGCAAAACTGTGCTCTTACACTGCTAATTGAACCTTCACACTCTGCTCTTACTGGTGCAATGTGCAATCAATGAAGACTGGCTACCAGGCTGGTCCAATTTAGCCATGAAACCTCCCACACTAAAATGACAGGTGTTTCAGTTTCATTGTCCAACCCCTGTATCTTTTAGCCCTTTAATCTCTTCAACTTTGTGTTTAAACATAATTCAGATAAAATGATCTGATCCAATCCTTTCTTTTAACAAACCTTCCAGAACCACTGTATCACCGGGTGGTTGGGACAGTAGCCGTTCTTGTAAACCGTGTGCTGTCTCCAGTCGTTAACGTCGACATCGCCGAGGCCGCACATGAGCAGCTTCAGAGGGGGAGCGAGAGAGAAAACACAATAAATTTAAAGGCAGAAACACAGTTTATCTAAATATGTTAGACTGAAGGTTATCAACACAATAAATCAATGACAATGACCAAGGTGTTGTCCCAAACAATAAAAAACTAAAATATGAATATTAAAGTTGTCCTTTGAAAATCCTTATATTAAAAAAAATAATTCTTAAGTTTCATTGTTTTTACAGTAACAAATGATCAATTAAAAAACTGTTTTTCCATAACCAGGCAGGTGTCCATACCTCAAGTTCATTTTCATCAAAGATCTTGATCAAATCTATTGGAATGAGCTCAGTGAATCCCTGAAAATTAAACAAAATAAGTTACAACAAGGCAACCAAACAAAAACTAATATTTCAATTAGCTAAGAAAACCAGAAGAAGAAGGGTTAAAACGGTTTGTAGCTACGACCTATACTAAAAATCACAGCTGCACTGCCCCCATGTGGAGGTTTAAAATCACTGCACATGAGTACCTCCAAGAAGGCGTTCATCTGCTTCTGGACCCGGTTGACAAACCTCCACTGGATAACCAAGCTGATAGACAGAAGATTATTAAAATGTGTTAGGAAATGAAACCTTAAATGATGATCTTTAAAAGAAAGAAACCCGAGTTAATTTCTCACTCAATGTATTCCTTCTTGTTCTCATTGGTGACCACCATGTCTGAACCGCTGGGCTTCAGGTCAACCTGATATGTCTGAGGAACAACACAGAAACAAGATGAAGGCTAAAATAGAGAAGCATTTATAAATATGCTATTCAATGAACAGCAAAAATAAATGAATAAAAATGCTATTTTGATGTCTTCTCACCTGTCCAAAGTTGTCCTCGTCGATACAAAACCTCAGGTCCAGCTCCGTGGGGTCATTCTCCAGAATCCACTTTAGGGAGTTATAGTATTCACTGTCCTGTGGGGATACATGCATATGCGTCGGCCTTTTAACTGGCTTTCATCTATTAGCTCAGAGATTTTGTTTTGAATGAATTGAGAAACACTCCAAACAAATAATAAATATTTCCCTTGAATGCAATAAATCAGTGGATGTGTCAGATGTACAGTAATAGTAAGAAAAAAGTACACCCCCTGTCAGTTCGGGCCTTCTGAAATTATTGAAATCAAGACTCAAGTGTACAAAAAGAATCCTAGCTTTTCTTTCGCATGACTGTTTATCGCAGGGACAAAGTTAAGTAGTTTTGATCAGAATTGAGAGTGAACCAGGTCTTATAGAAGAAGGTCTTACCACAGACTCCATGTCCTTAAGCGATATCTGTTTCCCCAGCATCATCTTATAAAATGGACGGATGAAAAAACCTGCAAAGACAGAAGGCAATGTTGTAATATACATCAGCATGTGTGGAGAAAAACTTAAAACACAACAATGACCACACTGCCAACGGTTTTCACATGCTGGACCCATCAAAACATTTTAAATAAACAGAATCCCAGAGTCCCTCCTGATATCCATTTGTTAGTTTACCATCTCTGATTTCTGTCCCTTAACCAGCTGTACAGCCACAGTTCACACAATTAATGCTTTTTAAGTCCCGGCTTATTATCATGTGCACAGCATGTAAAACTGTATTGCAGGCCAGGCACATTATTCTGGAGAAAGTAGCTGAAACAGTACTCGTTAAAGTTTACACGTTCAAAGCAAGGCTTTTGGGTTTTACAACCCCTTTGAAAAATTTATGAGACAAGCTTTCTGTAAGTTTATCACTGCATGATTATCTGGAAGCACATTAAAATACACTATATTGCCTTAGCAATCAAGCGTCTGCCATTTGAACCTGAGTGACATCAGATTCCTAATCTAAAGCGTTTAATATGATGTTGGCTCACGCCCTTTGCAGCTATAACAGCTTTAACTCTGTGTGGATTGATTTGCACTTTGTTGGTTGTGGGAATTTTTGACCCTTCGTCCCGTAGCGTCTTTGTGAGCTCAGACACCGTTGGTAACAAGATAACCGCGCTCTAATTTATTCCAGGGGTGTCGTCTCAGGTGAAGGGCAGGACTCTGGACTTTGCTTTGAGCACTGGTGCTCAGTCCTGTTGGAACAGGAAGAGGTTGAATCTAAACTGTTCCCACGTTGGAGATATGAAAAAGTACAAAATCTCTTGATATGCTAAAGCATTAAGAGTTCATTCACTGGAACCGAGGAGCCAAGCCTAACTCCCAAACACTTGACAGCGTCCTCCTGGAAGCTGCCAAACCCTAACTGATCCGTTGGATATCTGCCAGACATAGGCACAATTTATCAATCCAGAGAACATGTCTCCACTGCTCTAGAGTCCAGCGGCAGTCTGCTTTAGGCCACTCTTTGGATTGGACTTGGTGATGTAAGGCTTGGATGCAGCTGCCTGGCCATGAAAACCGATTCCATGAAACTCTCTATGCTCTGTTCTTAAGCTAATCCGAATGCCGCATGAGGTCTGGAGGTATGCAGGTGTGTTCTCTACAGAAAGCCCTCTGCATATTATGTGCAGATTTGTACACTACCCATCTCAGCATCCATCGACCCTGCTCTATAACTTTACGTGACCTACCACTTCATGGCTGAGTTGCTGTCACTCCCAGTCACTTCCACTTTGCTGTAATACAGTTGATTGTGGAACACATGGTTGAGAGGAAATTTGATGACTGGACTTATTACACAGGTGGCATCCTATCATGGTACCATGCTGGAAACCACTGAGCTCCTGAACGTGACCCAATTCTTTCACCAGTGTTGGTAGATTTAGTCTGCATGTCCAGGTGCTGACGCTTACACACCTGTGGCCATGGACATGATTGGAACATCTGGATTCAATGGTTTGGATGGGTGGGTGAATACTTCTGCAATATAGTGTATGCTACAAACTGTCCAATCATTCAAATGTTAGCCTAGCACTTGAGAAAACTGCTCTGTATGGAAACATCACCAAAAGTGGGAGGATTATATCTGTATAATTCGAGGCAGCTTTGCATGCTTTAGGTTGTCAGATCATTATGGTGGTTTCTGAACCAAGTTAACCCCATGTTGGTGCAGCATCTTGAGCTTGACCTGCAGAAACTCCAGTTGGGACAAAGCATGCATCGCTGTCAAGAACAACAGAAACTGCAGTGCCCCCAATGCCATTTGTAAGTGAGTGTAATACCGATGAAATGTAGTGCATTATTCTGTGCTGCTGGGCTCTCAACCGCTCACGAAGCCCCTACAGTCATTTTCAATACATTAGAATATGTGTTCCTATGCGACTCGTTTGTCAGATTAAAATACCTTTTGAAAATTACCTTTAAGCAGGTATTAAACATGCTTTTCATTAAGCCCACATTTCTATATTGAAAACGTTTTTTGATTGGTCTGATTTAATTCTAATTCTAAATGTGTTTCATTTCCTGTTAGCAGAAAACCATCATAATTAACAGAAATAACGCCTTGAAAACATCTGTCTGTGTGTAATTAATCTATTTATGGTGTCTCACTTAGAGAATTGAATTACTAAAATAAATGACCTTTTCAATAATTATAATTTATTGGATATGACCGTATATTAATTTAAATAAGGTATCAAACAAACTCCTAATTTGAACTTGCTCCTGTATCAGTGTCAAGAAAATCTTAATTTTTTTTTAAACATACAGAGGGTTTAGAATCAATAATGTTACCATCCAGCAGTTTTCCATGAAACACAGCCATTCCTGCCACACGGCCGATGAACTTAAAATAGGAAAGGTGATCCTCGTTGCAGAGGCCAGAGTTGGGATTGATCTGCAGAGTGTAGTTGTCCCTGGACAGAGACAAGAGAGAAGCACAGAGAAACATGTTTATACAAGTTTTTAAAACTAAAATCACATATTACAACAAACAGGCGGAGAATATTATGCTTTATGTTAATTTCCCCTTAATTAGAGAAAAGACGAATTCTTCTTTACCAACAACTAATCAGACAGAAAACGTCAAGCTGATTTCTATTTGCTTTTCATTAAGCTGCTGCTCTGAGATGATGCTAAACGCAGATTAGAAAAGCAACCAAAAAGCTTTTAATTTAAAGCCTGGATGTTTAATTACACTTTTCTTTTCCAAGAACAGTTGGTTTTTACAGCCTTTTTGTTATTTAACAGCACTTGTGTACAAAAAAGGCAGAGCTGCGTCATTGCAGGATGATGATGGTGCCAAGAAAAGGAACAGAACATATGGCACTTTTATTATCATGTTTGTGGGAAGCATTTGCCTCAGGATGGCTTTTTGAATACGAGGAAAAGTTAATCATAGTAAAAGGAAGCCTTGACAGGTCTCATGGGAACAAAAACAGCACAGCAGAGGGTATCAGTACACCTCGTCTCCCAAACCCATTAGAAAAGGAGGTTAGTTTTAATTACACCATGGTCCTGTTACAACTTTAGACAACATTGTATCCCACGTGTTCTGTTGTTGCAGGAATTTGAATGTTTCCCCCTATAGAAATAGTCCCCACAAACAAGAAGAGGCTTACGTGGCCGAGTACTCGAACAGGCCGTAGTAGGGATTGAACATCTCCTTAGACAGGAGGAAGAACCACTCTCTGGCCACGCCACCATAGTCCAATCCTTTCTCAGATTCAAACTCAATCCATAATCGTGCTTTTAGAACATCTGGCCTCTTCAGGGACATGATTCGACGGTAGGACTCCTCGAAAATGTTGTTCCTGTGTAACTTCATCTCAAATCGGTTGGGGATATCAGCCTGCAGCAGCATAGAGAAAACCTTCTTACTACAAACACACAATTTAGAAAATCTAAAACATGCTGTTAAGCATATATAGATGTAGTTGAAGACTGGCAAATAAGACAAAACGCTCCAAACTCTTTTTATCTTATAAACCGTAGAGGTAAAACTAGCAGCTACTAAACATTCAAACCTGCTCCAACAATTACTGCAATAAATCATGTGATCGCCTGCAAACATTTTATTTTAGGCAACATAAGATAAAGTTACTTTTATTCTGCTGCCAGCACAACGTATGAAAAAGAGATGCATCACATTATTAGTGTATTTGTGGGTCTCTATGAGATTATCACTGTATTACCTCCAGTAAAAAGTACAACATGTTTTTTTATTTAAAAACAGAAAAGTAAGACAAGTTCCCTCTGTGGTTAAAAAAACGTATTAGAGTTCTAATGGTATCTATAACATTTATTTATTGTTTTTCTGATTCAGGTATGGAACATGCATCTGCTGAATTGAGCAGTACTTTTCAAGCGCCAAATGGCTGGAATATCACCCTTTTTGCCATTTCCACTCTTTATAGAGTAACACAAGTATAACAAGCTAATATTCTAGGAAAGTCAAATAATCCTAATTTCCAATCGGAAAACCAGAAAGCCCCCTGGAGTCAGAGATTTACTGGGAAAGTCAGGGGTCTCCTTGCAGTTCAGAGTTCAACATGCAATATGATGGCTAAACATAGAAAACATGATGAAAGCTGCAGGTGGAAACTATGTTTTTAGTTCTTCTGTGGCTTGTATTTTATGAACCGAAGGCACACACACTGCTGTAAACTCTTATTGCTTGGACACATAAAAAGGAGAGAAGAAGTTTGCAATCAGCTGGGATTGCTTTGCACCACAACTATTCGCAGATCAAACTGGAAGGGGCTCAGGTGTTACATCATTCCGAGATTCAAGCTCGGACGTCCGGGTCAAATCAAATGCAGTGTTGAGCTATCCACTGCTTCTCATGGCATCCCAACTATGGTTTTTACTGAGACCTCACTGAGAGATGGGTGGCGCTCCTTTAGTTGCCATGCCGTGATTATCCATGTTTTTAGGACCAGGCATATTGCCAAGCAGTTGAATTTGTATTCCTTGTAAGCGAGGGGACGGTGTGATAGCATTCTCTCAGCCAACTGACTGGCAGTGCACAGCAAGAAGTGGGGGCCTGGCATCTCTCTGGCATCTTATTAAAAGAGGTTCAAATCGTAGGAACAGTGTTAGCAGATCTGAAACCACAACTTTTCAAAACCGTGCTAGACCTTAGTAATGGAAAATAGTCTATTTCTATAAAAGCAGCTTCCTATGCAAAGAGAAGTCATTAGGGTTTGGCCCCCCGGCAAGACACCAGAGACACAAGGGGTGGGATTCTCTTCTTACCGGTTTCTTTAATTTCTTCCTAAAGTAGTCATATTTCTGCTTGAACTCTCTGGAGTAGGGAACAGCCTGTAAAGAGAAAAACAAACTAAATGGTTGAGGACTGACCAACAGCCTTGAATAGTAAGAAACTGGAATGTCTCGGGTGACTAACAGATAAAATCACACACAATGAAATAAATATGTTCGTATATTAAGTAACAACTGCAGTGACAAAGTGATTTATCGCCGCTGAGACTGAAAATAGTGTGTGTCAGATAAAACTGGCACTCCTGTGACCTAAAAGCAAGAAGATTTGTAAGAGGCCCAGTTACTCACGGGCCCTGTGATAGCCGGACTCTGTAAGCGGGGGTCCTCCCACTGAGTGGTCTTTGTATCTGGGTAAAATAGGCAGAATATTTTTTAATATCGTTTCAGACCCAAGGCAGGGCAAAAAAAACTCCAATAAGATTTCCTTCTTACAGCTTTTACAGTGCCATGCAAGTGTATTTATACCCATTGAATTAAAAAAAATGCATTCCCACAGCATGATGCTGCCACCACCATGTTTCACCGTGGGAGAGGTGTCCTAATAACAAACTAACAAAACTCTGAGGGCTTCAGAAAACAGCTGGATTTAAACTGAGATTCAATTATTCAAAGGTGGACTCTATTTACTAATTAGGTAACTTTTGCAGTGCTATAAGTGGGACAGAATCTTATTTAGGGATATTTGAGTAAAGGGGGTTAAATACAAATGCAAGGCATAATTAATAGTTCTGCAAGGCATTATAAGTTAAGCTTTGCACAGAAACCAAAATAAAAATCAGTCAGAGAAGGAATCTTTATGCTCATGGCGAGCAGAACTAGGGTTGTCCAACTTCTGAATATTTTTGCCCAAAATGTACTACAGGTACATGGGCAATCCAAAGACAAAACTCTGCATAAGAATAAAAACATAAAATTATGGAAGAGATGAGAGTAATCTTACTGTGGTCAATGTAGAAAGTGCGTCCATCTGTGTGAACCCTTTCCTCCCATCCAGGCTGGAAGAGAAATGAAAAGGAAAATGAGAAGTCTATTAGACAACACCATTACAAAAGCTCGAAGTTATTTTGATCCATCCATTTATTTTTTCCTCTTGATTGTTGTTCAAATTGAGCTGGCCAGGTCATCAAAAGGTCAAAACACTGAGACCACAGCACTGCAGGTGAGGCAAGCTCAATCAGACACAGCAAGAAAAATAAAAGGATTTCCTGCCCTATTTGAGTCAAATGCATCAGCAAGGCAGGCAGGGGTATGACCACAACAGAAATTTAAATCATCGCCACTGATGCAAGCCAGCATACCACCACTGGCACGGCGAGCACTCTATGTACGGTGTCCCAGGCCACACACACTCGTACAGCACCAGCAATAAGGGAGTCAAACGGTCGCAGTAGATTTAGAGTAAAGACAGGAGACAGGAACAAAGTCGAACAGGGTGTTGCTACAGGATGTATGTTTTTGTGTTTCTAATTATGCTGCTGCTACATGACAGGAGGCCAAACAAAAGCTGTTAATACATGCAGCAAACAGCCTGTCCCTTCCTCCGAAACACATTTATGGCTGCTCTAGAAAGCTCTCGCCTTTTTTCACTCCCCTTCTTCCTTTAATCAGCACCTCTATGAACATTTTTTCTTAAGGATCTTGCCTTGCTCCGCCTTACAGACATTTGTAATTGCACCTCTATTGCCAATACCGGAACAAAAACTTGGAGCGGGCTAAAGAATCCAATGATTTTTTTGGAGCTCTAAACCAATTATTTAAATGAGGTTTAATGCTGTTGCAGGGATGGCGCTTACAGAAAGACAAAGTGGGGGAAAATACAAAAATATTGAAGAGGATAGGAGAGGCACAATCCATCCATGCTGGTCATGAGAGAGAAAAAAAAAGACAAAGAACCGGGGAAAACCAAAGAAAAAGCTACAATGCTCTCTGCAGGCGATTAATCAGACAGGTGGGTAGGTAGGCGGGCAGAGGAGGGAGGCACCAACCAACCTCCTCTGGTAGGTTCTGCCAAACAGATATGGCCAGGTGCAGAAGTAGCAAACATTAGATCCATCAGAATGGAAAGAAAAGAGAAAAAGGAAAGAGAAAGAGCACACACACACACACACACCATACACCTGTGAGATAGCCAAACTAATGAGGTTCTGATTTCTTAACATCATTAGCCTCAAGTAATCTTTGATCCATCAACCCAAATCAACGCTGCTAAGCTTGATGGAAGGTTTTACAAAAGAGAACTACATAACATATGCTGCAGAATACAAAAAATAAAACTCAGCATCATGAAAACAGATCGCAGCAGTGATCTATTTGAATTACTGAATCTGAGTCCAGGTATATGCATAAATCTGTGCTAATGAGTAGGAAGGCTACTAGTTGAGAGCAAAGCCCCACTAAACAATTTGAGTCCAGGCACACATACCTGGAACTTAAAAAAAAGTGGTTTGATCTTTAAAAGATCTCTTTGAAGCTAATTGTTGTTGTGCGCCATGTCCAATCTTTAATAATTTTTAAATCCGAACTTAGACCCCTGCAACACCTGGTTACCTGATCTCCAGAGAAGCAAAAAAATTAAAAGAATCTCTAAAAATGCTTACATTTGGTCATTTTTTTCAACTTTTAGGTTAGACAAGAAAAATTTAAAATCTGGTAGGAGAGCATAACAAAAGCTTTATATTTATTATTATTGGCACTTATGTAGCATCATCTCACTCTAAAAATTAAGAAAGAAAACAACATTTAATTGGGTCACATTTGGAGAAAAAAACCAAAATTAGAAAATAACAGTTTTTGCTTTTTTCCCCCCCAACATCAGTATTTTCCAACCAGCTGGTACCTTTAACAACTACCAGATAGATGTATTTTTAATAATTGTAAATAAAACAACTGGAACTGTGACAGAGCTGAATGAGGACCCATATTAACTCTGCCACCACACACAGCTAACTGTTAGTTAAACTTAGTGAAAAGTCTCAACAACAAATGGAGAAACATTTTTGAGTGAGGCTGGGGGACTAAAAAAAAACCCATATCAAGCTCTGATGGTACTTACAGGAAGAGGGCCGAGTTCACCAGGTTCCATGGAGTTCTTCTTCCTCATATGGACTGGATATTTCAACCTGGGATCCTCCTGAGCAGAGGAACAACAGCAAGAAGGAAACATTATTGTTAAGAATAAACTAATAACTAAATGTTAATTTTATGGATAAAGCACTAGATAATCAAAACACCCTCATAACCTAAAGATTATCATGTCAGCAAAGCTTACTTTCCATGAAGTAGTCACATTTTAATTGACTGGTACACCACTAGATGTCACTATGACCAAAGCTAATCTTTGTTCTTGATTTCTACGTTTAGATGTAAGAGAATTTCAGATACTACACACCACAAAACATGCTCACCCAGGTGGTGGTTCTGCTGTTGTGGTCGATGAAAAACGGCCGTCCATTCGGGGCTATCCTCATCTCCCAGCCCGGAGGCAAGAAGCTCTGCTGGGTCTTGTGATGTGATTTCGGGGAGCTGTAAGGGGACGGCTGGGGAGACTGGGGATTGGAGAGGGTGTCTTTCACCGCCCTACGCACCTGGATATTGTTGGCACCCTGGGAAAAAAAAAAGGCAAAAAACAAAAAGTTACATAATTCAGTCACTCCACTGATAAAAGCTGAGGCTGAGGATATCAGGCTGAAAATGGATTAAGATACAGTGAGAGCTTGAGACAAAAAAGAGCAATGCTTTAAAGTAGTAGACAACAGGAAGCTCAGTATTACAGAGATCGTCTTCATCTTCTGTTTAAATACAAGAACAGACCTTTTCAAACACACATTTACACTCCAAAGAAATGAATGAGCACTTTCCATCATATCAATTTAAGTCAAACGTGTATTTTTCAGTCCCGACTCACATAAAAGAGTCCAGTTGTCTTCCAATGCTGCAAACTTGACATTGTAAATAGAAAAAATGTCAAGCAACTCAGCTTCGACCAATTTCTAATGTAACGCATTTTTATTTTAAGAAAACAGCAGATTTTTTTTTTGCCTTTTAATTTTTGGTGACCGAAAAGCCTAATATAAACTATTTTTCACTTTTTTAATGTAACTACAGAGAGGCAGACTTAAAATTCAAATAAAAAAGCCAGACAACACACTGAAAACACAGCATGTGTAGCAGCTTAAGAACTTCTAAAGAAACACCACTGGTGTAACTGTAACACTTTGCTGAACATTAGTAATCACGTTTTCACTAGGAAATGTCACTGATCTGATTTTTTTAACAGGAGAGAAAAACAAAAGCTCGATTTATTAATCCACCTCCACTGAAAGCTGTAATTACGTCAATCTCCGAGTGTTTTTTCTTTCCTTTTACTTCCTCGATAGCTCAAACATACTTTAATTAAACTTTTTTCAGGTCTGCTCCCTCGGTGGCAGCAAATGATTTTCACCACCGAGTGAAGCTGTTAACAACGGTGGAGGGCCAAAAGGCATGCTGATTTTAATTAACCGTGTTTCCTCGATATTTCTGGTGTCAAACATAATGAGTTCATAACATTCTAAATAAATTAATTTCAGGAACAGTTCCAGCTGCAATAACAAGAAACTGTACTCTTAAAAAAAGTCATCTGCCTGGTCTGAGTGCTTAAAAAAAGGTCAAAACAAGAAGGTGAAATTTAAATAGATCAGGCGGATCAAATGTTAACTATCTGAGCTGAATGATTATTAACACACTTTAAGCAGTTAGAAAACAAGCAGACTTCAGAGGAACATATTGCTATGAACACACTGTTACCAGGAGAAAGGAACTTCAGTCAGGTCTTTTTTTTACATTACAAAACATTATATGAGCTCAGTCGACCATAACAAGTACATAAAAAACTGCTACATAATGATCCCTGACCTAAAAGCTCAGTTTGTTATGAGCAGCTCGAGTTTAAAATCAGAACTTTTTCTTTTTCCTTAAATCCGATGTAGACATAAAATGTCAGAGACGTTTCTTAGGACCACAGGCAAAGATGTGTAAAAAGCCTTAAAATAAATTCCTGCAGTAGAAAAATCCTGGAAAAAATCAGCTACTTGATTAAGGGGAGTCCAAAATATGACCCAGAACCCATTTCTGGCACTAGGGGATCCAGTAGGGAATTTCTTTGTACGCTATGTTAGTATATTTCTAGAAAGTTGTGCGGCTAGATGTTTTATGTAACATATGTCAGGGTTACTTTTTCCATAAATAGATCTCCACATTTATAAAGTCACTTACCTATTAGTATGAACAAGAATGTGTACATGGATTTGTGTATGTATTTGTATGATCTCTGTTTGGTCTCTTTACATTAGCTCTAGCTGCTGGCTCGAAACTTTATAGTCTTGGACCTTCAGAACTGAACCTGCAGCCGATTTCACATTTAGATATGAAGATCACGTTTTTTCTTCATCATATTCAGGAACGATCCCCTTCAGGATCCCACTAGGGGGCACTGTTTTTTATGCAGAGTGGTGAGGAATTTCACATAGAAGTAGCTGCTTTTTTAAACTTGAACCAGAAATGTTTCTCGTGTTGCAAAATCAAAGCTTCTAGATTTGTTAAAGTTAAAAGAAGTTCTTTAAATTTCAGACCAAGAAACCTAAAGGGCCAGGGGTGGTTCGGGGGCCGTAAAATGCCGGGCTTTGATCCAAAGAGAGGGTTGCAAAAAGGCCCAACCCGTTGAAATCTTACAGGAGAGGACTAAATGGACAAAAGGAGGTAGGACAAAATACAGACAGCTAGAATCTGAGCCTTCAGTGATTCTGTTAAAAACAAGATTGACAATTTTAGTGCAATAATGGATGAATTTAAAATTTAAGATACATACACATTTCAACTGCAACGTCAATGCCACTGGTTGGTAACGTCTTGTGACAAATAAAAGATCTGCCAGAAACTCTTACACGAGTTGGCATTAACACTACGTTAATAGTTAAACCATTTAGAGCTAACGACTGATACAATGGATGGTATAAAAAGATAACCCTGGAGGATGAGGGGAGGTGGAAAAAAGAGGACAGGAGGAAGTAGAGGTTTCTAATTCTCACCTCCAAAGGGGTGGAAAGGGTGACAGTGGGAGAGCTGAGGCTACGAGGTCGTCGGACTTGAGGCTCATGGAGGTGGTGGTTGGAAGCATTGGAAGAGGAGGAGGAAGGGGTGGAAGCGGGTACCAGGGCAGAGGCTGCCCCTGATGCTACTGCTGCTGCTGCTGAGGTGCTGGCTCCATCTTCAGTCAGCTGTTGGTGAAAACGGCACTTCTAAGGTTAAGTGGGGTTAGGATTAAAGGAAGAGGTGTTGCCTGACAGAATAAATCACGAGGCATCTTGTCAAATATGCTGCACTGGAAGTGTCTGGATGCCAACTTTACACTCAGGAAATGAGCTCCTGAAAATCTCAAAAGCAAGAGTCATTTTGGACAAAGAGGAGAGAATGATTTATGAGTTGCTAAATAAAAGTAAACTGCAAAAATTGAGTTTCCAATGAGAAAGTAGGGAAAAAAAGTTTGATCTTCTCTTTCTGAGTAAAAACACAAAGAAATGAGGTTCACAAAGGGAAGAGTCAATGTGGTGATGAACATGTAAAGGACAGGAGAGACATGAGCAGCAAAAGCACTGTCAGTCCCTCCGTATTGATCTCGCTGCGAGTTCAGACAGAAAAACAGGGTAGAGGTGGTGAAAGGGGGAAAGAGTTGTAGTTACAGATCCATGCTAGGACTCAGAAAGCTGTGACCAATACAGAGATGCACTTTAATCAAGCAAAATGCTGGAGAAGAGAAGGAAGACACACATTAGAGTTGAACAAGGAAGGAAACTGGACAGACGGAACGACAGAAAAAAAGACTTGAGGTTTACAGCATGTGTTTAACGGCCACACAGAGGACAGAGGGACGTACAGATCAAAAACGCCACAACAGGAACCAAGTTGGTCCAGTCCCATGCATGTAGCCGGCACCACTGCCAGCCCTCAGACCCCCTGTACCTGCACAATTGGCCTAGTCCAAGTAGTGGTGCGGTTGTTATGATTGACGTAATAAGTTCTTCCCTTGGTGTCCTTCCTCTCCTCCCATCCAGGGGGCAGACCGGGGGTGGTCAAGGTGTAGGAAGCTGCCGAGGGAGACTGATCGAGTGTGGAGAGACAGAGCAAACCAAAAACAGCTGATCAGCGGAGGCTTGAAAAATCCAAAGACACTTGCAGGGAATATTAATTAATGCTGAATATTTTTTTATCATTAGTCAGGAAGCATATTTGACAATTATTTCCTGGTTTAGATACCAAATAAGGAAACAACATGAGACAACAAACCTGAACACAAACAGAAAGATACTAAAACAGTAAGAGTGGTGCCTCGCAAAAATATTCATATTTAATTTTTTTTCCTGCGTTTGGTTCTATTAAAACCACACATTTCTACACAACTTATTTAGCTTTTACGTAACAGACCAACCAAACGCAGTAACTTTAAGAGAAAAGAAACTAATAGATGCTTCAAAATGTTTTTACAGTTAAAAAAAGTCTTACTTTGTATTCAGCCCCCTTCATTTTAATAGCCCTAAATGAAATCCAGTCACCTACTTAGTAAACATAGACCACCTATGGTAACTTAATTTAGGATCAATTTTGACAGGATGACTAATGGGCAAAACTTTATGCAGGAGGGACAAGAAGAAAGCCAATACTGAAAGAAAGCAATAAGAAGTCCCATTGGATGTTTGCCATAAGCCTTGCTGGGGACACAACAAATATCTCTAAGAAGGCTCTGGTCAGATGAAGGCAAATTTGAACCTTTTGGCATTTATTTCCATTTCCTTAGTGAAACATGGTGGTAGTAGCATCGTGCTGTGGGGATACTTTTCTTCAACAGAGACAGGGAAAGCTGGTCACAGTTGATGGGAGGATGGACTGAGCAAAATGCAGGGCAACCATGGGAGAAAACCTCTTAGATCCTGCACAAGAATTAAGAATAGGGTGGAGGTTCGGCTAACAGCAGGAAAACACTCAAATAAACCACCAGAGCTGCAGTGCATGGGTTTAAACCACGGCATGTTCATGTGTTAAAATGGCCAATTCAAAAAAGCTTTACAGCTGAAATTCAAGCAAAAGGTGGTTCTAAAAATTGTTGACAGGGGGCCTAAACAGAAATGCATGCCACACTTTTTAAGATTTCCACTTAAAAAGTGTTTTAAGCTATCAATTATTTTCCCCTCTTTTCAAAATGATGCACTACTTTGTGTTGGTCTATTACATGAAATCATTATAACATCTATTCAAGTTTATAGCTGTAGCATAAATATCACAAAAAAGTCAACCATGGAAAAAAAAAGCAAAAACTTTTACAATTTGATGTGAAAAGAGGCTTCATAGCTTTTTAAGGTTATCTGATCCCATAACAACACACACAGATGTCAGTTTATACCAGAGAACTGTGTTCCAACATATCAGATGGTGTTATCAGCAACAAAGGAACCAACAAAGAGAGAAGTCATGATGTAGTCCCCTATCAGAAAGGATTTTCTTATAACCTGACGCTCCTTTCAGGTAGAATGTGTGCAGTGTTGTTTTGTGCACTTCAATGTCAATTAAATGTGTCTAAACCTCATCAGCTGCAACCCAGGAAACATGTTTTACAGGATATAACTGGCTAGAAGTCCATGTTTCTGCTCTGCAGAAATTCACTTTTAACACGTCATAACAGTCCATCCTGCACAGGGTTTGGGAAATAATGAGGTGTATAATTGATACTTTAAACTGAACCTGAACTGGGATATTACCATGGGCTCCTCGCCACCTGAGACTGTTTGAGCTCTTGTTCTTCTGGTCTGGGAACCCTGCTGGTGGTAGACAACAGGGGAACATGGTCTTTAGTTTACACTTTGTTTTCATAGGGAGAGGCAGAATGAAGGAGGGAAATATTTGTGACGGGGAAACTGGGTGGATGAAGAAGGGGGATTGATTCTCAAAAGGAGGTGAGGAGTGGCAGAAAAAGAGGTGACTCATTGGATTATGGACCAGGGTGGCAAAATGCAGAGGCTGTAAAAGTGCTGTGATTAATTAACACAAAAGAGTATTTGAGCACTCAGCTTTATTTTTTCTGATGTTTTTTCCTGATGAGTGCATTACTTTTTGAGCCAATGCAGTTCCCGTAATCAAGCCCAAGAATACCAGTAAACTAAAGCCCCACTACTTAGGGAAAAATAAATCTTTAAAAGATATTAAAGCAGTGAAGTGATTTAATGTGCTGACAAGCACAAAAAGGCATTTTAACATAATTCTGATTAAAAAAAAAAAAAGAATCACGAAAATAAAAATCTAGTTCTTTTCAGAGAATCAGAAGAGACGCAGGCAAAATGGTGATATCATTTTAACAAAGGCTAAAAGATGTCTCTATACCGTAACAGCTGTGACCATTCACTTACAAGCAAATACCCCAGAACTCCAGTGTGTTTATGATGCTAAACTATTCAAAATTGATCTGGACCCACAACCCGAGATCTACAATTTAGCCTCTCTGATCTAAAGCCACTTCAAACCCTTTTAATTAGACTATTAAGTGTAATATTAGTAAAGCAGAAGATGTCACAGCAGTTCATCATCTCAGATTAAAACAAATGGAAACTAACTTAACTTCAAAGTTTGCATGGAGATATTTGGTTGTTTAACAGGTTCCTGGAGGAATAAGTTTAATTCCTCTGTTTGTGGAATCAGAAATTTATCAGCAATAATCAGCTAATAAAATCCAAACTTTTTCCAATCATTGAAGGTACAATACCTAAGACCTACCAGGTCATAGGTGTCTAAGTGGAGGAGACTCAAATTTGGCTATTTTCAGTTTCAATGAGATGTTTAAAATGAAGTTAGAGGAAGCGGAGAGAGCAGAAAAATGGATTTAAAATCAAACTGTATTTTCTAAGACATGTTAGCAGATCGCTCAGGCAGCAGCAGAGTGAGAGACAGCAACACATTCAGCAGATAACAGGAAGGCTGTAACGATGTGCAGATAGGTTGCTCTCTTTAATTCTTTTAAGCTTTGAAACTGCTGGAAATCATAGTTAAGGAGAGCATCTACAGTACAGACCAAACGTTTGGACACACCTTCTCATTCAAAGAGTTTTCTTTATTTTCATGACTATGAATATTGTAGCTTCACACTGAAGGCATCAAAACTATGAATTAACACATGTGAAATTATATACTGAACAAAAAAGTGGGAAACAACTGAAAATATGTCTTATATTCTAGGTTCTTCAAAGTAGCCACCTTCTGCTGTGATTACTGCTACGCACACTCTTGGAATAGCATGCCGCTGCAAGATGCTGTGGTAGCCATGCTGGTTAAGTATGCCTTCAATTTGGAATAAATCCCCAACAGTGTCACCAGCAAAGCACCCCCACACCATCACACCTCCTCCTCCATGCTTCACGGTGGGAACCAGGCATGTAGAGTCCATCCGTTCACCTCTTCTGCGTCGCACAAAGACACGGTGGTTGGAACCAAAGATCTCAAACTTGGACTCATCAGACCAAAGCACAGATTTCCACTGGTCTAATGTCCATTCCTTGTGTTCTTTAGCCCAAACAAGTCTCTTCTGCTTGTTGTCTGTCCTCAGCAGTGGTTTCCTAGCAGCTATTTTACCATGAAGGCCTGATTCACACAGTCTCCTCTTAACAGTTGTTCTAGAAATGTGTCTGCTGCTAGAACTCTGTGTGGCATTGACCTGTTCTCTAATCTGAGCTGCTGTTAACCTGCGATTTCTGAGGCTGGTGACTCGGATGAACTTATCGTCCGCAGCAGAGGTGACTCTTGGTCTTCCTTTCCTGGGGCGGTCCTCATGTGAGCCAGTTTCTTTGTAGCGCTTGATGGTTTATGCGACTGCACTTGGGGACACTTTCAATGTTTTCCCAATTGTTCGGACTGACTGACCTTCATTTCTTAAAGTAATGATGGCCACTTGTTTTTCTTTACTTAGCTGCTTTTTTCTTGCCATAATACAAATTCTAACAGTCTATTCAGTAGGACTATCAGCTGTGTACTGTATCCACCTCCTGCCCAACACAACTGATGGTCCCAACCCCATTTATAAGGCTTGAAATCTCACTTATTAAACCTGACAGGGCACACCTGTGAAGTGAAAACCATTTCAGGTGACTACCTCTTGAAGCTCATCAACAGAATGCCAAGAGTGTGCGGAGCAGTAATCAAAGCAAAAGGTGGCTACTTTGAAGAACCTAGTAAGACATATTTTCAGTTGTTTCACACTTTTTTGTTCACTATATAATTCCACATGTGTTAATTCATAGTTTTGATGCCTTCAGTGTGAAGCTACAATATTCATAGTCATGAAAATAAGGACAACTCTTTGAATGAGAAGGTGTGTCCAAACTTTTGGTCTGTACTGTACATCTTCTAGCAAATACACAGAGAAACGTCTCTTTTAAATATGCCAGCTGTTCTAACTGCAATAATCCATTATATAAAATGCTAAAGAGTTTTTATAAATGACTCCATCACTTCATTTCAAAACAATAAAACTCTGCCTCATGGCAAAATAAATATTTTGAATGATGTCCCCGTTTTTATATTAAAGTTCTGAAAGAGAAATCAGAATAAGCTAAAATCGGCGTTACAAAGCTGGAGAATCGGCCACAAAATCCTGATCGGTGCATCGTTGGAGCTACATTTACTGTAATATTTATAAACTTAATTGATAAGCAGTGAGGATTACTTAAACCAACACTGTTGTCGTTTGACAGCATTAAACATCACTCAACAGCCTCAACAGACACACCAAATATGTCCAGCTAACGAGGTACTTCATATACTTCCTCCACAAAATAACTGGATCTACCAACATGCCCTAGTTCTCCCTTCACCAAAAGTGATATGTTAGAAATCCGATATCCATCCTCTATAAACGTTCCTAAATATTCCCTTTGAGTTTCCCTTCAAAGTGCCCCAGTCTTTAAAGAAAGTTATAATTCATGAGCAAAGCCAACATCTGCACCTGTACTTTTCACTGGCCTGACAAAGCAAAATCTAAATGCTGTGACTCAGCTTTGCGGCCAACATCTGATTCAGATCATATGAGTGTTTGTTAAACTCAATCATCACTGATGTTGTGACTCAGAGGACTCTGCGGGTTGAAGTGGTGCCGCTGTCCTCAGTCTCTGCTACCTATTCAGGGCCGCTACTGGAACACCACTTCTGGTACACAGATGCACCACTAAGTTCTCCACCACAGACCGAACACAGGTGCACATAAATCACAAAAAGAACAGTAATTTGTGTGTAGGAAGAGGTGTGGTTACCCTACAAAAACAGAAAAGTGCAGTAAAGGCAGAAAGGGATTGAATTTTAAAAGAGAGAAGATGCCACAACTGCCTTATATGAAGAGGTGCTAAAAAGGGGGATAGGAAAAGATTAAGCAGATGTTGCACCCAAAGCAATCAGACATGGTAATCAGGAGAAGTTGGCCAGTTTAGGGAACGAGGAAAGGTAGGGGAATAAAGGAAACAGGATGCAGGAAATGTAAGAGTTTAGATATATGTACCGTTAGAGGAGGAGCCTGGGCCTGATCACTGACACCATCTGTCATACTTGAAGACCGGAGTCTGTTTGACAGCTGGCTCTGTTCAAAGTAAGGAGGGAGACAGGCAAAATGTTAGCTGGAAAAGAACAAGTAACCCGCAGCAAATTCATCTGGTTGGAAAGAAAGACGCCATTAATCAGTGTTCAGCCACACGACTTAGGTTCTGACAGAGAAAAATTCCTCATTACCAGCGAGGAGCTGGGCCCTGGCAGTTCACCGTTCATTTCAGGGGTGATTGACAGCCTCAGATTTAAATCTTCAGAAAACTCCTGAGTAGCAGGCGTGGGCGAGTGCTGTGGGGTCAAAATGGAGGAGGGAGCAGGCAGAGACTGGGCGAAGCTGTCGTTGGGATCCTCTTCGGTGATGAGCTCCCAGGACTGAAGGAAAAACAAAGAGAAAAACCATGTTTTTCTGACCTCATCACTCAGCTCAGGATAGACATGGTTCTGTGTGTGTGGGTATGATAGGCATGTCTGCGGTCTGTTCTCTTACATTGTCCATGTCCCTGGAGTCCAGGCGCTCGTTCTCGAGGTCTTCGCTGATGTGGCGCCGTGCACGAAAAACACGGTGTGCCTCCTGATTTATTTGCCGCTGCTGATTGTCGCTCTCAATTTCTGAGATCACATCTCTTTAGATTAACAGCAGATGTTAGTAGAGGTGCAAATATAAATTGAAGATTATGTGGTAATGAAAGCCTCAACGCATTTAGTATTTATGGCAGTATTAAAAGTCATAAAAGGGGTTAACAAGGTACCACAAAAGGTAAAAAGCAACCACAATTGTTCCTTTCCAGCTTTGTGCATAATATGACCAAACTTACATGTTGGAAGGCCGTTTCCACTGTGTGGTGCGGTTGTTGTGGTTCACATAGTAGGTGCGTCCCAGGTTGTCCACCTTTTCCTCCCAGCCAGGAGGCAAAGGAGGCAGCAGCTGCTGGGGTCGCTGGGAGCCTGAATCTGCGGACTCATCCCAACCCTGAAATTAAATCCACAATTGACCCAAGATATTTAAATTTAAAGAGTCAAGGAAAAGAGGCCATGGGTACAAATAATCTTAGTAAAATTGATTAAATTTAAGAAAAGAGGATTAAAGTATGGAAAGACATTATCGGTGTGACTGTTGACATTTTATCTAACTGCTTTATAGAGCTTTGAAATTATTTACATAACATTTACTGGCTTGTTTGTCTGGAAAGTAGATGGCAAGAAAACTGCAACCACAGTGAAAAACATCTACTCATGCTGACAAAAAGGGCTTTACGATCACACCAGATGGCACTGTACGATATGGTTGCACAGGGCGCAGTATTTCATGGTTTTCCACTACAAGTAGTAACCTGTAATTGAAAATAATCTTTGTTCGACCTCAACTAAAGTTCCAAGCAACCTGAACTCATACCATGAAGTAAGATGGAAACAGCACAGGCTGCTGAATGCTCAAAGGGGAACATAACCTGTGTGTGTGTGCGTGTCTGCAGCAACACACTTCCAATGAAGTCACTTTACGTCTGGCATCGAAGCAGCAACATAAATCATGAACATTTGTGCAGACGGACTGCATATTGTGTGCATGACTAATAATTACAGCGGCATATCCTCTGCTCTAAGTTGCTTTGGATGATGGTAGCTGCTAGATCAGTGTCTGTGTTACAGCATCTGTATGTGATAAACAGCTGATCACACCTAGGTGAACAGAGTATACTGCCTACAATGGAATATGAGGACAGATATGCACTGTAGCAAGTAATTTATTAGCTGGGGTGGTGATGGCGACGGTGGTGGCGACAGTGGTGACAGTGGTAGAGGTTCATCCTGTAACTGGTGGGTTGCCGGTTCGAAACACTGCTCTGTCTGTCTAAGCCATGTCCTTAGGCAAGACACTTCACCCAACTTGCCTGCTGATGGTGGTCAGAGGGCTCAGTGGCGCTGATTGTATGGCAGCCCCACTTCTGGCAGTGTGCCCCAGGGCAGCTGTGGCTACAGTGTAGCTCACCACTGTCAGTGTGTGAATGTGTGTATGAATGGGTGGATGACTAATTGTAGTGTAAAGCGTTTGGGGTCTCTGGGAACTTGATAAAGCGCTATACAAGTACAGGCCATATACCATTAATATTAGGTAGACTGCGAGAAGATGAAAAAGTATTTACATCCCCTTGAACGTTCATACATTTTGTCAAGTTGCAACCTCAAACTTCAACGCATCTGTTTTGGGTTTTATGTGATACGTCAATACAAAGTAGTGCCTACTTGTGAACTTAAAGAAAAATAATGCATGGTTTCAATTTTTCTGACAACTAAAATGTGTGGTGTGTATTTGTATTTAGATCCAGTGAGTCAATACGTTTTACTTTTGGAAGTGTTTTTGCTTCAATGCGCCTGAATCAAATAATTGGGTGACTAGCAGGACTGTGTAGAACTCGACAACTTGCCGAGGAAGTTATTTAGTCATTTGATTTGGGTGTGTTGGACCAGGAACACATCTGAAAGTTGCTGGACACCTGAACGGTTGGGGGACAAATCTCCACCCCAAGTCCTTTGCGGTCTCTAACAGATTTTGAATGTTTCTCTGCCGTGATGGTGCTTTCAGTGAAGTGTTTTCATTGAAAAGAGCATTTCAGACCAACAACTAATCAGACCATAGAACACCAGACCTTCTTCCACATGTGGCAAACAGGACTTTTTATGGCCTTCTTTAAACAATAGTTTGTTATTCTTGCTAAAATCTTCCATAAAAGGCCGATTTATTTAATGTACAAATAATGTTTGTCCTGTTGAGAGATTCTCCCACCTGAACTGACTTGGTTTTCCTTTTCCATCTACTTCACAAATTTGCACAACTTTGTGCTGGTCTATCACATAAAACCCTAATGAAACACATTGGTGTTAAAGTGACAAAAGGTGAAACAGTTCGAGAGTGTGAATACTTTTGCAAGACCTAGTAAAAACCTTCCACTGTCTTAAAATGTAGAGGACATACAAAAGACATTAGAAGAACAGACATTAAAAGTAAGAGACAAAAGCTCCTATTTCTGCAAATATCAGCCCACATTTTAAATGATTTTTCCAGACTTCGACCTGGAAAGACTTTATAGGTTCTGGCAACAAGAGGTTTCCCAAATTCTCAGGAAAAAGAATAAAAAATAGACTTGTCCTTCCTCCTCCCACTATTAGTAGACATTCCCATTGGCCTGAAGTAGGACATTTACTTTCATCTTTCAGCTCAGAGAGATGCTGTCATTGTGTGGAAGGAAGGAAGGAAGGAATGAATCTAAAATCCTGTCTGGTTAAAAAAAATGGTCAGAAAAAGGCCTTAGGTAATGCAGAGTCAGCCGTTTAACAATAACAACAACAACGTCTGAGATCTTACCTCAGCCTCTTCCCTCATCTCTCCAGCCTCCTCCTCTTGTCCTCCTTGTTTGGGCAAATAGGCCATCTTCAGACGCAAGTAACCCTTCACCCTGGACTTGTGACTGGAACAACAACATGTTTGAAATGTAGGTCATTTTCCACATAACATTATTAGCCCCTCATTTTTCATATTTAGCAATCTAACAAGAGTCGGATGGACTTTTCACTGCTATCAGTTTTCATTCATATAATTGTGTACCAAATGTTTTTGTCAACCTCTCAGTAAAAACTAACCTTCTTGGTCGTAGCAGGAAGTCTTTGAATGTGTATGGACGCTCCATAGCCGGGTCCTCCGTCTATAAAGAGGACAGAGCTGTTGATCTTTGACACAAACACATTATCACAATCAACCCTGTGACACATCCCGCTTTCGTTATGCAACGCTGAGGTTCTCCTGTTTCATACTTGAAGAGCATAAAGGGTTGCAGATAATTTCTCAGCAATCTCACACTGCTCCAAGACTGGGCCAATGCAGTCCACGCTGGCTGCTCCCCATTTGCTGCTCTGCCAGATACCACTCAATCAAACTGTCAGTTTGCATAACTAAATGGAAAGAATTTTCTATAATACATATAAATACCTATTTATAACCAGATATCAAAGGAAGCTATTAGAATCAAAACCTTCTTGTAGATTTTTTTTAAACATGGATAATGTTGGGTACTGCTGTACCACCAACACATGAGTCAGCTTTGAATCATGACACATAACAGACCCTCTGTGACAAACTACTATAGAGGAAAAGATGACTTCAGAAGTCCAGTAACTGTGAATAAGACACATTCCTTACATCTTACAGTAATGTATAATATGAATAATGTGAAAGAAAACAACCTATACAGAAGCACTATACTCCTTGAGTCACGCTCACACACTTGGCCAGCTAAAATGAGATGGAGTATGAGCAAAACTGCAGCACCAGATCCTCTTCCTTCACTTCTCAACATGAGTCAGCTGTGGCTTTTATCTAACAATCTGCAGGACCGCTGGGACTCAAACAGGACATTAATAATTAATCCCAACTGTGTCTACTAATGAGCTTCTCAGGCTTGACAAAGATAAAACTCCATTGAGCAACAACCAAAGCTGACAGCACACTTGTCAGACGTGCGGAGGGTCCATAACTTATTGGTTTGCATCAGGCATGGGCTGCTATGAGGTTCTCACAGACTGATAGACTTTAGTATAATTACCATATTTAATATCACAGCGTTAACAAAAACATTTAAAAGCAAAATGCACAATATGATCCAACTGCCTAAAGTTAAAAATACAAATATAGTAACTATTCCTACTGCTGCTGAGTATTATAGCATTGATTCCCATAGTTATTATGTTATGTACAATATTTATGATTTTTTTTTATTTTGATACACATACTCAAGCAACACTAGAGTGAATACTCACTAAATTTAGTGATTGGTTGCAAGTAAATATGCTTTTTGCACAGAATATTAAAATAATATTGTTTTTAGGGAACCCCAGGAAGTCTAACATTGGCTGATTGATTGACCTTCTTGGGTCAGTCAACCTGCAGCTGACTACTTAACCACACCATTATATTTCACCAGCTGTAGTTTAAGAACCATATTACTTTATATATATATATTCTATATATTTCCCAACAGCCACATTTGGTTTCCAAGGCACTTTACATGACAGATGGATCCCTCTCATAGCCAATTCAATCCAATCATATAGACTGACTTAGAGATAATAAAATACATTCCAAATATATTCCTAGTTATAATACAGTGCATGCAATTCCAGTTTATTCTGCCTGGAAACGTGTGTTAATAAGTGGGGGAGGGGCAATGCACCATTACTTTATGCGTAATGACAGTCCCTGAAAACACCAGTCGCTCTGTCACCTTCTCCAGAATCTTTAACCCGTAGAAGCGATATGATGGGAAGATTTTGGTAGTTTTGAAACAGTAACTTTTTAAAACCTCACGTATAGTTTACATTAAGGCTTCAAGTTTACAAATCAATAATATTAGTATATTAGTATATAAGTTATAATTAAAGCCCTTGAAGTCATTGTTCTCTATGAAAATAATCACTTCTATTTATTTTTAAACTGAGTTATGTTTGGACAGTTCTTTCTTTGGCTTTTGGGCCATACATAGATCCTACGCAATGTTTTATAATCGAGACCCCTGGTCTTGCACGGTAACACTACTGCAATGGATGAACATCTAATAAGTAGACGGAATAAATGTTCCACAAAGAAGAATCCAGTTCAGGATTAGATTAAGAATATCATAGCATTATTAGAACTAAAATAGGAAGAGGAAAATAATATTTTACATTCACATTTTAAAAGCCAATTTAATTGATCGCAGGCATTTTTTAATGCTAAAGAGGCATCAGGGTGAATTTCAACATTTATCTGTAAGAAGTGCCAGACAGCACAGACTGATTCTGAACATTGTTCAAAAACTATTTCTCAGCACTCAAGGGCGAAAAACATGTAACGTTTTTTTGTTTTTGTTTTTTTTTTTCCATCGGTTGTGAAGTTTCACAACTGAAAGTCACTATGTTGACGTTTTATAGTGCCAGCTATCTATTCCTAACCAGAACAGAGCTGTTTGACTTTACAACAACAAGATTGGTACAGGGTAGGCAGTTTCTCGTGCACACAAACAAAGCCTTATGGGGGTTAATCAAGCACAGCAAAACTGAATGATAAGAAACAGCTGAGTCTTCAGAACAGCGTTAAAACAGCCCACACACACACAGAGAGACGTCAATAACTCACCGGCAGATGACTGAGAGGAACGTCGACTTGTCCGAGGAAATCATCTCTAGTCTGGTGGAGAGAAATTAAGAAGAACAACTTTAGAAGCTTCTATGAGAGTGTTTTTGGAAAGCCATAATTTCCAGTAGGGATAAAGAGGGGAAACCACAATGTTGCTGGTACAAAAAAACAACAGCAGTTTGAGTGTTTTTGATCAGATAGAGAGAGACGTGATGATTTCTACATTAACAGCCCCATCCAGAAATAACCTTTAGCCTTATGTATAAACACCTGTAGAAATCTCAGGAAAAAACTTTATTTTTACTCAATTTAGTAAACCAGACATTTTTTTAAAGTTTCTAATTTTCAACCATGGGCGGTAACCATCTTTAGATCACCTGATCTCTGAAAATTCATGTTCACGAAAACTTAATGAGAGACTTACGACCTCTTCCAATCCTGACAGAATACCACAGGTGTCCAACAAGGCTCAGATGTGGTTTTTATTTATGGACAGGCTTTTAAGAACCACCTCAGAGGGGCAAAAAAACAACAACCACCCTGTGAACCCAGCAAGGGAAAAACAACATCCACTGCCACCAAGTAGAAGCCAAGTCAACTGACGGAGGGTGAAAAGGACAGATGTGATGACAGGGCAGATTCAGGAAAGGTTTTGTGTTTTGGTTTGCAGAGGCCCACAGATTTGTCCATGACTGAGCAATGATTACCTGTCCAACATGAAAAAGCCCATTCTTGGAAGCGGCCTGTGTGGAACACAACTTTCTTTTAGACATTTGGCACAGACTAACAAAGGTGTTTTCTTGTTGTAAGGGATTTGACAGAGAAGCTGGGCTGAAACAATGTACTGAACCTTAGCAAACTACGATTATCTGAATGTGAAACATATGTAGATCGTGGTGAGTGATAAAGGAAAGAAAGAAGTCAACAATATTAATCCCTGTTGTCAACTAAACAAAAAGCAACCCAACAGTCTGCAATGATGCTCCATGAGTTCAAACTAGTTTTCTTTTTAAGAATATTCATATTTCCTATATATATATATACAGTACAGACCAAAGGTTTGGACACACCTTATCATTCAAAGAGTTGTCCTTATTTTCATGACTATGAATATTGTAGCTTCACACTGAAGGCATCAAACTATGAATAACACGTGGAAATTATATACGGGAACATAAAAGTGTGAAACAACTAAAAAATATGTCTTACTAGGTTCTTCAAAGTAGCCACCTTTGCTTTGATTACTGCTTTGCACACTCTTGGCATTCTGTTGATGAGTTTTCAAGAGGTATTTCACCTGAAATAGTTTTCTAACAGTCTTGAAAGAGTTCCCAGAGATGCTTAGCACTTGTTGGCCCTTTTGCCTTCACTCTGCGGTCCAGCTCACCCCAAACCATCTCGATTGGGTTCAGGTCCGGTGACTGTGGAGGCCACAGTCATGCTGGTTCAGTATGCCTTCAATTTGGAATAAATCCCCAACAGTGTCACCAGCAAAGCACCCCCACACCATCACACCTCCTCCTCCATGCTTCACGGTGGGAACCAGGCATGTAGAGTCCATCCGTTCACCTCTTCTGCGTCGCACAAAGACACGGTGGTTGGAACCAAAGATCTCAAACTTGGACTCATCAGACCAAAGCACAGATTTCCACTGGTCTAATGTCCATTCCTTGTGTTCTTTAGCCCAAACAAGTCTCTTCTGCTTGTTGCCTGTCCTCAGCAGTGGTTTTCCTAGCAGCTATTTTACCATGAAGGCCTGATTCACACAGTCTCCTCTTAACAGTTGTTCTAGAGATGTGTCTGCTGCTAGAACTCTGTGTGGCATTGACCTGTTCTCTAATCTGAGCTGCTGTTAATTCTGCGATTTCTGAGGCTGGTGACTCGGATGAACTTATCGTCCGCAGCAGAGGTGACTCTTGGTCTTCCTTTCCTGGACGGTCCTCATGTGAGCCAGTTTCTTTGTAGCGCTTGATGGTTTATGCGACTGCACTTGGGGACACTTTCAATGTTTTCCCAATTGTTCGGACTGACTGACCTTCATTTCTTAAAGTAATGATGGCCACTGTTTTTTCTTTACTTAGCTGCTTTTTTCTTGCCATAATACAAATTCTAAACAGTCTATTCAATAGGACTATCAGCTGTGTACTGTATCACCTCCTGCACAACACAACTGATGGTCCCAACCCCATTTATAAGGCTTGAAATCCCACTTATTAAACCTGACAGGGCACACCTGTGAAGTGAAAACCATTTCAGGTGACTACCTCTTGAAGCTCATCAACAGAATGCCAAGAGTGTGCGGAGCAGTAATCAAAGCAAAAGGTGGCTACTTCGAAGAACCTAGAATATAAGACATATTTTCAGTTGTTTCACACTTTTTGGTTCAGTATATAATTCCACATGTGTTAATTCATAGTTTTGATGCCTTCAGTGTGAAGCTACAATATTAATAGTCATGAAAATAAAGACACCTCTTTGAATGATAAGGAGTGTCCAAACTTTTGGTCCGTACTGTGTGCGTATATATATATATATATATATATATATATATAATATATATAAAAACATGGAAAATCACTGCCTTTAGTCTCAACCCACTTAGATTCCACAAGGTTCAAATTTTCCATGTTTGTGGACATTTCAATCTTTTGTTTGGCGTTACAGAAAACAATAAACTAATCAAAATACAAATTAATATAACAGATTCTTTAGTTTCCATAGGGTGGGAGTAAAAACTACATTGACCTAGTTTTCCCTGCTGGTTTAGGCTTAATATTTTACGCAGCCACGTCATTTTACTTTGATGATAAGAACTGAAAAGTGGAGGCACCTCTGGGAGGTGAGCTCACTAACCTCCCTCCACAGTTAACATAACTGGAAATCTTTAATTTGAAAAAATGTGTCCCGTGAAAACAGGCACGTCTGGCAGGATTTGCACACACGTCCACCACTACGCAAACACAGGCACACCCAGTAAACCACTGCTGGAAAGGTATCTAAAATGACATCACGATTTGCTTTTAATTCCCAAACCACAAAGACCAATAATTTACTTCTTACACAACTTTCACGTGATTCAAAACAGTTATTCATTAAAAGAGGCAGGCGAAAGAAACATCCAGACTTCTAACACGGATAAAACTTTGCAAAGTAAAACTGAAACTTCTTATTTTCACCTCTAATAATAGAAAGCGGTGTGCTTTAATCTTGTCTACCAGTTGTTTGCCAAAGTTGTTAAGGAAAACAGTTGTTTTTCCTGAGAAGTTGTAAAAAAATATATAAAGATAAACTTAAATTGATCATTTGTAGAGATGCTCTTAGCTTACTAGGACTGGGACGATTTTCAGCTGGACCGGTACTGAACAGTGACCAGCTGGTTGCTAACTCAGACATTGGATCTTTTCTCTTATCAGTGAACCCAACATACCTAAACCGCTAACAGGTGGGAATAACGAAAGCAACACTCTTTAGTGTGGACGTTGTCACTGAGAGAAGACGCCTTAAAATTTGTCATTTTTAGTGGCAGTGAGGTGTTTAGAGATTAAGTCAGAGGAAACAGAAAAATAAAGATAAATAGATAAAAAATGATCAAGTACAAAAAACTAAAAGTAGCCAATTTAAATAGAAACACTTCTAAGATGTTCAGAAAGTACAGAGAAATGTTTCTGAAGACAACTTTAATGGAAATTAAAAATAATTATGTATACCAGCTGGACCTGGACATTTTATTTGATACCATAGTGACTCTTATTACTTCACACTGAGTCTTCTGCAATAAATACTAATTCAAGGCTGGTTTTTCTTTCACGTAAACCATGATAATAATTTTAAACCTTCGGGCTTTTCTGTGCTGAGGAATGAAATTACCGTGTCACTAAAGGGTCACTTCTGAACTTACAGCTGCTTTCCAGAAGCAGGTTTTTACCCAGAGTGGGGGTTTGCTACAAGCAACCAGGAGATGGAGGAGGGACAGATGAAGGTGTCTGAGACAGGGGAAGACCTATATTGGCCACCTCCAAAAAACAAACACATAATTTCACTAAAACACTAACAGCAATTTTAGGCCTGTAGGTCTGCCTTTACATATGACGACACCCATCAGCATTACAACCAGTGAAAGGTGTAGAGCGAGCAATAATGCTCATCCAGTGTTCTGTTGGGAATATCGGCATGCTGGCATTCACATGGATGTTAACTTGACACCTGCCGCCCACTCTAACCTTTTCACAGACTAGTCACATCACTGCACAGAGCAACAGGATCCCTCATAAAATACATTGTCTGAGGTGTTGACCTACCCTCCAAACTCCCAAGATACCAACGTAATAAAGCTTTTTCTTGAAGAAAATGAGAAACCAACTCGGGGTCAATTTGTCACCAGTTTTTTCATTGACATTTTAATAAAAATAGCATGTCGAGGATTATTTATATGCTTCTCAATAATCAATGAAGAAATGCTTCTTATACGTGCTAACCACCTTTTTGCATGTTCTTACTGGTATTTTTCATGATATATCTTTAAAGATGAGCTCCAAGTCTGAGATTGAAAGGCCTCCTCGTCTTCACCCTGATCTTTAGCTGCCTCCACAGATTACCAGACTGGCCTGGGACACTCCAAAACCAGTCAGAAGAAACATGTTGGTAAACTTAAAAGATTACTTTAAAGTATTTTCCCTAAAATATGGAGAACAATAGTCACAAAAATGTTCAAATCTCTCCTATAATCTAACTTAGTTATTTAGAGTTTTTTGAAAATGTTAGGATCAGCCCGATTTCCAAATTTATTTTGGTTCTTAGCAAACATAAAATAATATTACAAGTACAGCTCAAGAAATTAGAATATCGGGGAAATATTCAATATTTTTTGTCACTCTATTCAGAAAGTGATACTTATATATCATATAGAGTCATTACACAGAGTAATGTATAATTAAATCATTGTTTGTCAAAGCAGTTAAAAGACGGTCGGACTGCTATTTGTGGCAGGGAGCTCCTTTTGGTACCTTAAAACATTGGGCAAAAAATTAGCAAAACTAAAAAAACGATCCAAAATGGCAAAGGGGAAAATATTCAAAAGCTTTTTCTTCAAACCTTGATGGCACAAAAGACGAGGTGACAAAAGACTTTATGTTTCAAGGCAAACTGGAATGAGTCCAGGCTGCCACTGAGGTGTCAAAAGTCGGTTTCACATACTCAACCGTCTCAGTGCTGACACAACTGAATTACAAAGCTATGCCCATTGGGGAGATCAGAGGTGACAGAGAAAAGCCCCTAACAACAACAGTGATTCAAATCTCTTTAACAGCCCAAAGGCCAAAAATAAAAAAGAGAACCCCCCACTCCGACACCCTCCCATGCCTCCTGTCTCAGGTAAATATAGCCTTTGCAGTTGGTCATAAAGAGATGTTTGTCAAAGGCTTCTGCAGGCGTCAAAGCAAAACTATAATGAGGTTAGGCCTGTCTGGCACAGCCTTCTGCACCTAGTTAGTCTGTAGAAGACACATACAAAAAAGCACGTTCTATTGTTATCCAATAACCCGGGGGTTACCCGGGGGTAATAACCACGCCAACTTCAGGAAGATCCAAAAAATGTCCAGCTGCATTAGAGACAAGCTGCAACAACCACAATATTTAAATAACGAACGTGTGAGGATACATAAAATAACAAATGATATATTTAAAGAGTGAACAACAATATCCTCACTATATTTATTATTATTGCATTGTTATTGCAGTTTCTATCTAGATAAAGAAAGGCTTTTGTGTAGGCTGAACTTGGCCACTATGGTGACCCTTAATAAGGCTTCGGGTTAATTCGCCCCTTCGCCAATTCATTTCCTCATATGTACCCATATTGTGCCTTTGCGTCCCTTTCAGCTGCCTTTTCAACCCGTAAACAAACTATTTCACACCCATGTGCCTAAACCTCTGTGTATCAATTTATTGCTCTTCGTAGTAAAGTATTTTTAATAATTATGGAGATAAATAGTCATAAGTAGACAAACCACCACATACATTACTCCTGGTTAGGCCAATTAGCTCTTGGAATATGACAGATTAGGACCCTGATTAAATCAGAATAACCCGAAACTACCTCCTGAAGATATGATATTGTTTTATTGGTGCTATAACTCCCATTTCCTGATGGTAAACTCAGGAAATATTTTTTGCCCTGCCGCCGGGCAGCAGACCAGCGCCCCTCAACGGTCCTTGTATTGTTGTTTCATTTCATAGTTGAATATTCTAGTATTGACTTTTATGGCATAAAGTAATTATTGAAAGGCAATAATACTTGTTAAAAAATGTTTGTCAAATCAACTTACATCTAATAGCAACACATCTGAGAAAGCAGGCAAATGCTGGGGCACACTTCAACCCAATGGCTTCTGGCTTTTGGTAAGCACTGGTTGCTCTTGTGAGACTTCCCAATCATTGAACTGGCTGTACCAACACTTTCAATCACCTGCAAAGCAGCTGCATATACAGATCCACACTACCTTGGAGCCAGAGAAGTAAAACCATCTGCCTACTCTTAAACTCAACACCAGCGCTTAGAGGAGGCTAAATATAGAAACAGCCAACACTTAAAGAGGTCCGATTGCAATTGGGAGTTTTATCAAAACTTAGGTGTTAGATTTCTGAGACACAGTGTACAGGGACAAATTCCCTGTTATTCACAAGGCTGCTCCTGTTTTGCTTTATAGCTGAATTGGCTGATGTGTGTAAAATGTCAAATACCTGTGGTTGCAAAGTAAAAAAAAAAAAAAACACAGTGTGTGTGATCAGTAACTGTGTCTGTTCTTTTCAGTTCCCAGAATGTTACACCCTCTTTCTGGACTACACAGACCTCCAATCCAAGACAAATAAGTAAAAGGAAAAAAAGTAACATCCAAACTTTTCAAAAGCAGGCTACAGTCTGACTAAGCTTTAATAATCTTTACCTTGGGATTATTTGCTGCCAATTTCTTGCAAAGACTCACATCCTGATCTCCGCCTCCACTCTGGGTAAAGGATATCTTGAAATGCTGCTGCCTTCTGGGGTTTTTCCCACTGATTTTAAAAGTACAAAATTTTGATCTATCTTTTGTTACTAGTTCCGCCTCAGTCTGATTCTCCTCTATGGTCTGGAAGTCTGGCCCGCGTTTCTGATGTTTATTTTCCACAAGCAGCCTCGGTTGAGATGAGCTCCTCTGCAGTGGAACTCTGGGATAACGCACCATGCTTATGCCTCTTAGGGTGTCTTGACCAAAGTCCTCCTGGGATGCAGCAGTCCGCTGACTATCCTGGGTGTGATTCTGCTTTTGCTGTAGCTGGAAAACCAGTCTCTGCGTTGCACTATTAACACCAGCACATGGCTCTAGACTCTGCTGCTGGCCATCTCCGCCATAAGGAAGAATCCTGAAATGCTGAACATCAAAAATCTCAGGAGAATTCCTCTGGATACAAATGGTACCAACACTAACACCAGGTTGGCCTCCACTAAATGTTCTATAGCCACTAGAACCAATGCTAAAAACTCTGCGTTTGGGAAGGTTTGGTTCATTCAGCAATGACTGGGAGTTTAAAGAATCTGGGCTGTAGTATGGAGGAGGCGGCTGTCGTGGAAAGTCTTCCTGAATCTGAGGTTCAGGATATGCAGGCGCAGGTCCAGGTGGAGTATAAAGAGGCGGTGGCACATCATCGGCAAGGCCATCAGAATCCCTGCTAATTGATCCATTGCATCGCTGGAGGGAGATCTGCACAGACGAGCTCTTAGTGGGTCGTGGCTCGGGGTAGGTGGCGAGCTGTGGTATAAACATGGAGGAGCTCCTTTTCAGTGAAGGCTCTGAACGCAAACCAAAAGTTCCAGAAGGAACCTGTTGCACAGCCGACTCCTGAGGAGGCCTAGGTAACGGAGGAGGCCTTAAGTAGCGCGATCTCGCCGCTTCGCTCTCTACTTGCCCTTCCTCCGAGTCTGTTCCCAGCATCTCCGGAGCTGTGTTGCTGCGGCCAGATCCAAAGTACAAACGCAGACGTTGTCCTTGTCCTTGTCCTTACAGCTTCTGTTCACTCTCACTTACTGTTTAAACTCTGACTTACTCTTGGTTCCCTCCTCTCCTTGTGTCGCCCACTTCTCCTGTGGCTGGCCAGATGACTTATCCCCTTTTTTCTTCCCCCTCCCTTCCTTCCCACCCTCTCCCAGACTCTTCCACAACGAACTGCACACAGACCAGAGTCGTCTCACCGCAAAAACACAACAGCAGCAGAATACTCAAATATAAGGTGGAAAATAAGTTCAGAAAAAGGAAAGGCAACTCTACTAACTAAAAATTTGAGAATGGAGGATCCCGGTAAAGCAGACTATTAGGAACACCAAGCACTAGCGACAGACAGCAGAAATAGCCTTGGTGGAGTAGCAGCCAGCATTCCTGTCATGATAGGGTAAGAGCGTGCGGACTTCCTGGTTGCCAAGGTGACAGAAGGTTGCCTGTCAGTCACATGACTCCAAATGGTCTCATCACCTCAGGTTACAACACCGCATTGCCCCCCACCATCAAGCCACATCACACCAACAACTCCCCAAGCTTCTCCTGAGACACACGATTCCTAACATCATCTAGTCCTTCACATCCACATCTCATTAAGATGCTGGATCAAAGGAGAATAAAGTAATAAAACAAACCTTTGTGATTAAAGATAACTAAATTAAAGTGTATTTCATCTCGAAAAATATAATCTATTCACCAGAAGAGGACAACAAATCCATTTTTTCTTTCTAACACAGAACAATAATTTTCTTACTGACTGACCCAATAAATTTCCTTTTCACCCAAAAACAACAAAAAAGCCACATTAAATATGAAAGAAATTCTTGTAGCTTAGAATCAGATAAGGGTTTGCAAGGAAACTTAGTTACTTAAAATGGACCAGATAAATAGGGACCAGGAAAGCAGAGAGACTATCTGACAGATTGTAGCTTTGATAAGACAAGCAACGCTGTCGTCTCTGGAGATCCAGCAACACAACACAGAAGAGACACACTGTCTCCCAAGTACAGAGCCAAACACTTAACTGGCTGCTTGTTTTATAGGCTGCTCTGCTTGCATCCAAAAGTCACCCAGGATACAGTTCCGCTGTGATCCTTATCTTTACCCACGGAATGACATAAAACATTTAAATAATGTTTAAGCACCTCTAACAGCATCTTGTAGATTCATAAGAAGTGCTCCGTTTACCTCAACAGCGGTGTGATTCACCAATCTATCAGCATGTTGAAAAGAAAAGATTGTTTTCCTGAGCTGGCACTAGCGGAGGAGAACGCAGAGGACCGACAGAACCTCAGTCATCGTTTGACCTTTTAGAGGCGCCTGGAAAGCAGCTGCCTTGTTTTTACCTTCTGCCACCATTCGGTCTATGTTCTAATCTACTCTGGAACAAGCCGCTCATGTTCATTTACAACAAAACAAAACAAAAACAAAAAAAAAAGCAGCAAAGGAGAGCAGAGGAAAAAGGAAGAGACTAGAGTACAAGAACAAATCATGTCTTGGCAGGCTGTTGCGCTTGGAGATGACACACTGCCTGCAGCGTTAGGCACAGTCAATACATGAGCGTGTGAAATGTTACGACGAATGATCTGTATGAAGAAAGGAAAACGTCAATGTGTGGTCCACTGGCAGCGAGCTCAGCTGGCAAAAATGATATAACATGCCTTCCTCGAATTAGATATCATGCTGTACTGTAGACCTATTGAACCCCATTCTTTTAAGCCAAGTAAGTCGTACCTGTGCTGTATTGGAGGCACCAACAACAGAATATATTTAGTGTACCTAAAGCCTTAGTGTTACGTTTCTATCTTAATGTAGCACAGACTTAAAACCATCTGATAACAGAAGCATAAATCAATGGATATAAAACAGCAAGCACCCCCATTAAAAAAAAAAAAAGAAAGTATAGGCCAGAGGTGGAGGAGCTGCCTTGGCAAGCACCTCCTCAGACTTATAAGGAGTGAACTGTGCTTGAGGCTGTCTCTGATGTGCTTTCTTGTCATCTTTTTCCATACAGAAACAGTGAGCTCTCACTGCACAGAGGGGTAAATAAAAGCTGCCAATGCATTCCCAGTGTGTCACCCAAATAAAACAGTGAGCGAGATGTAAGCATTAAATCTGCCTGATTTGACTGAGTTACAAGGAAAACTATGGCGTGATTTCTACAAACTCTAATACCCTAGGATTGGTGAGAACCAGACGGACGGTCTTATCTGGAACGGAACATCCAAATAAACCTGGGCTGCGTGTAATGTTTGTTTCATGTAAACAAAAAGCTTGGGAGTCATTCAGGAGACATAAACACGGAAGAACACCCTGGGATTAGTCTTCCCCTTATTCAACAGACTCCATTAAGTCAACCACTTCACTATACCATCGGCTCCGCTGACATTTTATCGACGTAAAGTTTACACAGTAGCGTGAATTACCAAATTTGTCATCAATGCCTACTTGTAACGCTAACCGCTGCAGCGCTTGCAACGGTGGGCCAACCACTGGATATTTTAACAAGTGAAGGAAATCGGTGTTCTTGTCGGGAAGGAAATACTTTGATATTTGACTACAGACGAATGCAGCAGCCATTAAAAGCCAGACGCTGTTGTAGCTGAGCAATAAAACAGGCAGACAAACAGGCTGTTAGTCGTTTAGTGCATAAATCTGCCTCAGCAAACTGCTGAAACTCTTCATATTCAAACGGTGTTGGTAAGTAATGAGAAAATACACAGGAGAAAGGATTACGTTAACCCAAGTCATTGCAGACCGTTGAATAATGTTGTAAAACAAATAAAAATATATTTTAATGTCAAAACATCTGAATATTTGAGAATAAAGCGTATCATTACCAAAACTACTGCTTCTAGTGCTATCAAAACATATTTAAGCTCCAGCAAACTGTTTGTAAGGTAGCATAAAACAGTGATGGATAAGGAGGGAGTCTTACCAATCTGTTTTCATCAAACACCTCAAAGAGCAGCCTGTGGTTCTGTGGGTACACCTGTGTTGGTGACAAAACAACAGTGATGAGTGATGTCATCGTTAAGTCGTTACTTCACATACAAATTCATTTTTGACCGACCCTTGAAGGCATCTGCCTTTAATTCCATGTTAGGCACATTTCACATTTTTTCACCAAAAACTTCAATGTATTTTGTTAGGATTTTATGTGATTGACCAGTATAAAGCAGCTAATAAAGCCCATAAAGCAGAGAATGTTAAAATGTAGGTTATAAAACAACATCCCAAGCTTTAAACAACTCATAGCATTGTTCAACCCATCATCCACAAATCAAGAAAATGGCACAAATTGAAAATATTATAAGAAAGTTCTGCATTTCACAAATGTCCTTTATGAAATAGTGATGAGAAAGTAGTATTTGAAAGAAAGTTATCTGGTCAAAAGAGACCAAAATGCTCACCCTTAACACTATTCCTGCAGTGAAACAAGGGAGTGGAGCGGTTTAGATCAAAGCATACTCGGGTGTTCGAATGACATAAAGTCTAGACATAAACCCAATTGAGCATCAGTGACAAGACCTCAGCAATCCTGAAAAGGGAAAAAATTCCAGTCTCTAGATATGCAAAACCAATAGAAACACAAGTCTCCAGAATCGCTTCACTACATATTAAACCCTGTGTTTGATACAATTTACATACAGCAGCCTACCACAGATTATTTGGACCTTTTCAAGGATTTCATCGATAAGAACCACAGACACCATGAGTGCCACTGTTACAGAATCGGCACAACTTTGAGTCAAACACTGCAGCGGAGTAATTACATTATCTAATCAGACGCTTCACTCAACTCAACATGCTGCATAATGGAAAGGGGAAAGTGAGACTGAATGCTTGCCCTATTTTTCTATTAACTGGGCTAATAATTGTCTGACCACTCAAAGCATAAGAATTCGCTTCTCAATTGATCCTGTAATATAGGGAACAATAAATGAGACCACAGCTCCACAAAAAGGTAACAAACCCGCTCTGACACAACACGAACACTGCAAACATGTGACAGGATTCCCCCCTTCACGTTCTCACATTTAGACCCACACAAAACACATTTTTCTATTCGTCAGCAAACAAGATAGGAAACAGCATGACAGCAGATTAAGTTTAACAATCCCACAACAAGTTTCGAAAAAGGCTGTTTTACTGCAGAGAGTTAAAAGCTGAACTTACCCGAAATAAGAATTCTTCGTTCCATTTAGGATTGAGGGTCTGAAAAACAGAGTTTAAATCTCATTAGACCAGCTTTGTGTAAACCACAGCTTTGTGTAAGAGATTCTGAAACGTTTTTAGAGGGGGAATTAGAATCATATCATATCCAACTAGTGGACATTGAAGCTCTAAATTAGCCGTCATAAAGATCTTCATGTATTTCTAGGATGAATCAGATAAGCAGACACAATGTCCTTGACTCTTTCCTTCTGCCCTCCACATTTCAGATTTTATTAGACTGAGAGATATGAGACGCTTCTCGTTAAAATCCCTTCAGTAACTAAAATGTCTCAAACTGCCAAATGTGAATGAAGCCTGAATTTTCCAAGTTACTCTGATTAATTAACAGAACATTTTTACAGCAGCAATGCAGAACATTGTGATAATAGGTACTGGTGAACTCCCTGAACTTTGACAATCAGCTTTTTATTGGGAAAATTATGCCAACAAAACAAATAAAGTAAAATCTGCAGGGAGCACCGTGAATCATCATTTCTAAGTCTCATCGAGTCCCCCTGCTTTTGGCCATACTTTCCATCATACTTTATATCATTCAGCCACGAGCCATCCACTTTGCCTCAACATTAATGATACCATCAAAGGTGTCCCACTTAAAGAAACAAAGGACGCGCAGAAGAGCCTGGGAACTGATACTTCTTCTTCTGCTCCACATAGCAGTGTATTGTCAAGCTATTTATATCCTATAAAGCAATCGTAGCCACTGGCAGCATATGTCTGCCTGTATGGAGGCCTGAGCTGTCTAACTCCTACGGAGGCTTTTTGCTGGAACATTGATTCTAGCTACAAGAACATGACAAATTATCGGCAAATATATTGGTGTTGTTGATAGCTAAGTTAGGCTAGTACTTCAAACTTTTACCCCTTGCATTATACAGCAAATATCCAGAGAAACACCTACGCTTGGAAATGAATAATATACTACAGAGTAAATTATAAAATATGATTTTATAACATAACAGTCAATTTTGAAATTCAAAGCTTCACTAAACAGCATTAACATTAATGTCAACTAACAGCTCCCCCTGCTGTGAAAAAATATCCTCCCCAAAATAGCTCTCTGGGGGTAAAGACTCTACTGAACATAAAAATGAAGGACTGCTGTCTTTTCTCGTTTTACATTGAAATGACTGCCTTGGTTCATGCAAAAAGCTGGTGGTAGTTTTTAAAGGGGGGCAGCAGACAGCCAGATGATTTAAATCTTTGTCTCATTTGGACTCACCTTTTTAATAGTTTTTGTCTGGACTAAAGCAAGCTCTTTGTTTTCATCAGCAACATAGAGGGATAGCTTGACATAAGGATCACTGCAAAAAAAAAAAAAGACATTAATAAAATTACCACTTTACACATTAGTTATGTTATGTAAGAAATAGTTACAAATGAAACACGAAGCTTCAGGCTTAAAATTAAAATCATCTGTGTCTAGTCCATTATTATATCAGCTGTAGACATATCACACAGCTAGTCGAGGATCACAATGGGGGACAGCATTAAAACACTGCTATTCCACACCTAACACCTGAACTAACGACAGCCCTGCAGGTAAACCTGCTTGCCTTTGGGAACGGCGAGATAAGGCTCTACAGTCTTATTGACAGGGTTTTAAAAATAGAAACAACTAAATATTGATGGTCCATTGATTTGTTCAACTTTATAAAGGAAAAGGTTGAACAAATGAATTCAGGACGTCTCTCACTGAGTTCATCGTCGTTTTTTCATGTCATTGTCCACCAGCCGTTGTTATTCTCCAGATGAAAAGGCAGTTGATCACTCATGCGATCCATCATGTCTAACTTGCTCCACATAATGCCAACTTTTCTTTCTCACGAGGCACAACCAATGTTAAAAGGCTTGCAAATCAGCACCCCTATCACACTAATCAATATGTGGGTTTGTGTTCAATAGGAAGATACCCTGCCTTAAGTAAATATCATTCCAGCATTGCCTCCCTGTGCGTCGGATCCCAGCTAAGCCAGACACCTTCTGGACTCGTTAAAAGGTTCCAGAGCATGAGCGTCACAACTCTGGGACACCAAATGTACCACAAAAAATGAATCACAATTATTTAGGTCAATAATGACATTACAAATATTTATACCATTATTCACTGAGTTTGTAAAAAACAATTCATGTACTAGGGCAGTGGTTCCCAACCTTTTCCGACTTGTGTGTATATATACATATATATAAATAAAAGAATGGCCTGGCCCACAGTTTGCTCTGGCTGCAGCCTGTTTAAGCTCTCTACATATTTGACTGAGCATTCCTAAGGAGAAAAAAAAACTCTAAAATGTTCTTTGTTCATCTTCTACCTGCTGTAAAATTTAAACATGATTTCTATATATAGGTCTCTCCTCTCTTTCTTATTAATCATTCTTTCTGTCTCTCTCTTCATCACTTTTATCCGTTTCTGTCTCTTTCCATCTTTCAATCTTTATCTATCCATCTATCTATCTAATTACCAAGCTCAGTCTGTACTTTAGCTGCATGTCAGGGGCAGGGTATGAAACACTTGGGCTATTTTGTGTACATCAAAGAGTATGAGGAGTGTGTTTTCGTCCAGCTTTTGTCAAGTTTGGCAATAGAAAGTAGAGTAGTGACGACGCAGGGACAGAAATGGCTTACGATATGGTCTAATAAAATGAGTGACAACTCTGAGAACAAACTATTACTACCTTGTCGTCGGGGCGGGGCACCCCCTTGGATAATGATAGGGGAAATGCTGCCCTCAGTCAAATGTGTTAGCAAAAAATGAATGCATAACAAATGATTATTAAATGAGAATCATTTTATTTAATCTCTTTAACTTGAACATCATGCATTTTATTCTTTTCAGCTCAAACTAAACATAAAGAAAACTGTTGCCGTGAAGATGAATAAGTAATCTAAATAAATACAAAATCAACATGAATAATAAACCTGCTTTTGTCATAACAAAAACTGAAGACCTTTTAAACAAGTCCCCAATAAACAGACATTTAAACCTAACAAATCAGCAACAGAACGCTTAACAAAAATAATATTCAGGCTCACTATATCAGTTTTACTTCATTTTCATCATTTAACTCAGCTATTGATGAGACATGTGAGATAGTTGTCCGTGATAAGCTTAGATAGATCTGCAGAGTGGAAACAGCAGCTCCTTCTCTCTCTCTCCCGGTAGCGGAGCATCGTGCAGATGAACAGCAATGACACCTCTGCTCCAGTCTTTCCCACCTGTAGCTGTTTTATTGTCTTTTTTGCTATTTTCGTTGATAAAAGCTGGGTGTATATTGCACCTGGGTCCTAATAAAGCATCACACATCCAAGGATTATCCCTACTAACTGATGATATTTACCCTTCATCTTGGAAAAAAATATTAAATGTTTCTCACGTACCACTAGGGGTACGAGTGTCCTCGGTTGGGAATGGCTTTACTAGGTGAACAAGAAATCTTCACTTTATATAGATATTATCTATATAAAACAACACTAACTAGCAATATGGTGACCTTTTACTTCTCTGGAAGACAAACGCTGGAAATAACTTTAAAAAAAAAAATTTTTTAAACTAAATTTCAAGCCTTCATTAAAAATGATAAATGAAAAAAGGGAAAATTTACAATTCTCATAAAAAATTCTTAGTTTGTGCAAACAATTTTGCTCACATTTTAATGCACTAAGACACTGAAAGATCCTATAACTGTCCCTAAAATTTTAACTCAGACTGATCTATGACCAACTAATAAAGAAAGTGATGGCTGGATACTTAGCCAAAAAAATGTTTTTTAAACGAAAAAAAATTGAAATGCAACTTCTGATCTGTTTATTCGTCTTTAAAGCCACACAAATTAATTTTGGTCATTTCTGTTTCAATGTGGCTGCTGCTCCTCTTTCCTCTTTCAGATGTGACTTCAACCTTCAAAATAGCACAAGCTCGAATTAAACAAAGGAGATTACAAAATAAGAGCATACCTGCCAAGCAGAATACGTCAGATAAAAACATAGTTTGGAGCCAAAAAGGAAACCAAACAGAGCCCCTCCACACATATGGTCACTGCTGATGACAGTGAGACAGTTGAGATTCTTTAAACGAAACCAAGACACAAAACAACATTACATAATCTGTTACTACCGGTCTGCACCGATGAAGATTCACTCATCTCAGCATACTGAATGCTTGAAATGGCTCCAGCAGAGAGATATACTTTATTATTTCTGTTAATAATTATTTGACCCTTTGAGGCACTCACAGAGCACTTTCATCCCAAGATGGTCAGCTGATGGGTAAATAGAAACATTTTATAAACGAAGACGTAGACGTAACGGCAAAACTAACATAGCCCGTCCTGGTGCAGCAGAAAGCAGAGCATTTCACACCCATCATCTGACTTTACAGGAATTTTCTGAAAGTAGAATTCCTAGAATTTTCATTTCTGGAGTTTTCTGGTTTTAGGCAAACTTTTCAAATTCCAAAATTTTAAGATTTAAAAAGAAAAATTTAAAATTAAGAGAAAAGCTGCTGGATTTGTGTAAAGAGACAGAGAAAGGCTTCAAAACAGCCGGTAACGAAGCAATTATTTAAACCTTTTGGATGCCTCCAGCGCTTAATCTGAGTTTGGTGAGAATTTTGTTCTGTTTTTGCTGATTCTGAATATCAGGCAGATTTCTAATGAAGCTTTTTCAGTAAAACCTTACATAACACCAGTATATTACACAAACTTCCCCACATCAAGCTTAACTTTATCAGTCTTTGTCTTTATTCTAACGCTAACAATAAGGTTTAGATATATGTTTAATGACCAGTAACTTTAGCCTGTAGTACACTTGTCTTGATATTTTACAACTGGTGCCCAAGGCTAGAGTTACCCAATACTAAAAAAATATATATATATAAAAAGATTAAACATTTCTAGTCATTCACTTTGCAGTAAATTACTTAATTTGTCAGAACCTTAATATTAAAAGTTTGTACTTCAAGGAAGACTGGTTTCATGACTTGTATGACGCAGAGCTAATTTACACACAAACATCCCCCGCACAGTATTTTTGTGGCGTAGGAGGATAACATTTGTTGGAAAGGACATTTGATTAAAACACTAACTGCCTGTTACCGTGGCCACATTTTACACCCTTTGGATCTTTCAAACATTTACTCCTTTAAGCTAAAACAAACTACTACTAACTACTTCAGAACAGTGGCTTCAAATGTTTTTAACCACAGAAATCTGATTAATGGTTTCCTGACTTGACTCTGATTGCTGTTTGAGGTCAAAATGAAGCCAGCTGCCTCCTTCCCGGATCCTAAATCACAGTTTGCAGTTACAGTTGCTGAGCAAAAGTTGATTTGGGCACATTTCAGACCATCGGGAATATGCTTTAAATTTGATTTGCCATGATCGGTTTTTATGGGATTGCGCGCCATCCCAAATGGACCTGAAAAGAAATCAAATTCCAGTCCAAGTATACCCTGCTGCCTTAACTCCACAAGATACAAAAGAAAACAGGTTAAAGAGGTGCACGGACATGGAAAGAAGCTGAAAATCTGTCCTTATAAGCAAATGTGCTGCTGCTTGATTGCTAATTGGCGTCTTCATGATCCCAGCAGTTTCTAATTGCATGTTTGCGTGGTTGTGCCATGTGCAGTGACTAAACATTAGCAGTGAGCCTACAGTATCTCAGCTCTTTTTGGAAGCATTTTGTTCTGCTTTCCTCCATTAATAAAAGGTAAAAAGGTAAAAAACTTGGAAACTTCAATTCATCACAATAAAACCTGCTGGATTCAAAATGAAGCTCAGACAACATTATCTTTGAGACTTTATCAGCATATCAAAGTAGGTGTAATAAAGCAGCTACAGCAAGACATTTGGAGCAAAAAGAAGAACAAGCTGACACTGTTTGAGTCTCTCAAAAGGTGACAGAATGCCAAGTCAGCACCGTCTGCGCGAGCTAGCCACACATCAGACCTCATTCAGCGTTTCTTTAGCACGATCCGGCCTGAGCGGTGCTGCCAGCATAGAAGAGCTCGCACAGACCTGAACACTCAGTGGCGTATCCTGCCTGGATAGAATACAGTACTGTAATCCCAGAGAGTGGTACAGATTTAAACCTATTTGAGGCTTGCTCAGAACATAATGTAAATCCACCTGCATATAAAAGAAAATCATTTGATTTCTTATTCTAAATTGACAATGTTCATGTTGTGTAAAGAAGAAGATTGCCAACACTCAGTCGGCCTCCTCTGACAATGCTTCGATAACTGCAGGGCTGCTACATGTGTCTGCGTCACTGCTTCATGTACAGACCTATTCAGGCATTCAGGTGCTGGAATGTTAGTGCTGCCTTCTGAGAATTTGATGTATTTAATGTGGTCTTGGGGGAGTTTAACGACAGCTATATCACTGTAGGCACCGCTCCTATGACAAAACCCTGGATTTTAAACAGCTTAAATCTTAAATCTTTTTCCCGGTTCAAACATTAAGCTGGTCGACTATTAAAATGACAAAACATTTAAAGAGGCAACTAACTAATTAGCATTCAAGTGATTTTTAAAACCACATGCCGAACATTTACAGCTCTCACAGACCAGACATTTATAGGTTTTCTTTGTAGGAGGAACTAATAAAAAAAAAGAAAAAGGTAATTTAAAATTGTTTTGCGGCATTTTCTTCTATCAGATAGAGCATATTTAGAATTCTTGCTTAATTTAGAACTTAAACAGCAGTTCTACTGATAGCAGCTGGTGGATTAAAAGCGTGTCATGTGGTGCTATAATAAGTTTTCATTATGTACTGGCAATCAAATTAAGCACAAAATTATCAATATTGTTTGACTTCTATCGAAAGACAGGCTGACAATTACAAAACCACAGAATTGGATTTGGTGTCTTGCAAAACTATTCATACCCCTTGAACTTTTCCACATTTTGTCACAAAATTGAATGTATATTATTGGGATTTTATGTGATCAGCTAGAGTCTAACTCATGAATGTGCTACGATGTAAACCATTCCATTGTTACTCTGGCTGTATGTTTAGGACTGCTGTCCTGGAAGGTGAATCTCTGCCTCAGTCTCATTTTCTTTACTTCTTCATCATCTTCCTAATTACTCCACTCTGACCAGTGTCCTTTTCCTTGCTGACGAAAAACATTTTCAAGGCATGACCATCAAGTTTAACCATTAGGGATTATTTTGAAGGTGATGTGAAGTGTTAAATTTACTGTCAAACTTAGCGTTTTGTATTTAGGCTAGAAGATACGGTTATGGTTACATCCTTCTCCTACAGGTGAGCTGTGTCCTCTGCATGGCTAGTGGCAAACTGAAAATGGGACCTATTATGTCTTCCTTACTAGGGTTTCTTGGCTGTTTCTTTAGCTCTTTCTCAACAAACTTTCAGGTAGGATTATGGCGTCTTTTTGCCATTTTCATGTGTTTTGTGGATATTTCTATTTTCAGATGCTGGACTGAAAAGTAAGATATTTTAAGCTTGAAACAGAACCCTGTTTTAAACTTCTCCACCAGTTTTTCCTTTAAGTCTGGTACGTTCCTAAGTCTTCATTATGCTGTTGACCTATGAAGCCTTCAGAGAACAGCTGCATTTATTCACGCACAAAGGTGAACTATTTATTTTAGAGGTATCAGCATAAATAAGGCTGAATTTCAATGGACGCTACCCTTTGTAACCCTACTGTTGCTCTATCGCATTAAATCTCAGCCAAAGTTTGTGGTTGTATTATGACAAAATGTGAAAAACTATGATGGGTATAAGGACTTTTACAAAGCACTGTACAAACCCGCAGAGGTATGCTGTGTAATGCTACGTGCAACTTGATCAAACAATGGGTGACAATTCACAGATCGAGGACACTGATGAACAAACATTCTCAAAGCTCTCCATCTGCACGTTCTCACATGTCAGAAAGTATGTGGCACGTTTAATTATTAGTCAAAGTCTTCTATCTAGAAAACATGCATCTACAGAGGATTACGCATAGGATGGGAGAGGTAGGTAATCATTGATTAACACATGAGAGTTCAAGGTCTTTGTAGCAATAAAAAATGCAGTTCCTAAAGTGCTGTCCAAGGTTGAAAGGACAAATAATCAGGAGAGCCTAAAAGTCAAAGAGCAGGATGCTACACACAATAACTAAAGCTCTGGTGCTGGTTTTACACCAGGCTTCTGTTACAAAGCATCCCACAAATTACTACAGTAACAATGGACAGCGGCAGCAGGTAAAATAGTTAGTTCTTTGCATGAGATTGAAACATTTTACATTGAAAACAGTTGCTTCTGTTGCAATTACGGAAATGCTGTGACAGTTACCTGGCGCCGATGATGTCTTTCTTCGCAAGATCAATTCCTGCAATGACTTTAACCCGTAGCACTCGCGTTTCATGCTGCAAAACAAGAAGAAGGCAGAGATCCTTCATTTGATCTTCAGAGGAAATTGTCTCATAACTTCATAACAAACCCATGTCAGGCTTCAATCTGCCAGATGCGCTAACCTGACTCCATGTCATAATTAGCAGCAGAGGACGAATGGGTTTGATGATAGAAGCAAAGCAGCAGCTAAACCCAAAAACTCGCACCTATATTTAGTAATATGAAGTAATAGCTACTCTACGAGTCTGTGAATTCATCCATTTCCTAGAGAAAATCAAACATAAATCAAATACACTCTAGGTTTTCTTAAACCACCTGTTCACTAGTGCTAATGGAGAGGAGGAGATAGAGGGAGTCCAGGCTGGCTTAGGGGTTTGTATGGACTTGTTTTGAAGTGTTTACTTATATGCTACAACTAGTGCAATGTCTTGTCCAATGTATAGGAATGCATGGAAGAGCTTGTCATCAGCTCAGTTTTGATGAAAGAAGCAGAGAACATTGAATAAGTGGTGGACAACATGGCAATAAGAGGATTTTTTTTAACAGTACACTCTTACCCAAGCAAATAAATAGCCCTTTAAGAAAAACTACCATACATAACAGAACATTCCTGAACAGAGTTTAACCAGTGTGTGCAGTTTTGCTAGCTTGTATCATGCGCAATTGGCCTTCAATTTATCTAGAAGCACATTGACATGGATTTAATTTATAACAAACGCCACCATTCAGGTTAGCCTTATGAAGCTAAAGGAAAAGAAGAAAAAATGCACGAGCATAGAAAAGCAATGGATAGAATGTTAGGTGGAGGTGATATTATAAAGTTATTGCATTGTCAGCAACAACAAATCCATAACATCGATAAAAATCGATTATTAAAAGTGTTGGCAACAAATTTCATTATCGATTCGTTGTGTTGCTCAATTTCTACGTCACTTGCCATGTCGTGGAGCCATATACGTCACGTGCAGAGCTTTGTCACTGCAGGCTGACCGAAAGTTACTTAATTTCAAAGACAATTAAGTAAATTCTACAAATGACCGATGCAGAGAAAACGGTACGACTCAAGTCCTGAAACATTTGGGAGGTTTCATGGCTAAATTGGACGAGCCTGGTAGCCAGTCTTGATTGATTGCACATTGCACCAGTAAGAGCAGAGTGTGAAGGTTCAATTAGCAGGGTAAGAGCACAGTTTTGCTCAAAATATTGAAAAGCACACAACATTATGGGTGACATACCAGAGTTCAAAAAAGGACAAATTGTTGGTGCACGTCTTGCTGGTGCATCTGTGACCAAGACAGCAAGTCTTTGTGATGTATCAAGAGCCACGGTATCCAGGGTAATGTCAGCATACCACCAAGAAGGACGAACCACATCCAACAGGATTAACTGTGGACGCAAGAGGAAGCTGTCTGAAAGGGATGTTCGGGTGCTAACCCGGATTGTATCCAAAAAAACATAAAACCACGGCTGCCCAAATCACGGCAGAATTAAATGTGCACCTCAACTCTTCTGTTTCCACCAGAACTGTCCGTCGGGAGCTCCACAGGGTCAATATACACGGCCGGGCTGCTATAGCCAAACCTTTGGTCACTCATGCCAATGCCAAACGTTGGTTTCAATGGTGCAAGGAGCCCAAATCTTGGGCTGTGGACAATGTGAAACATGTATTGTTCTCTGATGAGTCCACCTTTACTGTTTTCCCCACATCCGGGAGAGTTATGGTGTGGAGAAGCCCCAAAGAAGTGTACCACCCAGACTGTTGCATGCCCAGAGTGAAGCATGGGGGTGGATCAGTGATGGTTGGGCTGCCATATCATGGCATTCCCTTGGCCCAATACTTGTGCTAGATGGGCGCGTCACTGCCAAGGACTACCGAACCATTCTTGAGGACCATGTGCATCCAATGGTTCAAACATTGTATCCTGAAGGCGGTGCCGTGCATCAGGATGACAATGCACCAATACACACAGCAAGACTGGTGAAAGATTGATTTGATGAACATGAAAGTGAAGTTGAACATCTCCCATGGCCTGCACAGTCACCAGATCTAAATATTATTGAGCCACTTTGGGGTGTTTTGGAGGAGCGAGTCAGGAAATGTTTTCCTCCACCAGTATCACGTAGTGACCTGGCCACTATCCTGCAAGAAGAATGGCTTAAAATCCCTCTGACCACTGTGCAGGACTTGTATATGTCATTCCCAAGACGAATTGACGCTGTATTGGCCGCAAAAGGAGGCCCTACACCATACTAATAAATTATTGTGGTCTAAAACCAGGTGTTTCAGTTTCATTGTCCAACCCCTGTGTATATATATATATATATATATCACAGTGAGAACCATTTTCCCGATTTCATCAAATTGAGGACCGTTGGTACCAAAGTGAGGACATTTTGCTTGTCCTCACGACCTATTTTGATAACAGTTAGGTTTAGGACTAAGGTGTGAATTGAGTTTAGGTTAAGGTTAGGGTTAGGCATGCACTGGTAATGGTTAGGTTTAGGGTTATTGTCAGGGTTAGGGCATAGAAAGGGTTGAAAATGACTGAAAATCAATGGAAGTCAATGGGAGTCAACACATGGTCCTCACTACATATAGCAAAACAAGAGTGTGTGTATGTGTGTGTGTGTGTGTGTATATGTGGCCGGAAATAAATCCTGAATGATCGTGATCAGTTTGGTGAAATCAAGTCGAACAAAAACAACAGTAGAACTCCGGGCTATGTTTAATAGTGAAAGTAAGAGCATTTCCACACGCACAATGCGAAGGGAACTCAAGGGATGGGACTGAACAGCTGTGTAGCCTTAAGAAAACCACTATTCAGTGAGGCTTACCTGAAAAAAAGGTTTCAATTTGCTAGGGAGCATAAAGATTGGACTCTGGAGCAATGGAAGAAGGTCATATGGTCTTATGACTCCAGATTTACCCTGTTCCAGAGTGATGGACACATCAGGGTAAGAAGAGAGGCAGGTGAAGAGATGCACCCATCATGCTTAGTGTCTACTGTACAAGCCTGTGGGGGCAGTGCTATGATCTGGGGTTGCTGCAGGTGGTCAGTCTGGGTTCAGCAACAATATGTGTCCAAAGAATGAGGTCAGCTGAATATACTGAATGACCAGGTTATTCCATCGATGGAGTTTTTCTTCTCTGACAGCACGGTCAGACTCTACCATCATCAATGCAAGATCTTGGTGAAAAATTAATGCAAGACTGGGTGAAAATAAATCTTGTGACATTGCAGAAGCTTATTGAAACAATGCCACAGCGAATGCGTGTCGTAATCAAAGCTAAAGGCGGTCCCACGAAATATTAGTGTGTGTGCCCTTTTTTTTATGTGGCGACTTTTTTTTTTTTTTGGCCAGGCAGTGATTGTGTAAATATATATTATATAAACATATGTTTATTAATTTTTTATTATTTATTATTATTGTAACAGAACACTCAGGTAGCTACCTGTTTTTTGTGTGCTCAAGGTAATACTCAAGGTGTTACAACAGCTGTTTTAAATTTGTGGCACCCATATTGGATTTTGAGATTGGGTTTGATAAGAAGTCTCCATCTATTCCTGTTTGACATTCCGACATCAGGGGGCCTTCCTGTTTATTTTCCCAGCTTGGAATCTGGAAATGTTTATCTCAAACATGGAACAAAAACGAATTGATGTTTTCTTGTGGCAAAACACAAAAAACTGTAATGTCCAACTCCTGCTGTCATACTGTTTTAAATTTTCTTTATAGTATTGTGGTATTTTGAAAGGTGGTACTTGAAAAGTTGGAGAGATACCGTTCCAACCGACCTTGGCCTGAACAATCTTGGGAAATCATGCGACTGCAGTTTTACTTTTGAATGCTGCCATAACGGTATCAGCTGAAGTAAAACCATTCTTATGGTGTACATTTTAGCACATCCTCGAGTCTCAGGAAAACACCCTCAGACATCAGATCAAACTGCTTCAGAAGTCTGACTAAAGGGTTTTAGAAAAAAAAAGCCATAAGAAAACAAAAGTCTTTAGAAAAAAAGGTCTCAGTAAAAAAGTCTCACACACCTGTGCCTCAGAGAGAAAAGCCTGCTGCAGGTGACGCAAATATGTCATCAACATGCGACAGTGGCAGAACATATGTTTAATGATGTCACCAAAAAAAACTGTTCAGGCTCGTAACAACAACACGGTGAGTTTAATTTGCTCTCCCTTTTCTCTGTACTTTTACTACAGTTGTGTTATATTAAGTTGCATTTAGGTTGTGAAATTTACATCGCGGAAAATTATAGAAGCAAAGCTAATTTTGTATGATAAACCGAACCAGTGGTACCATGTTTCTGAGACCGTATTTCCTGATGACTTTTTTGCCTGATGACTTTTTTTCTGAGTCACTTTAGTCAGAAGTCTGAGTCCTGAGACCTGAGGATGTCCTAAAATGTACACCATACATTCTTTCCTCACTCCTATCCCTGGAATCTGCCAATAAGATGCATCCATCTTTCTCTGTAACCATTAGCATTTTGGCCTCTATCGTCTGTCAGGTTTGAGCATCTACAGGGCTGAGGGTCCAAACAACAGACGGAACATAATGTATGCAAAATCTGAATTTTTGACACTAAAAATATTGCATTCTAAACAGCCTTTTCCCATTTAAAAATCCCGAAAACTGATATTGCGGTGATGAGTAACAAACATCATGGTATATCAAGATTTAAAAAACAGCCAAAACAAATGTCTGTGATACTGCTCCTACAGTCCAAACTCTTGGCAATGAGATGCCAGAGAAAGTGCCAGAGTAACTGCGGTTTTCTTTAGCTGTTCGGAGCATTGAGTATGGCAGCGCTGGCGCTCCCTCACCTGTTGCTATGCCCTAGCAGATATTATATTTCAAGCATCCATTTACAGCACTAATGTTTATTAAAAAATACAATCATTTCAGAAAATCCTTTATATTATTAGATGTCACAACCAAAATGATAAAGCCATTTATTTAGGTCAAGAATAGGGCTGCACAGTTTCCAGGAAACATGCAAATGCAATATTGTGGTGACACTGTTGATTATGATTAACCCACATTTTCACCACTATTTTCTTTCCTCTCCTTCATCACAATGCCTCCACCCCTCTTTGCAGCATTTCGCATCTCAGGCGCTAAAAATATACACCCAGCATGGGCATCGAGGGAAGTGAAAAGTCGTTCCAATAGGCCAAATGTGTTGGCATACAGAATTGGCAAGCGAGGCAGCTGTACATGACAGCATAATATGCAACCAAATAATGCATTTAAGCGATCCTTTGCGACAGCAGTATTGCCCAGATTGATATGGCCGTAACGACTTTGATTCGATATGTTGTGCAGCTTTAGTCGAGAACATAAAGAAAACTAAGAGGATTAATAATCAAAGTCACTATTATCTGAAATAAACCAGTACTAAGAGAAGAAGCGGTTATCTATTTATTCCAGAACGGTCACTAAGTGGGTCTACTCAAATGATTTGACAACAGTGATAAATAGTTTAGCAATACACTATACGTTTTTAAGTCTATATCACCCATATGTTTTTGACACATACAGACGCAATATGTTCCTGCATGATGCCAAAAATTTCAAATTTTGAGGACTCTTGCTAAGCAACAATTATTCTGGCTCATTGATGAGGACCATGGCAAAAAATATATACAAGTCGCCATCCTCCTTACTTATTTAAAGTGCTTTAGAAATGTCAGACAGGTAATATGACAGCTGCTCCATGAGAACATGATGTAGTGATGCTCTTTGGCTGGACTCGTGACTGTGATGCAGCTTTGTATAATCACAACATGCGCAGACCATCTATAATAACCACTGTGTATTTATGTGGGTTTTAAGCTAAAGCCAACAAGGTGTCCACAGACAGGGTGACCTTATATAACCATACATGCCTCTATTTCACTCTCAGCGGTCAACTCACCGTCAAACAGCTTTGATTACTACCTGGCAGGGTGTGTTTAGGACTCACTGAAAGGTTTAACCCTTCAGGCTAAACATAAAAACGAAAGATAAACTGATTTATCTTCTACATCTGGTGTGATGGAGTATGCTTTAATGCTGCAAAGTGGACACTTTCATTTTAAAACTTTAGTACAACGTGGTTTGTTGGGTCTCGGTTGATATATTTAAATTAAATAAATGTAGGTGGACAAAAAGACAGAGGCAGGGAGCAGGGAATGGCAGCTACCTGAACATCACAGCGGAATGTTGCCGTGGGTAAGGGCTGGTTAGCTCCACTTACGGCTAATCGTTAGCCATCTCTGCTCTCAGCCCTTCATAACACCTAACGACTCCGCTCTGCATTTCAATAACACATTAATTACAGTTCAAGCTTACCTCGTCCTCTGAAAGTCCATATATAGGTTCGTAATTCGTTGCCATATAGCCTGCGGTACCTACACAAACAAGCCTCTTTGAAAAGCTAGCTGGCTAGCCTTTAACAATAAAGTCCCACTTTCCTCTCTCTGCCGTGCAGTGGTGGTAAAGTCCGCGGCGATATCTAATCCTCGGCACGGATCGGGGGTGGATTCACGGCCGGTTAACGTAATCCGCGCCAGGGTGGTTCTTACGAGACACAATTTAGAATGACGGAAAAAAATATATGTACATATATCTTATGTGTTTTCGAATGATACCGACGGCTTTTCTCAACTCTCAGCTTAAAGGGCTAAATCTTGTGACATTTCACTTATTTTTGAGAGTTCAGCCAATCGCTGGCCGACTTGAGGTGATCGCTTCAATAATCAACCAATGAGAATTCCCCAATGACCTGCCCATCCAATAAAAAAGGGCGTGAACTGGAGGCTGCCGTGTGAAGCCGTCTGAGCCCATTTTCTAAACTCGTGTTATATTATATGAGATTTCGTAAATTACATACAAACAATGAGCAAGTGAAGCCTGAACTCAATGTTAATAAAAAAAAAGAAACCAATATGAGATATTTTCGTGTGAAAATGTAAATAACGTTGGACTTATATTTATTCTCTAGTGCAAAACATGTAGAAAAGTGAGTTCATCTGAAAACTGCCGTTTCAAATCTTTTTTTCTCTTTCTTCTGAATCTGTTTTTTTTCTACCTAAATGATTAATTTATTTATATTTTCTGAAATATATGTGGTTACGTCCCAAAATATGGAATTCTGAAAAAATGAAAACAAACAAAGCAGCTGCTGAAAGGCATACAACATGATTCACATTGTCATTAATGATAGAAGAAAACAAATGTATGGTCAATACTGGTCTTTAGCATGCAGCTGAATACAAGACAAGGAGAAAATTCCATAGTAATGACCTTAGAAAAGTAATTGCTGCTGTGAGTCAGTCTGGGAAGTGGATTATTATGCCATTTCAAGCAACTTGAAGTCCACTGTCAGTCTTCCCAGTTGATGTCCCTACAAATTAACCCAAACGTTCGACCACACAATGCTCAGAAAAAGGGTGAAAAAAGAAACCCAAGACTCTACAGATTTTAATTGGGATATTATATATTAATGGTCATGAGATTAGAATAAAAAAAACTGAACAATATGGATTGTTTTGAATGGTTGCAAGGAGAAAACTTTTTTCTTTTTAAAAGAACATGGCAGCTTGGCTTTGCAATGCTGCATCAGTATAAAGGACAAGATTTCAGGAACAATTTCCTTTGGACAGATGAGCTCAAAGTAAAGATGTCTGACTGTAATGCACAGAACCATGTTCAGCAAAATCCAAACTGAAAATCAACATATAATGTCAACTGCCAAGCACCTTGGAGGAGGATGGATGATTTGGGTCTCTTTTGCAGCCTGAGCACCTTGCAGTCATAGAGTCAGAATTGAACCTGTCTGTAAATGTTCTAGAATTGATTGTGAGGTCATTTGTTTGACAGTGGAGGCTTGGCCCAAACTAGTGTGAAAGCAATTAGGCAAAGCTGCATTACAAAAAGTTGGCCAACATTTCTCCATATTGATAGAGACTAATAAAGTCATACAGAAAATGATGCAAAAGATTAGATTAGTTAGATAAATACCTGATTTCTTTTAATAAGCAATTGACCAAAGGTGATACACCACCTGCATTTGAATAATTTAATTTAAAGTTTGCTTCTCTAGATAATAAATCAGTCAAGTGACTAAAAGTAAAAATATTGGCTTCCATTTGCACACTGTATGTCCCACCATGCTCACCTGTCCCAGTGTGGCGGTCACAGTCGGGTTACAGTCAGCAGGGAATTAAGTCACCTCCTGATGAGCATCAGATATATATGATTAATACTCTTTTGACAATGTTTTTATTATTTTTTGATAGATATCTGTCACTTTTCTGATCAGGAGCAAACTTCTTGGATGAATGAACAAAATTTAGCAGGGTTATGGATACTTTTGGACTTAACTGTATCTCTAGGACTGAGTATTGGGACTGACAGAAAATGACTGATAGTCTGAAGAAAAATTGCAAAAAAGATTGCAAGAATGCCTGATGTCTTAGAGAGAAATAAGCCTTTCATGGCGCTTAGAAATTAACCCATTTGTTCTTAATGTATTTTCTTAATGTTTAGCTATTTTATCTTGTTAAGCTTTTAAAATTTTCTATTGTTTTTTGTTTTTAATCATCTGCTCTAACAGAAGAAAATTTCTCCGTTTTCATAAATGATTACAAATACGTTAATAAGACGAGCTGGATGAAATGAGTAATAATATTCATTTAACACTTGGCCCTTGTCTGCAGGAGAGGGGATCAGGGCAGACATTGTTTGTCTAGTTCACTTGGACAATAACAAACAGTAGATGGCAGCAACACACAATTGATGCGTCTACTCTGCCTTACCCAGCGAAGAAGAAGAAGACTACGAGGAAGAAGGGACTAGCGGCATTTGTGGACTGGCAAACGCAATATAATTCACAATATAAACGTGTATAAAGGCTGTCTGTTAGTGAAAAGCAGCGGATCTCATATTTTAATATGTAAGGTCCTTATATATAGTTGAACTGTCGTTAATAATAATGTTTTAATAGAGGGACACTTAACCAAATGCTAATATTAGCCTCGCGTGGGGAAACGTGAGTGTTTTCGGTGTAATTGATCCCAACGTGCGGCGGTTTCCACGAAGATGAGGTGTCATTACGAAGTGCTGGGACTGAAAAAGGACGCGGGAGATGATGATCTGAAGAAATCCTATCGGAAATTAGCCTTGAAATGGCACCCAGGTGAGCTGCATGCATGTCAGCATCCAGATGTCAGTGAGTCCTGAGACAGTGTATAACACAGGTGGCCAACTCCAATCCTCAAGAACCGGCGTTCTGCACATTTTAAATCCTCCCTTCGTTCAACACCCTGGATCAAATGAATTTTTGATTATCAGGCTCTTGAAGATCCGAATGAGATGATGAGGACGTACTTCAGTTATTTGAAATGGCTGCGTTGGAGCATAGACACATCTGAAACATGCAGGGCTTCGGCTCTGACAGCAATGTGATGTCATTGTTGTTTTTACAGGAAACGATAAATGACAACAACAGACTTGGTGTCTTGGAGAGATCTTTAACCTTTAAATGAAGTGCCTGAAACCAGATATTTACACACACTATATAAAAACACGCGAAAACCTTTTTTTTAATTTTATTTCTCAGTTCCTCACAATAAATTAAATTAAATCCTTTGGTCTCTTGGTATTACCAAAATTATTTTCTTTGCTAAATGCCAAAATAATGAGAAAGGATTTATTTCTCAGAGGTTAACATACACTAAGATAACTGTGCCTTTACACATGCTGGGAAAGCCCAGATGGAGATGTTAGGGCTTCGTAGCCTCCTATCTAGTTTCAACTGTATATTTCAGCATTTTCAAATAAAACATGTATCATCGCATATATAGTAAAAGATCCATTGTGGAGAAAGTGGCAGTCTAGGCTCCATGTTGGTTTATTATTATTATTTGGCACTCTTTCTGGCTCATTCCATCCAATGCCAGAAAAGGTAAACACAAACACATGAACAAATCTAAACAATTAAACCCCAATACAAACTTTAAGTGACATTACCCTCTCACTCCTAATGATGCAAACATTTTAAAAAGCTTCTCACATACATTTATTAATCCCAATTCAATTCTACCCCCTTGGACATGCCCTGGTTACTCCCTCTTCCCTCTGGAAGGAGAATGTGGGCAATGGAAGTGCAAACTGATTAAAAACAGTGAAATGCCTTGAACCCCTAACTAGGATGCCCAATTTTGAACAGTATATTATATGAAGATACTGAATTCCGGAGGTCATTGGAATATCTGTGTGTTTATATTTGAAGTGTTGACACATTGATGCTCTATCTCCAGTCAGTTTGATGGACTTTGCCTGCCACCCGATATAGAATTTAGTGCGAGGAGATTAAGAAGAATGATGGAAGGGGTTACAGAACCATTTCTAAGGCTTTTGGACTTTCAGTGTATCTACAACTCATCCAGGAGGTCACAAAAAAACTTTGATTCTGATTAACAAGTTTGGTGTAGTCAAAGTCTGGACTTAAATCAGATTGAGATGTTGCGGCATGACCTTAAACAGGACAGTCATGCTCCAAAACCTTTTGTGTGGCTGAATAAAAGAATTCTACAAAGAAGAGTTGACCAAAATTCCTCCACAATGATGAAAAAACACTGTTATCATAAATGCTTGATGGTAGTTTTTACTGCCAAAAGTAGCAAAAGGACATATTAGGTTTACATAGCAACTACTTTTTCACATATGTTTAGGTTGGATAGCTTTTTTCCCCAGACGGAAGCTGCATGGGGTGGAATATATTATCTAAATACCACTTTTCTCAAAGTGTCTTTCCTCGGAAATATTGCAGATAAAAACTTGGAGAATGCCGAGGAGGCCGCGGAGCAGTTCAAGCTAATTCAAGCAGCTTATGATGTCCTCAGTGATCCACAAGAGAGAGCCTGGTAAATTCAGTCTCCCTCCTGATTCTACGACAGTAAGCTGCAGCAGCTCTCCGACTCTTACTGATGCTCTCTTCTCCTCCTGTGGGCCAGGTACGACAATCACAGAGAAGCTCTGCTGAAAGGAGGCCTTAGCGGCGATTATGAAGACGACAGCATTGACCTGCTGCAGTACTTCACAGTGACCTGCTACTCTGGATACGGAGATGATGAGAAGGTCTGTACTTCTATAGTGGTGGCTGCAGGGACGATGTTTCTATGTGCATGCAGTTACATGAAAACATTTTGCTAAGGCAGGTTAAATGTCCTTTTGTTTTTTATGGTTTATCCACTACGGCTTTTTTGTTTGCAAGAAACTTGAGAGACAATTAATTGACAAATTCTGATAAACAGAGAATCTGAACATGTGCATGAGATACTGAGTGTATTATTTTATTGAAATAATCCAAACAAATGTCAGCCTTCAGAGATCTTACACCTGTTTTGCTCTTTTATTTTGTTTAAATAGTGGCATTTTTTTCCCCCTCATTTTCAGTTTTCAAAATCTTTTTAAGACTTTATTTAATAGTAGGTTTGGGATTTAGCAAAACTACAACCCTTTCTTCGACTTTCAGCACACAATGTAGCCACTGGTTTCCTTCTATAAACCTGCATTCTGTCATTTGGCCAGCAGAGAGCGCGTTCTTCCATTCATCTCATCCATTGTTAAGTAACTAATATTGTCAGCTGTCACAGGGCAGCAGCAGTATCACCCTGGACAGACTGTCTGTCCATCCCAGTGGTGAAAAAGACACATGACACAAGGAAAGCTCCAGGGAATATTCTCACCAGGAGTCTTTGTAGGAAATTTTAGAACATATAACATTTCTGTTCAAATCTGAGTCACCAAGTTTGTTTTTATTTAAAAAAATTATAATATTTGTTATTTTTTAAAGTGTTTTAAACATCAGCAAGAATACAGCTCGGTCTGCTTTAGTTTTAATTTGCTCCTATTTAAGAGCCAAATTTAGGCACATTTTCATTTCAGGAACCTTTTATTTCTCTCTGTTCCCACTGAGTCTGTCGTAGTAAAAATGGATTGCCTGGGTTGAAATGAACCCCACATAAAAGTTGTTTTAAAATAGTAGGGAGATAGTACTTTTGAGATTACCTTGAACCTTTGGGGTGGAGATTTGTAGAGGGAGGGTGCAAAACATCTCTGATTAGAATATTCTCTGTATTAATTGTGTGTTCTGTTTGTGCTCAAAGTTGGATTTTCCACATTCCCAGTTTGGAATTAGAAAAAGAACCTCCTAAACCTAAAGCAGCCCCGAAATAAATATTCAATATGGCTGCCATGTAGATAAAATATAGTGAAAGTTGCAGGTATGAAGTATTTTATAGCCCTTGTGGTAGTTTGTATCTCATTAAGTCAGTGGCTCAGTTTGTGCTGCATATTCCTTGTTTGTTGGCATGTTCCTTTAGTGTTTGAACACATAAAATGGAGAATATAGGGTATGCTTGTATTGCCACTGGCGGTTAGCACCAAAACAATGAGTCCCCCCGTTATGAAAAAGAAAACAAGTATACTTTTTTTTTTGACTGGAAACCATGACCTGTTATTATAACAAAAGGTTTTTCATTCTCCTCACACACACATACTGCAGCACGTCCTGCAGGCTACAGAGGAGGAGAAAATTTCTCTGCCCTGGGGAGACTGAGCGTTCAGGGTAGTTAAGATTTCAGGGATAACGGTTCAGCGTTGCATGAAGGAAACATGCCTGTAGTGTCTGACTACATTATGTTGGACACATTGATGTTTTCTTTTGGAGTATTTGTTAGTCTTGGATGTCACCTAATGAAACGCAGAGATAGAATTTTTGATGAACTCCTCTAAACTCTTGGAGTTTCAGTGCACTGCTGGCTTCTTAACGCTCAGTGTCTAATTAAACTCACCACTACTGTAACGGCGGTGCTATTTTGTCAACTTGGGAAGTGGATTTGTACCCGTGAGAGAGGTTTCCGTGACAGAAACATTAGCTCTTCCCCTGTATGTGCACCCAGCTTCATCAGCATCATCCCATGTTTAGGCTGGCACTGCCATTAAGCTGTGGGAAAGGAAATTCCTTGTGCCTCTCAGAACACTGATTTTCTAATTTACGGTTCCTTTGGTGTTTTTTCTCCCCAGGGCTTTTACACGGTGTACAGGAATCTTTTTGAGTCCATTGTTATGGAGGAGATGGAGCACAGCAGGATGGACGACGAGGAAGAGGAAGAAGGGTTTCCTCCCTTTGGAGATTCTCAGAGCGATTATGATACAGTAAGCTGCAGCCACGCTAAAACGTCTGTCCCCAGGTCGTCCCCATGGTTCAGCCCAGTAGCGCTCTTGATAGATGTCCGTTGCATAAGTCAGCGCCTCACTACGTCTTTACAATGTAAAAACTTTTAAAACTCTCATTGTCTGGTCTTTCACCATCCAGATTCACTGTAATTTTTTTTAGGGATGTAAATATATGAACATAATGATTATTATGTTCAGATTCATGAGCGTTGTCAGCATTGCTATGGTTTCGTAAAAATGCGTTGAAATTAACTGAAAATCTCACAGTGATGTGAAAACGTAATTACCCCCCCACACCTGTCAGATTACAAAACAAGCTTAAATACAGATGTTTTGGGCGCACCGCTGGTGGCGTAGGGGTTTAAGCATGCAACCCATGTATGGAGGCCTCAGTCTTTGACACAGGCCCGTTGATGCTTTCTGCGCTCCCTAAACCCGCTCTTTCCACACCATGTCCTGCATACCTACTGTCAAAAAAAACCTACTTTTTTGCCACTAGAGCCTAAAAATAACTTAAAAAAAAGCCGCTCAAATTTAAACAGATTTTTATTGAGGTATGTTTGTTTATGCTGCGTTTTATAAGTATTCACACCCATGGCTTGATATTTAGTCGAAGCACTTGTCTATTTAGTCTTTTTGTTTGTTGATTGGTACCTTAACACAATTTGGTCTCTGGCATGATAGTTCATTTGTCTCTTTTAAATGGTTTCAGCTTTAATATGCTGTACCAACTGAGACCCTATATGGACAAATATGCTCTAGTCCAAATCGTGTTGGGCTTCAATTGACGGAGCTCACTTGATCATCGTGAGGAGGATCAATGGAAATCTGACGCACCTGAGCTCAGTTTTAGGTGTCATAGAAAAGTATGTCAATATTTATGTAGCTGTGATGTTTGAATGTTATAAATATACAAAAATCTATGAAAAGATTGTGGGTGTTTGTGTACAGATAAAAAAAACATATATACCGTAGGTTGGTTTCAGAATAAGTATGTCATGCAACAAAATAAGAAAATAGTTAAGTGTAAACGCTTTCTGGTGGCACTGTAACTTTCATAGAGACTGGGTGTACACACGTGGAAAATCTGAGAAATATAACAAGAAGCAGTTTTTATTTAATTTACATAAGGTTCAAATTTGAAAAGCTTGTAACCATATTGTGTTTTTAACCAGTCTCCTTTTCCATGTTACAGGTAGTTCATGTATTTTATGCCTACTGGCAGAGCTTCTGCACTCGCAAGAACTTTGCTTGGAAGGAGGAATTTGATACGAGGCAGGCCTCCAACCGCTGGGAGAAAAGGGCCATGGAGAAGGAGAACAAGAAGACCAGGGAAAAGGCTCGGAAGGAGCGCAGTGACCTCGTGCGACAGCTGGTGGCCTTCGTCCGTAAGAGGGACCGCCGCGTGCAGGCCCACAGGAAGTTGGTGGAGGAGCAGAACGCTGAGAAGATCAAGAAGATGGAGGAGCTTAGGCGGCAGCAGAAGCTCAAACAGGCCAAGTAGGTGGAGATCTAAGGGTCGGGACAGATGCAAACTGTTGTTCTCTTCCTTTCTCAGTTTCACTGTGTTGTGTGTTTCGATCCAAGGTTGGCAGAGGAGTACAAGGAGCAGAGCTGGGCCGCCATGTCTGAGCTGGAGAAGGAGCTGAAGCAGATTGAAGCTCAGTACGGAGAGGAGTTTGGAGATGCATCTGAGAGTGAGGAAGAAGAGGTGGATATGGGCACATTTCAGAAAAGCAGTGAAAGAGATGGAGGTAAAGAAACTACAGGCTTGTGTTTTGCCTCTCAAACATGTACAGGCTGGATCCAGATTTGACAAAAATATACCCTGTTAAGCAGTCATGCCAATGGGGTAAAAACCCTCCAGTTTAGGAGTTTCTTCAGAATTTATCCATCTGTCCTTCCCTTAATAAGTGAAACGCTTTGTAAAAGTGAAGAAAACAGATGATGTCCTCACTAATCTAGAATATCAATTAAGTTAATAAAACTAAATTTATCTAAGAGTCTAATTCTTCTAAGTCTTTAATGCACTTAATGCACATATTACATATGGACCAATGCTTTAGTGCTTCAACCCTAATACTGATGCAACTATGCACTGTTTCCTACGTTTATTTTCTTACTTATTTTAGGTTGTATTTATATTTGCTTATATCTGTTTTTATTTGCAGAAACTAATAATTTCAATATTACAACAAAAAGGAATGAAGCAACTTTAAATATAAAATAGAATATAAAAAGTGTATTCATCATTTCTTTTAGACTCTTGTTTTAAAAATCTCAGATTAACTTTAAAATAACGGCTGCACAGTTGCAAAACAGAAGCTTTAACAGAAAACTAACAGATTATAAAGTTACAAACAAGCTAAACAGTTGTTTTACTTTTAAATAGTTCAGCATTTTAGGGTGTGATGCTGTTATTATTCATTATATTCTTACTCTTTCCCACATTTATCATTCTTGTTTTGGTCATTTGTACCTGAAATTAATTTTTTGGTAAGACACAAAATTAAATGATTAGGACACTAGAATAGAGGACATGTTTGTTATAAACACACCAGTACTGGAAGGGAACCTCATACCAAGTGTGAAGCATGGAGGAGGAAGTGTCATGGTTTGTGGATGGTTAGTTGCAGCAGGATCTAGCCAGCTCACCATAATATAATTCATCACAAATTATACTGTTTCTCAGAGGTTTCTAGGAAAATGTGAGACTATGGGTAAAGAAAATAAAGCAGAACCAGAACTGGACCCTGCAACATGAGGGTGATCAGTATTTAATAAGTGAAACAAGGTTAATTCTTGGTGTTGACCTGTAAATAAGGCCCAAACAGGGATCAGAACCACAATCAAAGGAAAGAGGGTGAAATGTAAAAAAAGCAATATGATATTTGCATTTCTATGATTATTTATCTCCACAATTTATTAAAATACTGAAGTACCAGGAGTTATAAACTGATAAGAAATGGTTAGGTTCAAATTGGTTTGTTTTCATGTATAAAGTGAAAGCCGCCTGGGTGAACTGGCCGACCTTAACGCATAAGTTGCAATGTAGCTTCCCTAAAACATCAACAAGAATCAAAACCTCCTTTGTTGTGTTCATTTGTGCATGTTCATGGATTAGTGTTTGAATTGTCCCCGATCCACCAGCTAGAAAAATCCTCCACCCTCTGCTTCTACACTCTTTGTTGTGGTTTTAGCGAAACACACAGAACATTCCTCACACAGTAACAGTGTGTAAAAAAAAAAGACTCAGACTGCGATAACATTACGATGACAGCTTTACGAGGACTTTATGTTCTTATCTGTGGACAGATTTCAAGTTGTTGAAAACGTACTGTAGTCCTGAAGAAGGTGATATCATTTAACACTTTCTGTATTGTTCAACTAAAAGCAACACATATAGTAAGAGACAGTCATCCCAGGGCCGCTTCTTTTGCAAAGGAAGATGAAAAGACCTGAATGAATCTCAACAAGTATGGTGGGGATTTTTCGGTCAGATTATTATAGAATATATCTTTGTTGTTAGCAGGAGAAATTCAGCGTGGAGGAATGAACGTCTTTCCAGTGAAATCTAACTTGAGGTTCACAGGCGGCCTTTAATTATGTTCTCATTGAGCGGATTTAAAATGCATTTCATAATTTGTTGTTAGCATTGGTGACATTTATGTGAAGGCGATGTTAAAATGGGCCTTGATGCAATAAAGCCGTCATCTGCGCTGTTTTTCTGATTTGTGCCGTGACAGATGCTGAGCAGCCGAATGAAGATGACCACACCATTGACTGTTATGATGATCTCTACTGCCCAGCTTGCGACAAGTCTTTCAAATCAGATAAAGCGTGAGTTTCCACACACACACACACACCTGACTCCCTTGACGTCACACAGATCAATAATTCAAGGGTTTAAATGCAGTAATTTGAAGGTTATGAAATATTTCCACATCGCCTTCATAAACGAACTGCTCGGATCTCTTCTGCATTGCAAAGGTATTTATACTTCATTAAACCTTTTCACATTTTATCACAACTGCAAACACCCAGTGTGTTTTATTAGGATTTTATGTCATTTTCCAACACAAAGTAGCACATAATTATGAAGGAGGAGAAAATGGATGCATGGTTTTCAATTTGTTTCACAAATGAAAGTCTGAAGATAAAATTCAGTGCAACCAGTTGCCTTCACAAGTCACTTATTTAGTAAATTGAGTGCACCTTTTTCACTTAAAATTAATGTAAAAACAGCAGCGTTTTTAAGGAATTAAGAGGAACACTAGTGAACAAATAGCATCATAAAGAGCTAGGAACACAACAGAAAGGTCAGGGATGAGTTGCAGAGACGTTTAAAGCAGGGTTACGTTTATTAAAGCATCACATATCACTGTTTAATCCATCTCAACATAACACAACTGCAAACCTTCCAAGACATAGCTGCCCACCTAAACCAACAGGCCAAGAAAGGACATAAATAGCCAGAGAAGCAGTCAGGAAGCCCATTGATATTCTGAATTTTAGATTTCTATTTAAGAAATTTGAAAACCAAATGTCATTTTTCTTCCATTTAAATATTATGAACTACTGGGTGCTCGTAAAAATGTGGATTGGTTTAAGGGGTGTGTGGGCTTGTGCAAGTCGCTGTAAATCATTGGCTTGATATAACGTTGGGCTCCCTGCTGTTTTAACCTTCTTTTCTGTTTGTTGTGAAGGTGTTTATGTTTTTTACTTATGTATATAATTGAGGAAAAACAGAGGCACAGTGGTACTTACTGGTACCACTGAAGACAAATCTAACACACAAATTAGTGAAGACGTTTCCTAAATCATCTGATTTATGTTTTCTATGATCCAGGTCCATCTTCCTTTCTTAATCACATTCCCAAATATTGTCTTTTTGCTTCTGCTCTGCAGCATGAAAAACCATGAAAAGTCCAAAAAGCACCGAGAGATGGTGGTGTTGCTACGGCAACAGTTGGAGGAAGAGGACGATTCATTCTGCTTGAACAGAAAGGAGGATGGACAGGATGAAAATGACCTGCAGGATGAGGAGGAGGAAGAGGAACAGCCGAGGCAAAAGTAAATCTATTCATATGAGTTGGCAAAAAAAAAACATGGCTGTTGGAGCATGGTAATTAATTATAATTATTTAGCTTTTATTTAGTTCACTGACATCTTTCTCTCCATGTCTTTAGGCTGTCAAAAAAGCAAAAGAGGAAAAAGAAACAACAGAAAGTACAGGTGGGAAACCGTGTGCCTATTTCTGTATGCGTGCTATGTTTGCTAGTGTCGACCTTGAAAAGGAAAGTTACTCACAACACTTGCTGCATCCCGTTGATACTCTCTTTGTGCACAGCAAAGTACTATGGAGGGTAAGGAGGAGGAGATACCCACACAAGCCACCTGTGAGGAAGAAGCCTCTGAGAAGTCAGAAAATCTTATAGAGCCTGAGCAGCAGGATGACCTTCCTTCTGCAGATGTCAAAAGGTCAGTTGAGCTTTTTGCAGTAATTTATTAAACATTTAAGAGAAGAACTCAACTGCCATGATGCCAGCTACTTTGGTTTCCTGTTTTTAAGCCAACAAATATAAACCATCACAGAATGAATACCAACATTGATCATATATGAAACAGGCAGGTAAAAAAAATATGAACACTTTTACATTCAGTTTCACAATATAAGGGTATAAAGATGATTTACTCTTTAACAGATTCTCAAAAAAAGTTTACAAAAACAGCAGAGGCATGGAAACCACTGTGTGAGTAGAACTAAGTAGCCCTTTGCTTCTTTAATAGGAATTTAAAGAAGAAAATAGAAGCCAGTTGTTCTGTAGGATATGGATGTGTTTTGAAACGATGCCATGGTGGTAAGACATCAGCAATGGCCTTAGAGAAGTAGTTGTTGAAACGCCTTCTGAGGTGTAATGGTACGTTTATTCCACTGCAAATTTTCGGTACAGCCCCTTCAGCTCAGCGTTGTTTTTTTGTATAACTATAAGGTGTGGATCTAAAGTGCTGAATTCAACTGCTGCGTTACTTTAAAAACCAGCACCAAACGAGGCAGGGCATGCTGACTGCTATATGTCACGAACGTTTGGAAGCATTAACGTTTTTCATTCAGCTTCAGCGAGGGTGGAAAAAAAAAACGCATTAGGTCAGCCTTTTAAAACAGCAATAAGGTACGTAGCTCACTGTGAATATAATTACAGACGTGGAAGGAAGTCGAGCAGAATGCAAACATCACCAATGCCATAGCAGCACTTACAGGAGCAGACGTGCGACCATGCAAAGGTGCTGTCTCCAGACGAGCCAGTCCATCTATTGTTCACTCACCAGGTGTGCTTTTATGCTGCATTCAAGTAAAACTCGTAAATTGGATGGCTTATATGTTAAAGCAGCTCTTAAGCAATTTAACAATGTCTTGCTACCACAGTCTTATTCGAAAACTCCTAAACGACAACCTTGACCATTTAAGTGTTTTTTTTTATTGTGCAATGATTTTATTAATTGTCCAAATCAAATCTTCTGTCCGTTCTATCCCGGCCCCTTTTTGCTATATGGGCTATAACATATTAATAAAATCAAATAGTCAGAAAATTTGAAAATATACCTTTTGTTTCTTTTTCTTGTTAAAACATAACAACTATGACTGTACAACTGAGATTTGTAGCGAACCGTGATTTTATCTGTTAGCATGTTAATTGTTATGGCAGTACAATTAGAAAAAGATTGAACAAGTGTAGCTTTGATAGATTTGCCACGATAAAGGATATATGGGGATATGGAAAATTGCAGCTCGACCAATTTAACCTGCTTTCCCTGGGAGGAGACCACAAAGCAGGGACAAGCCAGCCGGTCAAATTCAATGGAAAGAAATATTGACTCTTAGAATTTGCTGAAATATTCGAAGCGGGAAAAGACACAGTAATGAATAAATTTTAAGATGCAAAAGGTTATAACTGATAAATGCATTGTGGGTCATTTCAAATGCTTTCAGAGTTCTTAACTAGCAGAATAAAGACCATTCATGTCAAAGAAATACGTGGACTTACGGGCATTGAAACAAACAACTTCAGGTCATGACCCTGAAGTTGTCACTTTTCATAAACTGCTTTGAGACCTTAACAGTTTTAGAGAAAATCTTTGAGATGAAAGAATTTAAGATCAATGTAAAGCTGCAGATGTGGCAATGCAAAAGTTAAAATTTTCTAATGCTATAAAACCTTCGGCATATTGCTGCTGAACATGGTTCTATAAGCTGTTTTATCATTGTGTGTTCAGTTTTTCACACAACGTTTCTGTTTTGGCGTATTGTCATTTAATATCAGAGTAGTTTTGTGATCCTGACACAAGTCCTGAGACGTAAAACCCTACAACTTAAAAGAGCCTGAACAGATTTAGGCTTAAAATAATCTTTTAACTGTACCAACATGTTTCTTCTGACTGAAAGGAATATTAATATTATGGAGCAGTCCAGCCAGAGACCTGACTTAAATCTGTAGAGGGAGCTAAAAATTATGGTGATGGCAAGGAGGTCTGCCAAGGCTCATCACCAAAGATGAAACATCAAAGTGCCTGTGGAAACATGCAAGAAGCTGGTTAAGCAATTTTAGGAAGGGTTATATTGCTGTTATTATTTTATTTTCAATATATAACAACAAAAATTATTTATTTCGACATTTATACTACTGTTTTATTAACTTTTTAAAGTGGCCTTTTTTCATAAGGCTTCAGAAACAAAGTTCTTAGTTGAATAAAAATAATTTGAATTACAAACCCGCCAGGGGTATGGCTGATTTTGGGACTGAACTGTTCCTTTGTTTACTGTAACCTTAATGCTTTTAGGCCCTGTTTACACGACAGTGTTTTCTGGTGAAAATGGAAAAGTTTAGTGGCATTTCTACTGCTCGTTTACATGACTGAAATCAGTATGTGCACAACATAATGGATGCCGACCAGTTTAGAACCCACAAAAGACGAAGATATCAACAATAACAATGAAGGTTTGCAGAGTAAATACTTGTGCTGCTGACTCTTTTAAATCTAACGACGGCTCTCCAATAAAGTGCTCATTTTACTAAGCAGGAAGCGTTTGCGCATGTTAGTCTCAAAGAACAAACCGCCTTCTAGTGGCGTTTCAGGGAAATTACACTATTTTCACATAAATGATGTATATCAATGGTCTCTACTGTTGCCACATGAACGGAGATTGTAATTAAAACGTCATGTAGAATCGTAAATAAACTTCCCGTTCTCAGTGGATCATTGTCGTGTAAACAAGACCTTAGTCTAACTCTACATTTAGTAAATTGCACTAAAAAAGCAGCTAAATTCAAGTACTTGAAGCTATTTGTAAAAGTGTGAGTACCTGTAATTTTATACAAAATGTATACATTTGTGATACCTTTTTCTATTGGAGGCCGTAAAGAAAGACCTGTCTGTGCATGGACAGTGTCAGCAACGTGTTACAATTTACTTATTTTGAAGAAGCATTTTAAGAGGAAGAGTAATCTTTGCTGATTATTTTCATTATAAAAACAAAAATGCCTGGAGAATATCAGATGCTGAATGAGGCCTAGAAAAGGCTCTTTGATTCTATTATTCTATTAGTTTCTTTTGACATGTTTTGTGGCACATGCCTGCAGTTTACTATTAGGTCTTTATCTGTCACGCACATGTTGTCTCAGCAGCTCTGAGAGGACGAAAGGAAAAAAGGGGGGAGGAAAAGACAAACCAAAGAACGCCAAATCACACACTGAGCAACTTCCTGAGGTACGTACAATAAGACACAGTTCTCATACTGTTTAGCCCTTTATAATCACTTTGTGTTTACTCCAGATGTTTCCAAAGCTGTCTTTTTCTCTTTCTTTCTGGGCCTAAATGGAAATCCCTCTGTGGGTGAAAACGTGGCTTCAATTTAAATTACTTTTTCCTGTTTGCGATTCCAGACGGAAGTAAACCTCCGCTGTGTTACCTGCAACGACGAGTTCCCCACAAGAAACAAGTTGTTTGACCACCTGAAGACCAGCGGCCATGCTACTGCACTCTCTGCAAACGCTACTCATAGCTCCACAAGCAAGAGCAGGAAAGAGAAGAGGAAGAACAGATAACACACTCTCACCAGGGCTGATTAGACTTTGTCCCGACACAAACTGGTGAAGCATTGCTTCACACATTTTTCCCCTATGTTGGATCTGTGCTGCTTCATCTGTGACCAGAAATCAAGAAGAAATCGGTATTTTCACAATCTAAGTGAATTAAGTCAAAAAAAAGCACCCTAAACCTCACTTTACAAGTTCAATATGCGAGAGTGAAATAAGTTGTAGTTTTAAAATAAAACCTTTAAACATACTTCATCCGACAAGGTTGCAGATCCATTGTCAGTGCATGTGTGTAGATTGAATGCAGAAAAGGTTGGTTTATTAAAATCCATTTTTCTTATCACAATGGTGCAGATTGAGTTCCCTGGGCTGAATAAAAGGTAAGTTGCTGTGAAAGAATAAAAGCTTCTTTTATAAATGGCAGAAGAGACAAAAGAAATTAGTTGATAATTGCATGTGTTATATAAAAAGATGTACATATGTGAAGATGAAGGCTGACTGTGTTTCCAGGTTCAATTCCTGGCGCTTTGATCAGCTTGTTTTTGGTACACGCGGGTACAAACACGTGCCCCACTATCACTAAAGCATCTATCCAACCTTTTATGCATGCATACAATACATTGCATAAGTATTCATACCCTTTGAACATAAAGGCAGTGCATAAAAATTACATGGAAAGGATACATGCGTTCCAAAATGTTTTACAGATCCAAATCTGAAAACTGACCTGCATTTGTATTCCAGCAGCCCTGAGTCCTGACTTTGTAGAACCCTTTTCCACTGCGAGACGGGGTTTGTTTCCACCAGCTCTGGACATGTAGCAACCAAAATGTATTATTCGTTGCAAAGTAGCTCGAGTTCAGTCAAACACAAAGAAAAGCATCTGAACAGCAATTTATTAGCCACAGATTTTCAATGAGATTAAGGTGTAATGAACAAGATATGATGATAATTTACAAGTGGACATGTACAATACATGGAGTCAGTCTGAAATACTAAATAAAAGCACTAAATAACATCATAATTTTCCTGTCAACCAGCTGATTGTTCCATGTAAGTGGAACAGAGTGGATAGAACCCCTTTACCAAGTTCAGTGAAGGCATAAAAATCAGAATGCAACAAATAATCGAGATTTTGCAGTAATATCAAACCAAAAATAAGTAGGCAGATGACCACAAATAGTTTTAGAGGTAATGATACCAATGACTAAGCAATTTGGGTGCCCTTTAGTATAACTCATCCCAAAAGCTTTCAATTTGTACAGCAGAATTCATTACAAGGAGACAATGAGCTATGGTGAGCAAAGATAAAAAGGTAGCGGGTGCTCAACAAAAATTTCTTAGTGATTCGATGGCCTCAACAAAAGCTGATCCTTTGAGACCAAGTTCATCAATATAAAGGAGTAAAAATGAGGACCCAATACAGAGCCTTGCTGCACCCCATTTCTGGACATTAGGAAAATCCTAAAGGGATAACCCAGGCACCGCTTGCTCAGACTCTATTGTAGGAGTTCAAACCTTAAAATATGATAGTCAGCTGTTCAATTAAATCAATCAAAAGTGACACACACTGTTGCTATTTTTCAACAGGCAGCCAAAACATGCTGTCATTCACCAACAAGATGTTTACTGTATAATTTAAAAAGGTCTTATGTTAGGTAACAGTGTTAAAGCCAAGAAGTCACATACCAGACCCAAGAAACACAAAAATTTTAGTTGGGAAAGTTATATTTAACTGGATTTAGGTTAGTGAGTCAGCTTAAGGTAATTAAGGTCATTTAAGCCTTAAAGTAAAGTCATAGTGGTCTTTCTTCCATAAAAAAAGTCTTAAATGTAACTTAACCAAAACTTTGATCTAAATGATTCCCTTGTTGTATGATGGCTTTATGCTTAGTCTTGTGTCTTCTGCAGCTTTTAACAGGTTTCCACCTTTTTTTTTAGCTCCATCCTCCTCCCAACAACTCTGTTGCTGCTAAAGAAAAGCATCCCCACAGCATGACACCGCCACCACCATGTAAATAAGTACCACTGGGTGAAGTTTCCTTCTAATACACGATTTTTTCTTTACTATGTAGTGATGATGTGCCACTTTAATTGACTTTAGTGTCCACAATTCACCCAGTCCCACTGGGTTTTCTTAGATAAATGATTTAGATTAAGATGTCCTTTCAGGGAGTTTAAAATTGGACTTAAAAAGATTTCTTATGAGGTTTATGGTTAATAATTCTAAAGAAAACCCAAGTCTTTACCAATTAATGCCTACTCACTAATCTACAAGAGGGAAATCTTTGCTTCCAGGCTACACATAGTAGAAATGTTCATCTAAAGGCGAATGCTCTTTTCCATAAATAAATATGGTGTATTGAAGACCTAAATGTTATCAAAACTTGGTACACAAAAATATAAGTTTCTGGTATACTTTGCAACAAAATAAACAGACATTTTTATCTGGTATTTGGGTTTTCTGCTGAGATATTTGCTTTCTTCCTCCTATGGCTTGACAATTCAATTCAGTTTTATTTATATAGCGCTTATTCACGACACATGTTGTCTCAAGGCACTTTAAAAAAAAAAGGGGGGTCAGGTACTTTAAAATTCCCCAATTAGTCCAAAACCATTAAAACAGTGCAGTCAGATTCAGTTATTTATTCAAATTTGGGATAAAAATTTTTTCTATCTAAGGAAACTCAGCAGATTGCATCGAGTCAGAGACTTGTAGCATTTCCTCCTCCCGGATGAGCATGTAGAGACAGTGGACAGTTCACTGGCGTTGACTTTGCCAGCAATCCCTCATACTGGACATGCATGTAGCGACAGTGGAGAGGAAAAAACCCCCCTTTTAACAGGAAGAAAACCTCCAGCAGAACCAGGCTCAGTGTGAGGGGGCCATCTGCCACGACCGACTGGGGGTTTCAAAAGAAACAGAGCAGAGACACAAAGGGGAAAAAAAGAACACTGATCCAGGAGTACTTTCTATGGGAAGGAAAAGTAAATGTTAATGGAAGTAGCTCCTTTAGTTCGTTTCACCTAGAAAGAAAGAACAAATAAACTCTGTGGGCCAGTTTTTAAGTTTAGAGTCTGAAGAGAGCACAGAGAGTTAGTCACAGTAGAAGCTCAGTCAGTAGCCATGTCTAGGGAGAGAGAAAGGGTTAAACACTGAAAGACAGGGCCATGTGGATCATCGGTAGAGGGTGAGCATTAAGTTGTTGCCAGCAGAAGCTTTGGGAGGATTCCCCCTCCAGAAAGGGTGTCACAGGTAGACACAGAGTCAGGCCGGTTTTAGCTTCTAGGAAGAGAAAAAAAGGAACAAGAAGTTAAAAACTAAAATAACAGCAAATAATGCAAAGTTGGAGAGTTGTGTGAGAATGTAGCGAAGAGGGGGGAAAGGGGTCATTATGTCCTCCCCCAAAAGGGGGGGCAGCCTAAGCCTATAGCAGCATAAACTACACAGATAGTTTCAGTTCAGATTTTTAGTTTTAAAAGGCGCTTATTTTCAACAATGGGCGTCTCAAAAGGCACCCCACAAAGGGTCCGGAAACGGTGCGGGGCCGCCTGGGAGGCCAGAAAAAAACCCCCGAGTGCCAGAGCCCGGCTACCCCAGAATGTGCCACGTGTAGGGGAAACTAAGAAAATAATTAAACTGATAAAGCTTATCCATTCTAGAGCCCACTGAATGGTCATTGTTATACTAAAAACCCCAAGGATTTGGGATAACCTCTCTCTGTCAGACTGATTATAACCACTGGAAAAAAGAGAGGGGGTCATACAGGTAGCAAGAAATGGAGGGTGTGTTTGCACCTCAACCATAACTGAGCTGGTTTAGGCTAAAAACCTGACTCCCCCTTACTCCCAATCCAACAGGGACGGAGGAAGGCTCCCTCCCTGATAAACTAAGCCACTTAAAATATAAGCTTTTATCAAAAAGGGGAAATTTTAAGCCTAGCCTTTTAAAAATAGGAAAAAGGGGTCCGCCTCACGGACTAAAAACTGGGAGCTGGTTCCACAGGAGAGGAGCCTGATAACTAAAGGATCTGCCTCCCATTCTACTTCTAGAGACTCTAGGAACTACCAGTAAACCTGCAGCATGACATTTACACCATCCGCACACTGATCCGTTTTTTGACTTCAGCACTAAAGTTGTGACTCGTGCAAATCTTGTCAACTCTAAAACCAAGCACTTGTTTTCTTTTAACGTTTATTCAGCAGTGAATTTGGTAAAACATAATATATAAAATATTTAGGTGTGAAAAAAAAAACAGAAACAGAACAAATATTTAAGGGAGCCAAAACCTTTTCATGTAACCACAAAAAGAGGCTTTCATCAAATTCCAACTTTAAAACACTGACCGACAGTCTGAAAATGGTTTATAGAACTATCATGTTGTATTTTGCATATTTTGAGTTTGTAACATGAACCTCAAAGAATTTCAAATGTTGAAATTATTACATGGACCAGTAAAAACCTGCAATAGAACAAAATGTTCATTAATCAGGCTCTAACCTTGGCAATAATTCACAGTTAGCTTTGCTATTACAGAGGATAGGTTGTATTTAAATGTTCTGTGACAAGATTCACTGTCAGATTAATATTAGATATGTATTTATTGATTCTGACATTATTAAACAGTTTTATGATGTGAAAGGAATTTTAGTTAGAACAGGTTTTAAAGTTCACCATTGGTTATTAAGTTTTTGTTCCCGGAATCCTTCAATAAAAACAGAAAAAAACTGTCATTTCTGTGAATCTGAAATGTTTTTGACAGAATCAGCAGGGACCAGGGCCGATGTGGCACAGAACTAGATTTTGGAAGGTTTCTGACTTGTTTGCTTTTTGTTGAGTATAATCTACAATATTGTCTACAGTTTTGGCAAAAATAAAAACCATCCACTTGATGCTGCTAAACAAAACTCTAGTTAACTGATCGGTCTTTGATTTTGTTGTATTTTAGATATTCAGCAGTAAAATTAAATGTCTGAAATATCTGACTTTCTAGAGCCATTGCTGTAAATTGGAAAGGACGCTGGATGATATCCTTTAACAATAATGACTGATGAGCAGAAATCCAGTTCCCTTACACAGTGTGTGGGATACTGAACTTGAAAATAGCTCAGAAATCTAATGCAGATAAAAATGAAAGGCTAACAAAAGGGATGGCCATCATAATATATGTGTTGAGACTGCTCCTTGCATAAGGAATAAAAGCTATAGAGTAAGTTCATGCTCTCAATAAGCATCTCTAATTGTCAATGGTTTTATCATTCTTTACTGCTTTTATTTGCCCGCTGCCGTCTATCTTAATTCACATTGATTTTTGTGAAGTTTTCTGTGTCATAAAATCTCTCTTGTGTCGCAAAGCTGACATAAAGAGGCTTGTAGCTACGTATAACAGAGCACAATGCATGTAAGCTGCCCCCTGAATAAAAGGTGAAATACCTTTTAAGTTGTGAATTTCCTCCTAAGCAGTTACTGTTGCATTTTATGATTGGGGTAAGTATGTTTACGGGTGAGAAAATAGTGATTACAGTTTAATTTAATCAAAGCCAAAGTGGTTGATGTGTCTGTTTTTTTTAATGACTGCCTGAGTCTGATTCATACAGTGCAAACAAAGTCTTGGCCCTTGAAGTCTTTTGTTTGCTATAATAAAAAGATAAAATTAGCAGCGGCAAAACCCTCCTTTTTTCAGAGCTTTAAACACAGGTCCTCTGAGCGGGCGGAGGCTACCACATCAATAAGAGGAATATGAATACAGTGGCATGAAAATTATTCGCTGTTTCTGATTTCTGCCAGACTTAAATGTTTCAGATTATCAAGCTAATTTTAATATCAGAGCGAAGTAACATGAGCAAGAACAAAATGCAGCTTCTAAATGATGAATTATTTTATTAACAGAAAAAAGTGATACAAACCAAGCTGACGACATGTAAAAAATATAATTGACCCCCATCCTGACCCACCATTGGTAAATCATGGATCAGCTGTGATTAACCACGTTATAAGCAATTACACTGACCTTACCAAGGTCTGACTAATGCCTGACCTGTATAATCAGGAAATCGCTTGAAGAGAACCTGTCTAACAACATGAAGTAGGCCAAAGGATCATTAAAAGCAACATCATGGCCTAACAAAGAAATTAAGAATACATGATCACACAGGTGGTCACAACAGAGCCCAGAACTTGCCTCACTGTTCATGAAAATTAAGCAAAAATGGCATCTATAAGAGAGTTCCAAGGTGAAAATCACTGCTGACAATGACAAACACGAAGGCTAGTCTCACATTAGAAAAAATCTTGATGATCATCTTGATGATCCCCAAGAACTTTGGGAAGATTTTCTGTGGACTGACTTTTCAGAAGGTTCACGTCCCATGGGAGAATGTCCGACCATGAGTTTCTTACCTTAAAAGAAAAGAAACAAAATGTTTTGGAGAGGCCTAGTAAAAGCCTGGACTTAAATCTAATTGAAATGCTGCGGCATGACCAGAAACTGGTTGTTCATGCTTAAAAACCCACCAATGTGGCTGGATTTAACCCAAATTACTCCACAGCAATGAAAAGACTCATTGCCAGTCAATGCAAACAGTAGAAGGAAGTTTCCCCTTCTCTTTTTCGCCTTAATGAATGAAATCATCTTTTGGAAACTGGCAGAAATGATTGCGATTCCTCCACAAGTGCTCTGAAGTGAGCACAAATCAACCTATTCCTATTTAACAAGTTTGACTCACCCTCCTACCCTATACCTTGGTTTTAAATTAATAAATAATAATATACTGTATTTATTTTGTCAAGAGACGGCAGTATAAGGGCATTAAGCACATTTCTTTTTACTAAATATTCAGTTTTGTACCACCTACATATTGCCGCAGAGCATTTACAGTGTGTGGGCGAGTCATGCTTGTGTGAACGTAACCGTATAAAATCAGCTGCATGCAACAGGATGATCAGGATCAGAAATTTGAATAATAATCAGACAACAGGGCATACTCAATCCACTTTCACTATGGAAACTTCCCTGTTCATGCTTATAGAGGGATTGCTACTGCATGAGCTAAACATTAAAGGAAAAAAAGCTGTATGGATCCTAGAAACTACATATATACAGCACCCTGAATCACATGCTCACTCCCATCTGTGTCTAAGCAACTAAGCACTTATTGGCCTTGTAGAGTCCACATTTAGACATTTGCAAAACCACAAGAACCTGCAAGGAACTGCAGTTTAGTATTTATCAGAAAATGTTCCTGTTAGTAAAATGCATTTACAATTTTCAGACTAGTTGTAGATGTACAGTTCGGTTACAGTTTTGTTTGGATGGGCTCTTTTCAGCCATGGCTGGAAAGCAAACAACCTCCTACAATCTTGTTTAGATAAAAATCTTTGATTTAAAAGCTTTTGCACAACGCTCTTGTTTTACATAGCAGCTTTATTCAAAAGATCCACAGAGATTTTCAGTGGGGTTTGAGTTTGTACAGTTTTGGTAAAAAAAACTAAAAAAAATGCTTCACAGTCTTTGACGCTATCCAAAAGAAATACTATGGATGTCGCAGTGTTTCCTTTAGCAACATGGACAGCTGCATCCTCATCGCCTTCAACCTCAAGATAGACAGATTATTATTATTATATTTATTTTCTTTCCTTTATAGCAATAGTCCAAATCTCATTTCATCGATTTTCAGAGATGGTGGTTATTTTTGATTAACTAATATTCAAGAACAGCTCATTCAGAAAGATGAGCAAAGCCTTATTGCTGGTGGCTTTTTGCTGAAAAGGCAGTATTCCTCTGACCTGCTTTTTACCTCATAGCTTCCTTCCCATTTTAACCCAACAGGAAACCTGTAAAAGTGTCCATATGAACTAAATGTTTTGCAGAGTTTTGAAAGGTAACACGTATTTTTGGTTGTCAACCAAACTTAATTGATTAACCTAATTAATATTTGTAATAATTTATTTATTGCGCCCTTTATTAAGTTAAAGCAAATATTTCTGAACAAATCCTCATTAGAGTGTTCAAATACTGAAATGAGACACACGCAAACACAAATATGCTCCCAAAAATGTTGGTTACAATGAAATAACAGTTGAAAAACTGGGACTTTGCAAATTGGGGAAGTGATTAGTGGTTAAAATGTTGCCATCCCCAATACTGATCGATACATACAAAGGACATTTTGGAAAAGTGAGTGTATTTCTTTCTATATAAAAACAGAAAGAAAGAAGGAAAAAAACATGCTTTAAACCTCTGCTCACTTCCGAAGGTAGCGACTGATGCAATAGCAAAGATTCACATCAGGCACCATTTTCCCCAGAGACACTGAAACACATTGAATAAAAATGTAAGGGAATGGAACATTATACCAGTCTCTAGAACCTTTCCATGGACGTTACCAAGAGTATCAAACTAACATTTGTTGCAAAAGCATTCAAACTCTTTGAATTTCTTCACTTTTTGTTATGGTGCAACCGGAAAAACATGGTGTTTATTTAGATGTGATGTGATAAAACAACATAAAGCAATGCATGTTTGTGAAGCAGGAGGAAAAGGATACATGGTATCCAAAACGTTTTTGCAAATGATATTCTGAAGAGTGTGACATGTCATTGTATTCAGGTACTTTCAAGTCTTTTGTGCTATGTCTCTACCAGCTTTATACGTCTAAAACCTGAATCGTTTTCCTAATTCTTTACAAAATAGCTCAGCCTCATTCAGACTGGATAGAGAGGGTCTGCGAAAATCTGACTACTTTTAAGGCTAGGGTCCTCAAATCTTGACATAAATTCTCAATTGAATTTAGGTTTTTTGGGGGGTCGGGGCGGCAGGGTGGCGTGGAGGGGTTGTATCCTACTTTTGGGTGTGGGGTCACCGGCATTTGGATCGGCTGAGAGCGGTGACGGTGGAGCTGAGCTGGTTAGTGTTTCTCCCTACACTGTTGTTGCCGTGGCTGTGATGTGATGGTGTTTTTGTGCAGTTGCAGGGGACATGGTTGGGGACGCCGGTCCCGGATGCGTGCCGATGGCCAGGGACCTCTTGCCGGGTAAATTTGTACTGTCTTGGTGTGGGTTCGGGAGGTCCGTTGTAAGTACAGTGATCGATGGTGTCTGCTCTGTTGTTCTTGTGGGCGGAGGCTAGGGTGGTGTTGCGCGGGGCCTTTGCTATGCCATCGCGGCACACTGTGTGGTGGAGGGCAGGATGCGGTGGGGGTGCTTGGAGCAGGGCAGTGTGTGGAGCTTGCGCTGTGTGAATGTGGTTTCATTGGCTTTTCAGGGGTGGAGCTCATCTGTGGGGTTGTGCCCCTGTGGGGAGAGGATTCATGGCGTTTGGGTTGGGGGCTTGTGTTCGATATCATCATCCCGGGACGGCTCTGGTTGGTGGGCTCGTTTGGACCAGGTAGACCCACCTTTTGTAAGTGGCCCCTCTCCGGATGGGGATGGGGGTGATGGCGGGCTGGGGTCAAAGTGAGGGGTTGGGGTCTGGGCCGGGGTCACTCCGGTTAAAGTGGTGCCAACACTAGTCTGGGCTGGTGGTGGGGCGGTCTGCCTGTCTCCACCCCCGAAGGAAGGGGACCACCTCCTGGGTCCTGGGGCTGGTTGCCCCTCTGGGGTATCGGTACCTGGACCTGGGAGTATAGAGTATGTATGGGGAGTGTGAGTGATTCTACGTCGTCCATTGTTGTGTGTCTTTACGTTGGGTGTGTGGGTGTGAGTGTTTGTATGTGTACGCATGAGGGTGTGATTGTGACTGTGTGTGCCTGTTTTTGTGTCAGGTTGGGTCTTGGGCTGCTCCCTCTCCTGGATCAGATTAGGCCCTCCATCAAATGTGGGGCCTATTTCCTCCCCGCCACACTTCCTGCCAGTGGGTGGTGTCTCTGCCCACTGTTGTACTGGTGGATCTCGGTGTCCAGGGCTGGGTGCTTTGGTGTGTGCTGGCTCACTCCATGGCTGGATCTGCTCCGGCATAGACGGCTGCCTGGGGGCTTGTTGCTGCAGCTCCCAGGGGCTTATGCACTGTGGCTGCTGGGTGGTTCCCCTGGGGCTCTCCTCTGCTCTTCTCTGGGGGGTTGCGGTAGTCTCACCGGTGGTCCTCCCAGGGTTCCCGTGGTGTGGGGGGCCTTTGGATGTCTGTAGCTCAGATCTCCTCCATGTCTGTCTTGGGTCCAGAGGGGCAGGTCTGTGGCTCCTCACACTCGCTATTGTATATTTTTATGGAGAAACCGATCACACCCACAGGTGTTTAGATTCAGGTGTTATCAGATACATAGATGTTCTATACTGAGCTGCAGTTACCACTAAATGCATCTTGCATTCATTAGTACCATGCACTTTTCAGTAACATTGCTGTTGTTATTTATGTTTCCACAGGTGTAAAAGCAGCATTCTATGGTGTTGTACTCTTTTCACCCTTCTTTCTCTTCCTTCTTTCTCTCTATTCTTTTCTCCTTCTCTCCCTTTTTCCTTTTGCCCCACCTCTCTCTCTTTCTTACCTCTTTTTTTCATTTTCGTTTCCGTCTCTGTGTCCATTGCAATCAAATGAATCCCAAAGCAGTTTCTAAGTTTATTTCTAAGTTTCTAAGTTCATTTTGTAAATATCAAGCGGAGCATTATAGCGTTAGCCATAATGCTCCACTTGTAAAACTGAATCTGTTGGGCTTCTTCGCACTCAAACAACAATTGTGAGTGCTACTCTGCCAGACAGGACACGGTAAAAAAAATAATAATTTAGGTTTTTTACCATATTGCTGTTAGTCTTTCTCCTCCCTATAATAAAAATATGTTTCATTATTTTAGCAAAAAGAGCAAATTTAGTTAATCCTGAGCTAAAACAGTCTGATTTAATGTCTGAGTGAAAGGAAAAAAGTTGTGTGTCTTTGATACAGTGTGTTGTATGTGAACATCTTGTTTCAACTGTATGTAAAAGCCTAGATCATAAAGTGGTTGTCCTTCCTTTTTACCATGAGGATAACATGGTTCCTCTAAAGCACTGTGAGAGATAGCAGGTGAATGAGAAACCCACTTGATGCACTCCTTCTACTGTCGTAAAGGTTGTCTGTAAGTGTGGATCATTCACATTAAGGAAATGAGATCATGGACCTTGTAACTTTACAGACTGCTTTCTTTGTTGTTGGTAAGGATCTGAAGACAACCTTTAATCATGAAGGTTATGCTTCTTTGTTATTTATTTAGAGTGCGTTTTTCTGAGACCAAATCACTGCCTCTTCTGTTTTTCTTGACAGTTTCCACATCTGTAACCTTAAGGTTGTGTGTAGAAATCAGTCCAGCTATTTATTTTCAGACACGCAGCTGCCACTGAAGTGTCTTAAAGTACGACTGCCAGCTGTGTGGTGATGGATTAGAAACGTGTCATATTCAAAACACATTTGCTTTTCTCAGGTCACACTTACTTAAACTTGAACTTTTTTCTATCAGTGTTTTCCCTGCGAGTCCTTCTAGGATGACAGGAATGTCCAGAATAAAAAGACAAATGAGTGTCCAACTATTCTTCAGGAATCTCTGTCTCAAGCTCTACTCTCATTTATGCTTTAATTTGGGTTGGAAAACAGATCGTTTTCAGATGACCGTTTTTTTACACTGCCACATTCAAACATATTGAACTTAAAGACATCTAAATCTAATATCTAATAATTACCTGTATGGAATGACATTTTTTTTATGATGAAATTTAATACTTTATGTTTGAGGAGGTAAAATTTAGAAATCTGTACATATCCTATATCATAAAGTGCTTCTTTGATCAAAATTAATTTGCCAAGTGTTAAGAGTCATGGCCTTGACTCTTAACAACACTTAGCATGAGACAAGTGGACGGCATCCTTTCTGAAGTTTTAAATGGTTTTCAGTCTCAGTTGTACTGTCGTAGTAAAGGCTATATGCATTCTGTAGGACAGTATTTCCTTTCTTCTACGATGAGTTTTGCAAAGGAACAAGAAGTTGTTAAATACGTACAGACCCTTCGTCTGTGCTATGAAAATGTACAGATTTTTGCTGGTTTTGCTTTTTTTAATCACACCTAATTATGTTTCACATCATCAACGTATCTTAATATCAGGCAAACATAACCTGAGTAAATACAAAATGCAGTGTTAAAATGGTGGTTTAGATGATTAAGGGGAAAACGCTATTCAAACCAACTGGGGCCTATCATAAGAAATTAATCACCTCTATTGTTGAATCGTGAATTAATTTTGATAATTATTAGTTTTTGGGTTCAAATACAGTGTAGAATCAGGACCTGTAAAATCCAAAAAATCCCTTCAGTAAAACCTATGTGAAAACATGGAGTAGGTTAAAAGACCTCAAAAACAAACGCATCATGTCGTCTAAAGAAATTATAGGATAGGTGACGAAGAAACTCACTAAAATCTATTGATCTGGAAAGGGTTATAACGCCAATTGTAATGCTTCGAGTCTTTAGTGAACCAATGTGAGAGCCTTTATCTATGAATGAAGAAAACAGGAACATGTTTGTTTACCTTTCATTCCATTACTGATTCATTTTTAAATTTTATTATGCGCCTATTTCACAACGAGCTTCGTCTCAAGCACTTCCCTCCAATTCGGAGGTGATTCATTTACAGTCCAAATTTAGTCCTTAGACATGGGAACATGCTTCAGTCCAGAGTTAGTTAATTTGCATTCTCAAAATTGATAAGAGTTATGCGGTGTCTACCGAAACCAGCAGATTGCATTCACAGTTTCGTGACTTTGCAGCATCCACCGTAGCCGCTGTAGCAATGTAAGCAGTGGACAGTCCTGGCGTGACTTTTGCAGCAATCCCTCATACTGAGCCATTTGCATGTGACATGCGACAGGTGAGGAAAAACTACCTTTTTAGCTCATGGACGTCCTTAATCACCTCGCACCGAGCAGAAACTCAGGCTCCAATTGTAGAGAGCGGTTTCTCAGGGGGGTTCTCGGTCATCGCATATCTACAATACCGTAGGTATCTGGTGGGGGTAGATCATGGGAACCATCTGATAGCGTGCAAAGACTCAAACTTTAGAGACTTCATAGACGAGCCTTGATGCTCAGGTTTTAACTACTACTTATTCTTTGCTAATATTGGGGTAATGTTGGTACTGTTATAGTAGAATGGTATTTGGATGGAGTTCTCCGTTAGCAGGCATCCGTAGACTATCGCAGATGTAACATATTTTATGGTTACAGGACTGACAGTTTCCCATTTCTTAATCGTTAGAGTCGGCAGAGGAGCTCCACTAGAGTGTTAGTGGTACATTTAAAGCGGACACTATTACTGCACAGAGCCAAGGTGTTAGATGGGTAGAGAGTGAAAATAGGGTGTGGCAAAGTGGCCAAATGATAACAGGGCCTATTGGTGTGAGACGTTCTCGAGACTCGGTTAGATGGGGGAGCTGATTGGTGCCAGGAGCGAACGGTGGACCGGCTATATGTCCTCGCCTCGCAGAAATACGGTTTTATCGTGGCGTTACTATGTTTATACCCTAGCTCCACTCAGTGCCCGGTTGGAGAAGTTTCGTCAGTTATGAGTCGTTCAAATCCGAATGATAGAGAAACATGGTGATCTCCACAAGCGTAAATGCACGTAAGCTATAATAATGTTTTATCTAAAGTGTTGTATGTCATGTAGGGGGAAGAGCGAAAGGGGTAAAGGGTACTATGATTGATAGGTCCGCTCGGACTGCACTAGCGGTCCTGAGTGTCGAGCTAAGAGCTCTACATGAAAGACGCGGTAGTTAGTAAGTCATCGAAGGTATCGTTCGCTCGGAGCTATAGCGACCTGCGATCGATGTGAGCAAAAGGAAGTTTGTGTGTGGATAATAGTAGTCATAGTATATCTATGTGACAAAGTGTACCCATAGTATTCGTGCGTCGGTGGGCAAGGCTAACGGCTCCCGGCGGTGAGAGAGAGGCTCAGGGATTGGGAAGAAACCGACAACAGGGGGGGATACCTCTCTCTGTCATTGACCATAACCATTGAAGAGAGGGGGTCAGACAGGTAGCAGAAGGGGGGTGTGTTTGCACCTCAACCATAACTGAGCCGGTTAGGCTAAACCTGACTTCCTCCCTTACGCCATCCAACAAGGGGAGAAGAAGACGAGGTAAAATAGCTCAGGATAAACCTAAGCCACTCTAACTATAAGCTTTATCAAAAAGGAAAGTTTTAAGCTAGCTTAAAAGTAGACAGGGTGTTCCGCCTCACGGACGAAAACGGGAGCTGGTTCCACCACAGGAGAGGAGCCTGATAATAAAGGTCCCTATGCTTCCCATTCTACTTCTAGAGACTCTAGAGACCACCAGTAACCTGCAGTCCCCTGAGAACGAAGTGCTCTGTTAGGAACGTATTGGAACAATCAGATCTCCGATGTATTGATGGAGCTAAATCATAAGGGCTTTATATGTGAGGAGGAATTTTAAATTCTATTCTGATTTAACAGGGAGCCAATGACGGGAACTAAAGTACGGGAAAGTGATCTCTCTTTGTTAATTTTTCCAATCAGACTCTTGCTGCATGAATCAGCTGAGGCTTTTAACTGCATTTTGTGACATCCTGATAGTAAAGAATTACAATAGTCTCCCAGCCTTTGAAGTAACAAATGCATGAACTCCCGCCTACTAGTTTTTTCACATCATAATCCTGGAACAGGATACTTTCATAATTTTTGGTCATTGTTCCAGTGCAAAGATTAAAAAAAGGCACTAATTCTAGAATACCTGTTTTTAATATTGCGGATTTAAACTATTGCGTTGCCATATTGTCCTATGGTCATAATAAATAACACAAGGGTTTTGTACTTTACTTCTCTACTGGGAGGTCAAGTTTAATGCAATGCGACGAGTTAAGTTGATTGACTAAGGCAGTGTTTCTTTTTTAAAGGACGCCGGGCCACAGTTAGATACTCTACCTTCTGACTGCCTGAATTTAGAAGCATGAGAAATTTAAGTCAGCCCAAGTTTTTATTGTCTTCAAGACATGCTTGTAGTCTATCTAAACTGGTGTTGGCGCCTCATCAGGATAATTTAGATAAATGTATCATGAAGCTGGTCATCAGTCTACCTTGACTAGTGTCATCAGCGTTACTGACTAGCTGATCGCAAGCAGGTACTGAACCCTTTGTACTCCACAATTAACCCTGGTTTAAAGATGATTTTTCATTTTTACATGACCTTACAAACTGGGGAGGAATCTGCAGACTAAGATTTAAACCAGCCTAGCGCTGTTCCCCCCTGATCGCCTACAGCATATGCCAGCTTTTTTAAGAGATTTAATGATCGACTGTATCAAATGCAGCACTGAGTATCTACAACACCATATAACCCTTACACAAGTCCATTATCTGAGGCAATAAGAATATCACTTATGGGCTATTCAGCATAGCTGTTTCAGTGCTATGATGAACTCTGAAACCTGAAGCACTGTGATACTCTTCCAACACAGTCATCTCTTCGTTGCTATATATCACACTGCTTCAACTTTGATTTAGCAACTATTTTCTCAGAATTTTAGATAAGGAATGGAAAGCGTATTTGAATATCGGTCTGTAATTTTACATTAGGTCATACCAGTGTTCGTGTATCCAGAATCGCAAGATATAGGTTTCGCTTAGCCACCATGTTTAATTACAGCTCCCTAAAAGCGTGTGGTAGCATACCCATTTGACTAAAGTAATTAATCATGATCTAAAATGGGTGCTGGTAAGCATGAGGGACACTTTCCTTAAATAACTATTTGGTGGTGGATCTGGGTTCTAACATACAAGTTTGATGTTTAGATGAAGCTAATATTTCTGATACATCAGGATAGCTCCACAGGATCAAACAGTCTCTAAACACAAAATCAGGATTCTACAGTGTACTTCATGGTTTGTTTCTCACTTGTTTTGAGATCGAGTATCATCTTCGGGAGTGTCTGTGTCAAGAATTTTCTTCTCTAACTTAGAATCATATTTAGTTTGTGTAAGAATCCCCATAATAAGTCATGGCTGCTGAGAGCTAAGGGAATGGATGTTGATTCAACAGAGCTATGACTCTGTGTAAGTTTAGCACTGTAACTAAAGAGAAACCCCTAGGATTATTCCTTGTTCCTCTTCTATTAAGGAAGTGAGATATTAAGCTGTTCTAGCTTGGTGAAGTGTCTTTTTATACAACAGTAGGTCTATTTTTTCCAGATTAGTAGGATCATACTTAGGTGTGTAGAGCGCCATTTTCTCAACTCATCATTTTTTTTCTACATTTGTGTGGCTTTAAGGTACTCTGCCGGTCGGATTAAACCAGGGAGCCAGCCTCCTAATGCTAATTAATTACCTCCTTTTCAAGAGGGTGCTGTCCACTATTGTCTGATTGTCTCCCCGCACATTGATGAAGTACGCACTCTGAACAAGAGAATCATTTTGGTGAAGGGGAAGATAACAAATTTATTGCCGCCACTGTGTTTTTTCGTGAATATGAGAAATTAACAATTGTGAGAACAGATTTTTCAAGGTGTTGTTACAGCATTGTCTGATAAATGATATGCTACTATAATGAAATTTTCTTTCAATGCGGTGTGGAGTACTCTGTTAAATTAAACCGCAAAGCTTATTCAATATACATGGTCAGACAGTCCAGAGTTGTGAGATAAATATTGTTATGTCTTTACACCTCAATATACATAGACTGTCAGCTAACCACCATGTGTCAGCGACATATCGTATATAGAAATACGGTGCGTGGAGTTTGTAATGTTTTTGGAGCAAAAGCAATGGAGTCTAAGACATAGCATTTAAAGGCTATATTTAGGCTATCCGTGCTTTCAGTGTACAACATGAATGTTAAAATCCCCGCACTAGTACATAACTTTATCTGTATTTAACCCTAAATCAGATAAAAGGTCGGAAACTGATCTACAAAATTGAGAGTAGGGCCTGTGGACAAAACAAAAGACGAGACAGTGTTTTCTCGGTGTGCTTTGCAATTCTGTTTGCATCATAGAGAGCAAGACCGATAAGTAAATTCTAATAGTTCATGTTCAAAAGATTTTTTGTAGCTTTGACTGTTGTTGCTGGATCATACCGGATGTCAATAAATCGGACTGGAAAATGGTTGCTTCTCCTAGGCCTCACCTCGCCCGTATTTCGAGAAATGTGAACAAATTTTTAATAATTAGTAGGAGTTGACTCATTTATACGTAACATAATCCTCTTTGTCGCAGCCTAGTGTCTGTGAGGCAATAAATTTAAATCAATCTGATTGTCACAAATCAGGTCACTGACTAGCAAAGTCTTTGAAGAGACGATCTTATGTCATTAGCCACATTTAATTGTTTTTATTTTTATTTTATTCTGAGTTGTTGTTTATTTTATTAGATTTTCCTGATTTCCTCTTTTAGATAATTTTTTAATTCTATTCAATTTTGGCTGTGGGGCGAGAACACTATCTTAATAGGGTAAGGGTGGGTAGCAGTACAGAAGCTGCAGAAAGGAGTGTTAAATTATGACCCTGCTTCCTGGTCTGAACCTGGGTTGTCATAGAGGTTGGATGAAACTAATAATTCGGCCAGATTCCTAGAAAGAGGGTGCTCCATCCAAAGTGGGATGGATTCCGTCTCTTCCGGATCAGACCTAGGTTTTTCCCCAAAATGTTCGCCAATTATCATGTAGCCCCACATTGTTTTCTGACATCAACCTAGACAGCCAGCGGTTGAATGACAGCATGCGGCTAAAACATATCATCACTGGTCAGATCGGGGAGGGGACCAGAAAAAAATTAGCGAGTCCGACATTGTTTTGGCAAACTTTACACAACACCGAAGCAACACTAACTTTAGTGACCTCCGATTGACGTAACCAGGTGTCATTACCGCCAGCGTGAATAACAATCTTACTGTATTTACGCTTATCGTTAGCCAGCAGTTTCAGGTATGATTTGATGTCGCCCGTTCTGGCCCCTGGCAGACATTTGACTATGGTCGCTGGTGTCTCTAGTGCCACGTATCTGACTATGGAGCTGCCAATTACCAGAGTTGGCTTCTCAGCGGCTGTGTCGCTGAGCGGGGAAAATCTATTAGAAACGCAGACGGGTTGGTGGTGACCTGTGGTCTGAGATCTAGGACTATGCTTCCTATGTACCGTCACCCAGCCGGCCTGAGGCCGCGGCTGCGCGGGCTCTGCTGGAGGACTGCTACGGGGAGCTACCCTCTGTGGCTCCGCGCTGGCTAAAAGTAAGGATTAAATATTCAAAAGAGTTGTAGCTATTGATTGGTCTGGGACTAATCAATAAATCGGACTGAAAGATGGTTGCTACTCCCCCTCCTCGCCCAGTATTTTGAGGAATGTGAAAATTTAAATAATTAGTAGGAGTTGACTCATTTATAGTAACATAATCCTCTTGCTGCAGCCAGGTTTCTGTTAGGCAAAATAAATCAATCTGTTTGACAGAAATCAGGTCATTAACTAATAATGTGTTAGTAACCTTCCCAGGAGTAACTGGTCTATCAAACTTGCTCCAGGAACTCATCAATGACTCATCCAGGAGGTCATTAAAGAAACCAGAACAACATCTGTAGTTCTGCAGGCCTCTCTTGTCTCAGCTGAGGTCAGTGTTAAAACAACAGCTGACCATGAACATAAAGGTCTTTCTCACATTTGTAAAAAACAAAAAAAAAATGCTCCCTTTGACTTTTGGGAAATTAGTCTGTGGACTAGCGAGACAAAGTGGAACTTTTTGGACGTTGTGTGTCATATCTAGCATTTCAGAAAATGAATTTCAGACCTACAATCAAACATGGTAGTGGTGGTGTGATGGTCTGGGGCTGTTTTGCTGCTTCCCAACCAGGACGACTTGCTACAATTAATGAAACAAAGAATTGTTCTTTTAACCAGACAATCCGCGGTGGCAGGGAGTCGGGGATGCCCTGAGTACCTCAAGTCTCTTGATGTTGTGGGGCTGTCATGGTTGACACGCCTCTTCAACATTGCATGGCGGTCGGGGACAGTGCCTCTGCACTGGCAGACTGGGGTGGTGGTCCGCCTTCATAAGAAGGGTGACCGGACAGTGTGTTCCAACTACAGGGGAATCACACTCCTCAGCCTCCCTGGTTAGGCCTACGCCAGGGTATTGGAGAGGAGAGTCCGGCCGATAGTCGAACCTCGGCTTCAGGAGGGCCAGTGTGGTTTTCGTCCCGGCCGTGGAACACCTATGGCCATGAACTTTGGGTCATGACCGAAAGAACGAGATCCCAGATACAAGTGGCTGAAATGATCTTCCTCCGTAGGGTGGCCAGGCACTCCCTTGGAGATAGGGTGAGGAGCTCGGCCATCCGGGAGGCGCTCGGAGTAGAGCTGCTGCTCCTTCACATCGAGAGGAGCCAGTTGAGGTGGCTCGGGCATCTACAGGGGTTGGACAATGAAACTGAAGCACCTGTAATTTTAGTGTGGGAGGTTTCATGGCTAAATTGGACCAGCCTGTTAGCCAGTCTTCACTGATTACACATTGCACCAGTAGGAGCAGAGTGTGAAGGTTCAATTAGCAGGGTAAGAGCACAGTTTTGCTCAAAAATATTGAAATGCACACAACATTATGGGTGACATACCAAGTTCAAAGGGGACAAATTTTTTGGTGCGCGTCTTGCTGGGATCTGTGACCAAAACAAGTCTTTGTGATGTATCAGACCCCGGGTATCCAGGGTAATGTCCCCTACCACAAGAAGGAAAACCCACATCCAAAGGATTATTGGGCCAAAAGGGGAAGCTGTCAAAAAAGGGATGTTGGGTGCTAACCCCGGATTGTATCCAAAAACAAAAACCCCAGGGTCCCCAAATCACGGCAGAAATAAATGTGCACCTCAACTCCCCTTTTCCCCCAAAAACTGTCCGTCGAGAGCCCCACGGGTCAATATACCCGCCGGCTGCTATAGCCAAAACCCTTTGGGGTCACTCATGCAAATCCAAAACGCGGTTTCATGGTGCAAGGAGCGCAATTTTGGCTGTGGACAATGTAAAACTGTATTTTCTCTGATGATCCCCCTTTTACTTTTTTCCCCCATCCCGGTGTAGAGAAGCCCAAAAGCGTACCCCCCAGACTGTTGCATGCCCAGAGTGAAGCATGGTGGGGATCAGTGGGGTTTTGGGCTGCCATATCAGGGCATTCCCCTTGCCCAATACTTGTGCTAGATGGGCGCGTCACTGCCAAGGACTACCGAACCATTCTTGAGGACCATGTGCAATTAGTTGTATCCTGAGGTTGTGCCGTGTATCAGGATGACAATGCACCAATACACACAGCAAGAGGGTGAAAGATTGGTTTTTGATGAACATGAAAGTGAAGTTGAACTCCCCCATGGCCCTGCACAGTCACCAGATCTAAAAATTATTGAGCCTTTTTGGGGGTTTTTCGGGAGGAGGGTCAGGAAACGTTTTCCTCCATCAGTATCACGTAGTGACCTGGCCACTATCCTGCAAGAAGAATTGCTTAAAAAACCCTCTGACCACTGTGCAGGAATTTGTATATGTCATTCCCAAGATGAATTGACGCTGTATTGGCCCAAAGGACGCCCTACACCATACTAATAAATTAGTGTGGTCTAAAACCAGGTATTTCAGTTTCATTGTCCAACCCCTGTATATCGGATGTCTCCTGGACGCCTTACCTCGGGAGGTTTTCCAGGCAGGTGTCTGGGGATAGGGGTGTCTGGGCATCTCTGCTGAATCTGCTCCCCCCGCGACCCGGTCCCGGATAAAGCGGAAGATGACGAGTACGAGTACGAGTACAAGTACCAAACAATCCTGAAGAAAAAATGCCATCAGTTTGTGACCTTAAGAAGACCTAAAATTCACTAGGGTAATCCAGAAGGATAATGATCCAAAGCATACCTCCAAGTACACCTCGGAATGGCTCAAAAGAACTAGTTGAAAGTTTAGGCCTAGCGGTAGTCTGGACTTCATTACGATTGAGATGCTGGGCACAAACTTAAGCAAGCAGTTCATGCTTGAAAACCCTCCAGTGTGGCTGAATTGAACCATCACCATTTAGACACAATGTTTTGCATTTACTCAGGTTATCATTGTCTGATATTGTTTGATGAGCTGAAACATTTAAGTGGGACAAAAAAACAGGTGGTGTTTTAACACCTCCCTTTTTAAATTTGTAACTGATGATTTTTTGCTATTTCGAACCATATCAAGAATTATGTTATGGTCTGGAAAGACACTAAAGGACTTTTCTGTTCAGCCAAATCCAATCTGGACCTGGTATATAACCACACTGTATTGTGAGTGTTAAAATATCTTCCAGTATAATGCTGAAGCTAAAGCCAAGGATGCAAACACACACCTTATATAGGGAAAGAAGGCCGTATCCTGCATGGATTTTAAAACTCATTATTTGAGTCCATTATAATGTTTATTATGTTTGCCATACTCTTAATTGTTTCTTTAATCTAACCTTGTCAGCAGTGCAGATCTCCCCTTTTTCTCATAGAAGGTTTTAAGACTCCCTGATGTACTTTTTAGGAAACTGCACTGTTACTCCCATTCCCTGTAAAAATAAACACATTCACATTCCCATGGTCCCTTTCTTACTGACCCAAGCAGCAGTTCTGAGCATAAGGACAAATAGAGGAGTTCAAATGCATGATGGCACAGTTTGATGATGTCAGTCCTCAACAAAAGTATTCAGTAGCTGACAAGGCTCTCCAAAGAAACAAACAATTTGACTCAAAGCTCCTCATTGAACACCTCTTTGAACTGCCCAGTACTTCTGTTCATTTTTATTGAGAATTGAATGAAAATATTTTTTTCCTGTGAGCAATAGCTTTTAATAGGATTTAATAGGATCTAATAGGATTTAAACTCTATTTGACTCAGTTCTATCATTACATGACAAACAGATCCAATTCATATCCAGAAATACATAGAAATAAATTTATCCAATCATACTGTATATGCCAATTCATATTCAAACTCAAATCTGCTGGAAGCCCAGCAGATTGAGTTCAATCGTTGACTTTACAGCAATTCCTCCTCCAGAGCAAGTATAACTCAGCCATATCCATTATGTAACTGTACGACTTTCAAAATTGTTTTAATTTGTAAGTTAGACCATTTTTCTTCCAGTAGGTCCCTTGCACCGGCTTGAGTTAATTGTAGAACTTTTAATTTAAATGTGTTTACTTTGCTGAAATGTTCAGTCCATTAAGACGTAGTGTACTTGTGAATGTGATGGGTTATATTTTGCACATCAGAGCACTGATAATTTCTTTCTCCTTTGGAATTGATAAAGTATTTTTGAATTGAATTTTCTTTGTAAGAGAACAATGTAGCAGCAGAGACCAGGACTTTGCAGCTGATACCTTAATGAAGGACAGCCCAACATGTTGGGTTTTTTGTGTTTGTGTATCTCTGGCACATCTGCTTTTAATAGCTTCCTCCCCATGGGCCTCTGGGCACATCAGGGCACATGTTCTGTTTAATGTTCAAAAACGTATTCAGCTGTGCCAATTGAACTGGATCTAATTCAGGGTAACTGTTTTGTAGTAGTGCAGGAAAAAAATCATATTACTGTTTGGCGCTTCTCCAATCAGTAGTCACATTTACAAAACTCTAAATGCAATTGACAACACAGCGGTCTGCTGTGGCCATACTATTATCATATCTCATGTAAACTTCACACAACATGCCTTTAGAGAACACATTTCTAAAATGTTTACATTTTTGTAACAGACAAGTTGTCAAACAAGAAACAATGGATCGTTTTGTGTTCTTTCATTTACATCTTCACACACAAATTTGGGGCTGATGTTGTCTAGTGAAGAAACAGAACACAGTAGAAGATAAATAAGATTTAGACAAGGAAGAGGTAGAGTCGGTTGAGGGATAGTAAGGAGCCTGGGGAGAGGAACGGGCAGAGTGGGAAGAGAGGTGGAGAGTCTCTGATCATCACCCACATGATCAGATGTCTTGGCTGTAGGGGCATCTAAGCCAAAGGGATGGATCTGACACTCCAAGCTGTTTTATTCTGAAGGGGTTTTGAATGATGTATATTGCTTTAGAAGGCATCAGATTGTATTTTTTTCTCTATTTTGTCAGCTATTCTGCTATGCCCTGTTTTGTTTCTACTGCACTCCTACTGTACACAGGGAAGGAAAAACTGCTTTTTAATCAAAGTCACTGGATGCTGACATCCATCTCCCAAACAATAAATGTGTTGTACTCTATAGGAACTGAATTGTACGAATGGCAATTGTTACAATGTTGCTGCACTTCAATTTAATTGAAAATGTCTGACATTTCATTTTGAGTCAGATTTCCTACAGTTTGACAATGTTGGTATTTGTGTTTTGAAATGAAATCTTAGAGGTAAATTAGAAAAAAAAAACATGAAACAATTGGCCAATTGTGTGGTGTATGTATACTGCTGTGCCTCATCTGCACTTCAGTATCTGAAGTGTAGATGAGCTCTTTTTTAGAAATTATAAAACACTATATGCCTTCTACATACAGTGCTGTGAGAAAGGTATGCCTATCAACCTGAGTAGGTTTAGGACCAAGTTTAGCAGCTCTGCCAGGTCAACTTGACCTGACAGAGTCAGAATATCAAAACTTTCCCAGTTGCACTGCAAAACAAACTCATTAATCGTTTCTCAAGCCAATAACTTTTCCCTTGGTGTAATCTATTACGAGAAGGCTTGCATGTCTCTCGGAGTGCACTTATCACAGAGTTCATTTTATTATGGTAAAGACAGTAACACTTTTTTGATCTAGTTAAAACAGAGCTTTATGCTTCCACATAAGTAAAGTTTTTAAATGATGTTTTACCTATTAAGAGGGGAAAAAGCTATCTAAACTGACCTGGTAGAGAATTCATGGTTCCACCATTTACAGCAAGTTGCCCAGGTCCTTGAACAGCAAAGTAGCCCCATACCATCCTACTACCACCCCCATGTTAAACTAGTATGGTTAGTATGGTGTCTTTTTTGAAAAGCTTTAAGTTTTATACCAGATGTAACAGGCTACAAAACTTTTATCTTTTATCTCAACAGTCCACAGAATATTGTCTCAAAAGTCTTGCAGATTGTCAAGATGTTTTTTGGTAATTATTAGATGGGCTATGCATTATTTTTGGTCAGCGGTGGTTTTCACTTTGAAATCTCCCATTAAAGCCATTTTTGCCGAGTTCAGTTTCTTATGGTTGAATAAAAAACTCAAATCTTAACTGAGGCAAGTGAGGTCTGCAGCACTTTTGATGCGACCTCCTGGATGAGTCATCAATGCGCTTTTGGAATAATTTTGGTAGATTGGCCACTCCTGAGAAGGTACCACACTGCTCCACATTTTCTTCATTTGTGGATAATGTCCTTTACTGTGGTTCTCTGGAGCCCACAATTTATAGAAATGGCATCCTAACCTTTTCTAGGCTCTGTAGACATGGTAGATATCAATAGATGTCTTTCTGACCTGTTCTTGAAATTGTAACATGATTTTCTCCTCACTGAATTAACTTACTCGAACTAAAGGTTGGATTTTTCAAATGTCTTCATTGTGAAATTATGCAACTGCAATAAAAGATGAAAGAAGACTTTTTGCACATCTTTACCAGGTGGAGCTAAAAATGAGGCAGAAGAATAGCTTTCAAACTCAATCCTTGACATAAATGTGTGGGTCCTGCTCGATCTTTGTCAGGTTAAAAGCTTGGCCAACAAAATAGGAACAATAAAAATTAAACATTCAAAAGCTCTTAAAAATAATTTGACATAATCCTAAATTTTGATCAAATGTAGATGCACCTTAAAGAGGGAAGTTTAAGTTTTTATGGAATTTAATCTGAGTGTCATCAGTAGAAGTCTCTGACTAAAAAGTAGTGACATAACACTTTATTTATAAATAATTTAAATTAAAATTAAACAAAAAAAGGGCACATGATAGATGTACTGGACTGAAACATATTGGGTTTAATCAATAGAACATTGAATTTAGTGTGTTATTGTGAAAGAGAAGAAGAAAGCTATGTGTTTTAAACATTCATCTACAAAGCTCTTTTTTAATGTTCAAGTGCTGAAAGAATCGGGAGATTTTATGAAATGGCAAACATTTTATTGAAATGTGATTTGTTTTTCTATGGACTGTCTCAAAGCATTCTTTCTTTCTCCACAAGTATTTTAAATCAGTAATAAAGAAAAGCTGAAAATCCGCTTACAGTTCGAGGCCAAATCAGATCATTTAATGGTTCATCTGCAGTATTAAAGCATTTTTTGCAGAGACCTTGAACAATTAATAAAAGAATGTTTTCTTCATTTGCAAGCAGAGCGAATAATGGCAAGAACGGTACCTGAATGAGTTCATATCACAGTTGTGTGATAGTACTGCTGGCTTCAGCTTCATTTTTTTATGTATGACCTAGACAGGAAAACAGACAAATGTATTAACAGTACCAGGTGAGTTATGGCACATCTGTTATAATACTAGTGCAGTGATGAAGGAACATACAGGGCATGATCTTCAAAGATCCCAAATAGCGGGTGCTAATTTGCACGTACTATAAATAAATTGCACGTGCAATAAGTGGGCGTGTTGCATGCGATTTTCAAAGATTGCACGTGCAATGGATAACAGGCGCAAAACAGGTGTAGATCGCCCTATTTAAATGAGGAACATGCATGTGCTACTGTCTGGAACAAGAGGAAAAGCAAGCAGATCCTCTGCTGTGTTGCTAGAAATATGCAGGGATTGTTATGCTGCATCATTATAAATGATCCAGTTGCTGAGTTTATCCTTCTATTCCGTTCGGCCCTTGCTTTTCTGGTCTGTTACAGTCAGTTAACTTTTGTTGTGCTACTCACAGCAGGATTGTCATCTGCCCTGATGAGATTATTATGACTCTTATCTTGCTCGATGTAAATCACAACAAATTGGCCAATCAATATTAACAATATAAAAGACAAATATGTCTGTTAATTAACTTGTCTCCCTTGATCTTTTCATTCTTGTTTTCTTGGTTTTTTTTGAGAGTATATGTTTGAAGAATTCAGAGTTTATCATAAACAACTATTTAAGGCCTGAACGTAATATTAGCAACATTTAAATAGATTGTTATAGCAGTCTGTATGTTATACCTTTGCTAATTTTAAAACATACCGTCACATAACTGTCCTGCAAAAAAGTTAAATCGAACAGTTATGTACGTAAAAATAAATTATTTTCCAATGATTTTACTAAATTCTTTTTGTTTGTTTTGCCAATATTTAACCATATACAACATATCTGACTCTTTAAATTGTTTTTTGCTGACACAAAATAATTTTTTACTGCATAAACAAAACCCTCCCCTGGCATGTGTTCACATTTAAACAACGTAATCCAAATGATCCAGGTCCGATTGCCCTGCAATGACACAATGTTACTGTCAATAATGCAATGTGTTTTTTTTAGTACAGGGTTAAAGCATACACTGGTTTTGTCACCACATTGAAAAGCTGCCTTAAAATGGTGATTTTTCGCCTGCTAAGAAGTGGTTTTAGCATCCAGTTTGAAAATGCATTCAAAATTGCATTGCGGGTGGTAAGGGATGACATTTGCATATCCTCCTCCCATGAATTTCTTATATGTTTTGCATATTTATGAAGCAGACATGCTAAAAAAGTTTGCGCCCGCAGTTCCGCTGATTTTGCACAAGCAATCTGATTACCACCTCGTTTGTAGATCAGCTTTGCTGACGCAAACAGGTTTTTATGCGATTTTGTACACGCAAATCTTTTTAAGATCAGGCCCATAGTTGTGTGAAACAAATACTGTCCAGAATGTGAGACCAGTGGTAGTTCCTTATATGGGCGATATGGGTGTGATATGTTCCCCCAGAAGGGCTAACACCACACTGTCATATCAAAGGGCCAGGATGGTTCGAATATTTTTTTTTTCTTCATTAATTAATGAAATCATTTGAAAACTGAATTTTGTATTATCAAAATTTCCCCCCTCCCTGCCTGTTCACTGGATCTGCTGAACTCACTGCCTGTTGGACGACCTTCTACTCATCAGAACGGTTCACATAACAGGTTGTGTCTAAGCAGTGAAAATTTAGGAAAAAACTATTTAAAATAGCTAATTTCATGGTGTTTTGCTTTGTTTGATGCTAAACGTATTAAAATTATGTCTCTGACACCCCTACTGCTAAAACTAAATGCTAATAGCTCTGCTAGATGCTAAAATAGGACCGCTATTTTGAAATGCTAATCTGGATGCGACTTCAACCGCCAACTCTCCGTTCGTTAGCCATCTAATGAGAGGCCAGAAACAATCCTCGCTGCCATCTTAAGAGTTTACAACTCCATTCATAATTATTCACTGAGGGCTAATTAATCACAATAAAAATAAATTGCCCAAACAGTTATTGACTTCTAATTCAGCAAATTATTCTTTTAAATATTATATAATAATGTTTTATTTACTCTTCTAATTTGCATTGTGAACTGGTTGCTGGAACACAAATTGCTGAATTAGCGTTAAACTAATTTGGCCTCATTTCAAATTTTCTAAGACAAACCTTGGTTCTTAAACATAAAAATCCACATTAAATGATTAAGTGATATCCTTGCAACATTTTATTGGCTATAGGTTTCAATTTTTTTTCTTTTATTCCCCTTTTTTTTATAGTTTTATTAGTTTTCCTTCTTCTTTAATTTCTCGGTAGTTTAGTTGAATGATACTAGCCTAGTTAAAGAGTTTGTTAACTGATGTACTGTATGTTAACCAGAAGTTAAATTATTTTGTTTATACATTTTGGAAAGTCATTGTTGTGTATTTATTCTATATATGTGTGCAGGGCTTGCTGTTTGAGAAGGCCAGTGCTCAATTTCCCTCTTTACATATTGTTCTATAATGTTAATAATTATTTATTGTTAATTATCAGTAGTTGCTAATAGCCAATCCATTGTTATTTGACAACTGTATGTTGATCCAGTTAACCTCCAATAAAGTCTAAGGGGATATGGTGCCATGTCTGAAATTCTTCTGCTTCCACAGGCTGTTCAGAACTTTTTTAATACTTTTAAACTGCTTAGACATTCATCTTCTGCAAACACTCAGTTCTCTGCAAAGGCTATTTTGCACAGCACCTGGAACCCGCATTCACTAAGAATAAAATAAGCCCTGCTGAACACAAGCAGGGCCGCCAAGCAAGACATCTCATGGGGAAGTTCTTGCTTAAGCAGAAACTAATAACCATGTTAATGAGCTCAAGCTAGGCCAAGAGAAAAGGATGGTGAAATAGAGGTTTGTCCCGGCAGGATTTACATGATTTCTTCTTGCAATTTTCAGATCTCTGTAAATAATTTTCAGAACATGCAGCTCTTCATTAAAACCTGAAAAATATCACCTTCATTAGGCTTTCTTTCTCCCACCCCGTGCAGGACACTGGTAACACATGGAGGGTTATTCTGCTACATTGCTGCTATTCTTTGAACAGTAGTTTTGCACAAAAGTACTAAAATTACAATTTGTACATGATCCTAATACACTTCTGCACATTATAGTATTTGTA